>JAGJRO010000100.1:0-141549 GCA_022832285.1 Lepidurus apus apus
CTGACCAATCCCGTCCTTTCAGGGAGCTAGCCTGCAGCTTCGAAAAGGGGCAACAAAAGGCCAATAAGGAAGGGGCTGCATGTTCCCTCAAAATAATATCTGTACTCTGTGAACTATACTGACACGGTGGAGCAGAAAATGGGTTTCTACAGGTTTGCTTTACTTTCAGTTAATAGAACAAAATATAGTAAAGTCGCCAAACAAATCGCCATCGCCAAACCCCGTAAAATTGTCGCCATTTCATGTTTACAAGTCGCCAATTTTGGCGAGAAATCGCCAAGTCTGGCAACACTGCTGCCAAAAAACTGCCCAACTTTCTGACTTTCTGTCTGCTGACAACCTCTAAACCTTTACCAAACAGGGAGAAAGAAAGGGTAAAATCGGAAAACAGTTGGCAAAAGAATAAAAGGACTTGGCTTCCCCGAAGGACAAAACGCCAACCAAAAATTCTCTTGGGACAAGCCTTGCATACCTCTCTCTAAGACCCTACTTAGGGACAAGAATCTTGACTCTAAGCAACGTTACTTCGACCTGAAAGAGACGATACTTTGAGAGTAGAAATTTGACGTTTATGCAACGTAAAGGTGTTATCCAATTGACAAGCCACCTTGACGTTGCAAAGTGACGTTAATTTCAGACGTCGGCGACGTTAATTCTACCATTTTTCGACCATAGTGTGCTACTTGGGTAGGCTTAAGCTTAATGAAAGTGAACTTTCAGTTTGTCGTCTGGACACTCATCAACTATTCCCCGTTCTGGGACGAGTTGAGCAACATTAAAAGTTAATGATATTTAGCGTCCCGTCTAGCCTAGGTATTAGGTTAGGTTAGCTTAGGTTAGGTTATTAAGTTAGGTTAGGTTAGATTAGGTTAGCTTAACGATTCTCATCAATTTTCGTTGATGAGAGTCGTTAAAACTTGCACTTTCTTTCACTCCACTAGCTGAAAAAAGAAAAATTCCTTGTTGGCCAGTGACACACTAGTGTCATGTTTGACTCAGGGATACATTACGTACGTATGTAACTAAATCCGGAGAACGTGTTGATCGTGACGCCAAGCTTGAAAAATAATACCCCATCTCAGGAAAAACTAAACACTATTATAAATTCATTTTAACTTATTTTTTTTTTTTTTATAAAAATTGCATTAATAAAATTTACTTGAAAATTAATAAGAAAATCATTTTAAGCAATTATGTATTTCTTAATTATTTTAAAGAAATCCGCGAGCGCGCTCTTTTCAAAAAATAGCGAGCGGCGAGCGAGTTCGCTCGCCGATTTTGAAACGAGCTCGCTCGTTTCAAAACGAGCGATCGGCATCTCTGGCTATACATGATTCACTTTAGCTAGTCGAAGTTTCCTTCGCATCTTCTATCGTACCCGCAAACGTAGGCATTCGTAAGATACAAGAAAAAGTGTTGGTAAAGAGAACAAACCATTCACAAAACGAGGGACTGGCGACCTTTGTCTCGGGTACTCCAGGGAGTATTGGACTGACGTAAGTTCTGACCTGCATTGCACGAATTTAGAAAGTTTTTTTCAGAAATACCTCTTATTGCAAAATAATGCTGTTATGTGCACGTAGGTACGTCACATATTTTTGTGTGGGGACGGCGATGGAAGAGTATTGAGTTGGGCGGTTGGTCCTTTTTGTTCTGTTTTCTGGTGGTGGTTTTTGGGAGAAGAGTCAGTCAAAGAGTGTCAGTAAGAGAAAGTAGAGAGCGATAGTCGGTCGGATTGGACAGAGTCAGAGAGTGTCTGTAAGAGAAGGGGGTAAAAACAGCGGCAGTTAGCGCCGAGTAAAGGGAAGTGACTGAATAACTGTGTGTGGGAACTAAATACAGTTGATCGTTTATTTTGTGCTAAAACGTTTTCGTGTGGTTGCATAACAATGCGAACATTCCCTACTTTCTTCTTTTAATTTCGTATATATAGCGTCATCACATCAACTCCTACCAATTGATATTGCGCTGACGTGCTGTTGTGTTGCAAATTTCACGATAGCTCACTTGAAATCCCAGTCTTTTTAAACAGATTTTACCGTTTTTCTTAACGCGACGCTGTAGTTTGTCATTTCAAGGCGATTTATAGGGTGCGTTTTATTGTGAACGGAACTGACTAACTGCGTTCACCAGTTAGCTCAACTGGCTTTTTCGTGGACGTGGTTCAACTGGACGGGCATTTTAGCGTGAACAGCTCAACGGGATGGCTTGGCGCGCAGTTCAAAAACCGCCGTTCCTGGTGCATAGTAGAACTCGGGACGATACCTAAGCACGCTCGAAGCTGGACGGGCGTTTTATTGTCGACCTGCAGAACGTCCGTTTTATTTTCAACGAGAGCAGTTCAACGGAAGAACTGGTGAACTGGTGAACCTGTGAACTGGTGAACCTGTGAACTAGTGAACCTGTGAACTAGTGAACCTGTGAACTTGTGAACCAGTTGAGCTAACTGGTGAACGCAGTTAGTCAGTTCCGTTCACAATAAAACGCACTCATAGTTAAGGCTCCCGCATACCTTAGCTTATTGATAGGAAAGAGTCACAGATGGCACTGATAGTTTTTATTGTTTTGCGAAAGACTTGCGTAAGAAAGTAAGAAAATAAATAGACAGAAAATAAAAAAAAATAGAAAATAAATCCCCAGTTAATGAAAGGAGCAGGTCAGTCAATTAAATGCTGTCAGAAATAGTAAAAAAATACAGTTTTTGGATTCATGGTTGCCAAGCTCTTTCTTTGCTTTGACCTTTTGTTTGTCAGGGAAGAGGGATTAGCTTCGCTATTAAGGAGCATTTAAGGCCACGGTGAGGTGCAAGTAGTTGACCCTTTTCAGTCAAAAGATGGCACTGAGTGACATACCCCTATATCCTGAGAATGCTGCAGCCAAATATAAAACTATGACTAATTTCTCTAATTAGAGGTCTGCACACAATAATTAGGGTAAAGCATGGGGTAAAGGGAAAAGATTAACCTATGTTAAGGAACTTCCTCCCTATGGTCGCCTGAGAATGGGAGGGACATACGAATGGGAGTGATAATCCAATTTTCATTCGTTAGACGTGTAAGCACTTAGAAATTACGAACTAAACAATACTATTTTCATAGAAAGTGGTCATTACCATGCTTTTTACTCAAGGTTGCTATCAAGGTGTTATCAAGCGCTCGTCTTAGATCCACTTGTTTTTGTAATATCGCTTTACTCAACTTATATCATTCGAAGATCTCGCTTTTTGGGCTTTTGTTTGAGATTTTGAGATGTTCGGTCCATCCTCACCCTTTTGCTGCTCGTACCATTTCTGGAGTTGGTATAGAAGCGTAGGTGTTACTCTAGGTTATATAAATCATGAACGGGTTCAAAAGGCCATGGTGCTATACTCATCGAAAAAGAACGGATATAAGTGGTTTAATCCTTACCCGGTGGGATTAATTAAAGCTTACTCATTTCGAAGTGTTTTGTAGGCCTGCTGACTAAAACCAAGCCCAAACTTTTGTGATATCCGTTTTTACTCTGAGGTGGAGGGCACAGGAAATGTCCCCATCTCAGAGTAAGATTTTACTTTCTTAGTTTATGTTCGGTTATAGAGGAGCAGGTTCAAAAGCAGCATGTTTTAATTAATTCCACGGGTAAGGATGGGACCGCTGAGGATTTCCTATACCCGTTTTCTTCTGAGTGCATAGTACAAGAAACTCCCTTCTCAGTGAACTTAACCCAAAAGGGGAAACTCACTATTGTATGTAATCCCTTGCTTGTTTTCTTGATTTCCTATTGTTTTTACCATAAGCTTGTACGAATGATCAGATAGTAAAAATAAAGATATTATAATAACAAAATGGAGGAATGAGTAAGGTTTCAAAACGAAAAAAATGCATGCAACAGAGCAAATTACACGTTCTGGGTGAAGGAGAAATAGGCTCGACCCCTTTTCGCTAAAGCTGTAGCCGGGCCGAAACCAGCGTCTGAGAGCCCTTTCGGCAAGTTTCGGTTCGGATAATCATCCGCGAGACTATCCCCTTGCAATTGGACAGCACGAGGCGGTTCAGACCATGCGGGTTACGCTTGCTGTACAGCGGAACCCGCGACTCACGGCGCGAAGTAAAAGTCCGTTTTGTTTTTGTGATTGGTCTTGTAAGATAATATGAATAATTGACAGGGGTTTGTCATCCATAATAAATAATTTGGTCTGTTTTATGACACAACTTTTTTTTCATGTTGAAACCTGGACGCAAGGAATTTAAGAAAAATCATTTTCCCTTCAATTTAATTCGGCCTATAAATAGTTCGCAAGAGTTGTAGGCAGTGCGTAAAAATCCTATGCTGTTCTTGCCAGTTGCCACAAGACAAAATCATTCAGAATAAAATGAAAGGGTAAAACGCCTGAAGGTATTTGTGCCCCAGGCTCGAGCAAATCCAATTAGTGACTTGTCGTATCCTTCCCCCTACTTTTACGGTCTTCTCCTTTTCCATGCTCATTCTTGAGTTCAGCACATACTCTGTGGTTCAGCCCAAGCTATGCAGTTTCCTGCCTGACCGTTATTTTCTGAGTGGCAGCACAATTTCTCATCCGAATTTCATAAACTTAGAAAATGTTTTTTAAAATAAACAGAAAGAGATAATTGAAAAGTTCGAGTTTTAAAATTTTTTAAATAATAAAACCTAGTTAATCATGGTCGCATTATTTTGATATATCATTTATTTAAGATTTTCAGAACTTTGAACACAGATTAAAAAATGTACAGAATTTTATTTAAAAAAGTACGACCATCATCACAGTATAGAGGTTTACACAGTATGGTAACAGGGCTATCTTCCAATGTTAAGGTTTTCTGACGACCTTCTCGGTCCCCAGAGTAATATTCAGGTAAAAGGCCAGAAAATCAAAGGGTACATTCGCAAACCTCCCAGTGCAGTTCAAAACAGGTCACGACGATTTACAAAGCGCGCGTTGCCGGTAGGACCCTACGTCAGCCCAAAACTCCCTAGAGTGCCCTAGAGAAAGGTCACCAGTCCCCCGTTTTGTGAATGTTTTGTTCTCTTCTCGAACCCTTTTTCTATTAGATTAGGAATGCCTACATTGGGGTACATGGGCACAGTCTGGGAATCCATCCCCCATATAAGCTTTCGTACCCCCACATCCTCTTGGGACCGAGAATTAGGAAAACCTTAACATTGGAAGGATACCCCTGTTACCATACTGTGTAAACCTCTATACTGTGACCATCATTCCCTAGATTTATACCTCACACGCATTGTGTCAAAATTTGATTTCATTACAATGCACACAGAATATGATTTTTCAAATCAAAGTTTGCCATGCAATAGCGCCATAAGAGGTTGGAGTACACCGTGGCCTTAATTGACTGACCTGTTCCTTAAATTAACTGGAGAGTTTAGAAGGGTCAACATTTAATTGACTGACCTGCTCCTCTAATTAACCAGGGAGTTTAGAAGGGACAACGTGTTGAGAAGCCTACCTGAGCGTAGAAGAAGGTAAGAAATACCAGGATTGGCCAAACAGGGGATAAGCACTGTGATTCGTCAATTCCGAAACTCCATAAGACGATCAATAAGTTCGGTACTGTACAAAGGTTTAAGGCCACGGTGTAGTGGAACTCCTTATGGCGCAATAGCATGGGGAAAAAGGCGTCAAAAATTCTCATTCCCTTTGCAATATAATCAAATTGTATTGTGACAGTAATGTATGAGATTTCTTTTTCGATTTATCCGGGTTGCTACTTTTTAATATTTGTCTTCCATAAATTTTTTACATAGAGGAACATGTTAAAATATTCATATATAAAAAAACCGAACCCAGATTTATCGAGTTTATTATTAGGATATTTTTAGAAAAAGAATTTTTAAATTATCTCTTACTGTTTATTTTAAAAACATTCCCAAAGTTTATGCAATTAGGATGAGAAATTGTGCTGCCACTCAGAAAATAACGGTCAGGCGTGAGACTGCATAGCTTGTGCTGAACTCAAGAATGACCATGAAAAGGAGAATACCGTAAAAGTAAGGGGAAGGATACGACAAGTCACTAATTGGATTTGCTCGAGCCTAGGGCACAAATACCTAGTGGCATTTTACCCTTTACTTTTATTCTGAATGATTTTGTCTTGTGGCAACTGGCAAGAACAGCATCGGATTTTTACGCACTGCCTACAACTCTTACGAACTATTTATAGGCCGAATGAAATTGAAGGGAAAATGATTTTTCTTAAATTCCTTACGTGCATTAAAGGTTTCAAAATGAAAATTAAATTATGTCATAAAACAGACCAAATTGTGTATTCTGGATGACAAACCCCTATGTCTATGTCAATTATTCATATTATTTTACAAGACCAATCACAGAAACAAAACGGACTTTTACTTCGCGCCGTGACTTGCGGGCTCCGCTGCACAGCAAGCGTTACCCGCATATCCCGAACCGCCTCCTGTGGTCCAATTGCCAGGAGATAGATCCGGATAGATCTCGCGGCTGATAATCCGAACCGAAACTTGCCGAAAGGGCTCTCAGACGCTGGTTTCGGCCCGGCTACGGCTTTGTCGAAAAGGGGTGGAGCCTATTTCTCCTTCACCCAGAACATGCAATTTGCTCTGTTGCATGAATTTTTTTCGTTTTGAAACCTTACTCATTCCTCTATTTTCTTATTATAATTTATTTATTTTTACTATCTGATCATTCATACACGCTTATGGTAAAAAAAAATAGGAAATCAAGAAAACAAGCAAGGGATTATATACAATAGTGAGTTTCCCCTTTTGGGTCAAGTCCACTGAAAAGGGAGTTCCTTTGCAGCTCTGGCACTATACTATACCCTCGGAAAAAAACAGGTAAGGGAATCCTCAGTCCCATCCTTACCCGTGGGATTAATTAAAACCTGCTGTTTTTGAACCTGCTCTTCTCTATAACCGAAAAGAAACTAAGAAAGTAAAATCTGTCTTTGAGGTGGGGGAACGAAATGAGCAAGCTTTAGTTAATCCCACGGGTAAGGATTGAACCACTTATACCCGTTTTTTTTCGAGAGTATAGCACCATGGCATTTTGCACCCGGTCACCTACGCTTCTATACCGACTCCAGAAATCGTACAAGCAGCAAAAGGGTGAGGATGGACCGAACATCTCAAAATCTCAAAAAAAGCCCAAAAGCGAGATCTTCGAATGTTATAAGTTGAGAAAAACGATATTACGAAAAACATGTGGATCTAAAGACAAGCGCTTGATAACACCTTGATGACAACCTTGAGTGTAAAGCATGGTGATTACCACTTTCTATGAAATTAGTATTGTTTAGTTCGTAATTTCTAAGCGCTTATACGTCTAACGCATGAAAATTAGATTATCACTTCCATTGGTATTTCCCTACCATTCTCAGGCGAATGTAGGAAGTTCCTTAGCATAGGTACAGGTTATGACGTTAACTTTTTCCCTTTACCCTCATTATTGTGTGCAGACCTCTAGTGAGAGAAATTAGTCATAGATGTATATTTGGCTGCAGAATTCTCAGGATATAGGGGTATGTCACCAGTGACATCTTTTGACGGAAAAGGGTCAACTACTTGAAGTATACCGTGGCCTTAAATACAGTAGTATGGTAACAAGGGTATCTTCCATGCTTTCTCGGTCTCGAGAAGATGTGCGGGGGCGAAGGAACACATGAGGGTAGGATTCACAGACTTGTCCTGCCCCCGCTAGGTAAGGCATTCCTAATCTACTAGAAAGAGGTTTCGAGAACAACACATTCACAAAACGGGGACTGGTGATCTTTCTCTCGGGAGTTTTGGACTGACCTAAGATCCTACCTGCATTGCGCTTTGTAAACCGTCGTGACCTTCTATGAACTGCACTGGGAGGTTTGCGAATTTTCCCTGTGATATTCTGGCCTTTTACCTGAATTTACTCTGGGGACTGAGAAAGTCGGCTTAACGGATTCCTAACTCGCTGTAACTCCTGATATGTTCGTAATCGTTCTAAGTCTAGGTAAATCCCTGTAGAAATCTTCCTAGAGAGGCAAGAAAATTAGTATTAAGTTAAGGAAGAAACTGAAAATGCATGGTAATAGGAACTAGTGTAAAAGGAAATCCAACCTGCGCAGTAATTTTCTCTCATAAAGTCATTTTCTCTCTATTCACTGTTCTCATTTCCCCTGAAAAATGCACGTTGACCTACCAAAAGTTTATCGCACTCCTTTCCATTAAAGCTATGGTACTCCGGTTTCTAAAAATAGAGATCGCCAATTTTCTTGAACTTGTGTACGTTATGTTTCTGAAATCTAGGTGTAACCTCAAATCCTAAAAATAAACAGGTAATTTCAGACGTAAATCATTCGATTCTTCTTTCCCGGAACTTAAAAACGGGTTATCTCGACTCGATTACTCAATGTGACCCCAGTTTCGGGCAGTAAAAAAACTAACCAGTTTTTCCGTAGAGTGCAAAAACTAACGGAGGAGGCACTTTTTTAGGATTGGCTAAGGGACAAGGGCAAGAATCCTGTCTTGCTTCAAATATGAGATAGTCTTATATGAGAAAAAAACGAGATGCCCTCCAGAGGGTTACTATTTAAAGAACGCATTCCTTCATCGACTGTGCTACCTGACGTACCAGAACCGTGTCAGGCATTCGTTTTATCCTAAGTGGTAATAATAGTGGCTGCCAGCAATCTAAGATTTAGATACATTACAACTTCATAAGATGATGAAAACTGTTTTACTGATGGTTGCTTTACTAGCACTGAGTGTATGCTCAGCAAACCGTCTAGAAGCAATTCCGCGTCTGTTAGTTGGTCAAACTCGAGCCTCCACTTTCGTAAAGCTCGCCACGACCGTACTTCCGTTGTCTGTTCCAGTGTAAGTTACGAGAGCCCATTTTGGATTTGTGATCAAAACGGAAGAAGAGTTTACCGTACTCCCCCCCCCCCCTCCTATTTTATAGCACTTGTGCCGTTCACGTGGGCGTAGCTGGAAGCTGTCGTCGTCGTAGAGGTATTGAAGAGCAGCCAATAATTGTCCACGCCGACGAAGGCATCGATATAAGCGAGCTTGTGTCTCCTGCTAAACCCTCCCTGTAACGTACTCCTAAACATGTCAGTCTTCTTACTTTAATAATGCCGGATCTTCAGGGTTGAGACAACTCTGATGCCACAGATCGTTACGAACATTAGCCCTAGCACTGAAGAAGATACCAGCGCTCAACTAAACGGCTCGCTGGAACCGTTAGACGCCGACAATGATATAAACAGTCGTAAAGGAAGAGCTCCATTTGGGCTTACTGTATACTACAAAGTAACCCCAAATACTTCGGTAAAACTTATTATGTATTATCTAATTAATTACCTTACTTTACAGACTACTAGCACTATGCTGGTCACGGCGTTTTCAACCATCTTATCAGGCACGAAATCCTTCGTCGTGTCCATCTGTACTCCATCTGGATTCCCGTATCCGAAATGCTAAGAAGGTGGGAATAATTTAAGTGATTGTACGATTGAGCTATTTAAAAGACACTAATACAAAAGTGTGACAAAATGAGCTAATGTGTAGCATACGAGGACACCGTTTATATACAGACTGAAAGTGTATGTACAGGACCAGGGAAATGTGCTTGGCGAAAATGGGTAATGATGGATGATTTGTTGTCGTCAGAGTTATTTCTAAAACGTCCACTGATTGTCCTCACAAACCTTCCTTTTTTCGCCTCCGTCTCTTTTTCGTTTCGTTCGTTCTTGTTTCACTCAAGGCACTTTATGTCACTCTTTGGCAATGTCTTGGATAATGAGATCCACCTACTCTTTTTTCATGACAATTTGGAAATACAAACTTAAACCATAATGTCACGCAAACAAATGTCATGCATTATCGCGGGAATTTGGTATAACTGGATTTCTAATAGGGGAAAAAATACAGAAAAAAGTCCTTAAACTAAATGTCCTTCATTCTCTAAATTGCGTAAGGGAGGCAAAGAAGAGAATTCCCGGTTATGGTCACCATGATGATATGCCGGTTGCAAAGACATGGGCAATGGAAGGGGTAGTCGAGAACTACCCAAGTCTGAATGAACTGGGAAATTGGGGATATTTAGCGAAGCCATGGGAGTGTAAGGGGAGGTGTCATGAACATTATTTAAGCGAGGCGTGTGGGGGAAAGATGACGGCGGATACGGCACGTAACGAGGCTGCGTTAGTGACGTATCAGTTGGTTGGGGATGGTAATAAGCGTCGGCAGAAGGAGCAAGAGCAGCACCGCGACTTGGAGGACGTCCAGCTTTGCTATAAGCATTGGAATCTAATAGAAAAGATAAATCAATGACTCTTCGGAAACCACGACATTGCGACTTTTGTTACCTCCAGCTTGGCTAAAATGATTATTTCTCCTTAGTGAATCCATATAGTTATCCTCCGGTCGCTCAAAAGCCACGTTCTTAGTTTGGCGAGGTAAAGTGCTACTCGCTCGGTAACTGTAATTATTCTGGTCCTGATCGATCAAATAGGTGCTAACAGCTGGTTTCCCAGCATCTTCAGACTATAAATAAAAGGTAAGAAAAAACAAAAACAGGTTTGTTAGCAAAAGCGTCAATCTAACCGTATCGAGATCAAGCACTTACGTGATATTCTTCGTTGTTGCTGTACGACTCGGATTTTTCCGACATGGAACTTAACGTCTCTCCATTTACCGTTTCATTATAACTGCTGGGGGCGTACATCTCAATCGTGGCTGACTTGCTACTGCCACCTTCACTCGAAGAAGCTGGGATAATAAAACACATGTATAAATAACAATCCCACATTTCCTGGTTTAACTGGATTGCTTCGAGTCATAAAAAGCTTTTACAAGTTCACTTTACCTTCTGACAACCGCTTGCGTCTTCGGTGACATAAGGCTGCTCCCAAGGCTACATTACAGAGTAGTAATAAACAGCCAGCAATGGACAATCCCACGAGCAAGGCAGACGGAGCGCTTTCTGTCGACGACTGGCTCTCCCACGGTGCTAAACATGCAACAATACAAAAGCGATGCAAATTTGGTCTCACAAAACAACGAATAACAAGGTTCAAGACACACTTAACAGAACATTAAAGCAAAAGAAGGGGGGAAAAAATAACCCTTTTGCACATGCACATGCTCGTAACTCTTGTTGTTACCCCGGTTATTTAACCCAACAGACATCACTCCGATAGCATGCGGGGATACATAAACCTTACCTCTTTATCAGATCAGATCGTTTTTTGTCTTGACTTACGAAACTTGATAAATATCAAAGCATCATAGCTATACCTTTAATCATACGCTTCTGTTGCCTTCGCCTAACGAAGCAAGCAATGAGAGCTACGTTCAATACCAGGAGAGCAGTCCCCACCATTGTAATAACTATAATAAGGACTTTGGGTAATTCTCCTGGTCTAATGTCCGCATCACGGGTTTTCGTGGCCGAAGGAGGAACTTCACCTACACCGAGTGACCAAAAACATTGTAACCCCACCACCCTTAACAAGCTCATTTTGGGTGCAAGAAAACGCAAGGGGAAAAAAGAGTAAGGAACAAAAGTAGGGGAGGGGTGCAAAAGTTTGGATGTTACTTACTCGAAGTACGGGCTCTAACCACGTCAGTGGTGTAATTGCTGCTCCCCAACTCGTTCATAGCCATAACGGAAAACAAGTACTCTGTACCCACGCTGAGCCCTTCCAACACGAATGACGTATCATTCGGGGGGAAGACATCAGAGTATTTTAAGCTTTCCACACCCATCTATATATAAAAAAAAATGAAATAAAGAATATAGAATATATATTTATATATATATATATATATAAGGAAAACAAAAAGGGCCTTGCAATTCGCATACTTGTTTGTAACGGACTCTGAATGTCTGCATATAGCCGCCATCAAAACCGGGTTCCCATTGCAGTAGAGCCGCCGAATGCGTTACATTGACCACTTTTAATGCGACGGGCGTATCTGGGCGACTCGTGCCTGTTAGCAGCACGCGACTTTTGTTAAAGCCCATTTCATTACGCGCCACACAGTCATAGAAGCCGTAATCTCGAGAGCGCAATCCGGAAACCGTCAAAGTCCCTTCCCAGTTGATATTGTCGCTTGATTGACTACTGAAGGCATATTTGTCTGATGACACGATAGCCACGCCTTCTCGACTCCATGTAAAAGTGATATTGGGAGCTCCGGAAGCCTTGCACACTAGATGAGCCATTTGGCCTTCACTGCCAGCTGCTTTTTGGAACGCTGGCGACAGATCCATAACTGGGCTATCTGCGGAACCCAACAACCCCAATTTCCCCTCAAAATTTAAACATCGACCTACAACCAAAAAGCCGTTTTTATATTCAAAGAACTTACATTTGACGATTAACCACGTGGCTTGAACCGATTCGGTGCCAATGCTGTTGTTAGCGACACACTCAAAGGCGCCAATGTCTTCTCTTTTGACTTCTTTTACAGTCAAGTAGGCTTTGTTATTCTCATAGCTAGACTCGGTACGTGCCGCCATGTCAAAGCCAGATCTCCGCCATGTCACGGTATTATTAGGTAAAGGATTGCCCTCTGCTTCGCATTCCAAAAACGCATCACCTCCTTCACCCACCATGACATGTGGTCGGAATTTCTTAATCGAGGCTGGATCTAAAATACCAAACGAATAAAAACCAGATCAATGTTATTGATGACCTGCTCTTTCTTTAGGGAATCTTGAACTTTCTTGAACACGTTTCCTCTCTATTTTTTTTCTTATTATTTTCTTGAATTTCCCCGTCCCATTCTTAAAAAAGCGGAAAAAAGTCTAGAAGCGTCTTTAGACTTACATTGGACGTTGATCTTGACTATCGTTATGGTAGATCCTTCTGCATTGGTAGAATTGAGCTTTACTTCGCCAGCATCCTCTTTCCGGGGATTCCGCACGTGTAAAATGGCGCCTTCGGAGGCAAAACGATCACTGCTGCCTCCTTCCATCAAGGGTCGGATTGCTTGCCCGCTCTTGCTCCAGACATAGGAAACTTGAGAAGGATTGGCTTTGGCTGTCAAGTTAATGCTGCCCATCTGCCACTCAATGACATCCAAGGTAAATTCGCTGGCAGTGTACGTGGGCTTGTACAACACTTCCAAGGTTATCACATCATGAACCTGGTGGCAAAATGCAGAAAGGTTTCGGGTAATAAAAGCAGGCCCCTCACACAAAAGCATCGACCTTTTAACAAAGTCTACCCGATTCTATCTCTTACGTTTTGTCCTAAAACGTCATTGGTGGCTTGACATGTGTAAACAGCTTTGTCCAAATCGGGTGTCACTTCCACAATGAGGCTGGCTTTCGCTTGCATGCCTCCAAATTGCGCCGCGTGAGTAGAATTCGTGGTACTCGTAATAGGCAAGCCTTGACGCCACCAAGACAACCGAGAAGCAGGATTGCTCGAAGAAGATTCACAAGACAAGGCGGCTTGCACACCAGGACGCAATTTTTCCGGACGAACTTTCACCGTCACTCGAGTGGGCGGGACTAAACCAAAAAATAAACAAAAAAAGAGAAATAAAATTAAAAAGGGGTTTTGTTAAATTAACTCTTATTAAGATTCAGACAACTCTTCAACGTGCTTCAATATTTGTTTGTCACAGGAAGTTCGGTAACTCACATTCGATCCGGAGCGTCGCGGTCTCAGAAAGGGTACTTTCCAAAGCAGGATTGGATGCTTCACAGCGGATATCTTTGCCGTTGTCTTCCTTCTTGGCCAACATTTCCAACTTGGACGAAGCCACGTTCCCACTGATGCTGTACTCGCCTTTCAACTGCCGATACAAGGGTAATAAAAATTAACAAGGTTTTTTCATGTAAGACTTCTTCGCATGATTTAATTTGAGTTCCAACTTTTTTCTGTGTGTTCTTTATCGACCGTTGATATATACCTCTTTTTTCCCTTGGAACCACTTTAACGAAGCTAAGGGGTTGCCACCCATGGCAATGCACGATAATCGAATCATAGCCCCTTCACGGACGCTTTCTTCCTTCAATCCGTAGATCATGGGCTTCTGTGGAGGATCTGAGACGTAACCATAAGAAAAGGGGGAAAAAGAAAAGTTAGTTCCCTATAGATCCTTGCATAATTTCGACACTTGCTTACAAATGACACTGACGACTTTGGTATCCACGATCGTCTGTCCCAGTTCATGGACTACTGCGTAGCACGAGATAGTCATGTTGCGTTCCGAAGATTTAACGGGCACAGTCAGATTGGAGGATGAAATCCAACCTCCTTCGGGAGCCTATAATTTAAAAGCAATAAAATACATTTTAAAAGAGACTCAAGAAAGCCTTCTTTTTTCCCCCTATTTAAAAAAAAAAAAATTAAAGCTCTTTTCCGAGTCGGATGTTTTTTCAATTTCAGTTCAAGTTTGCAGCCAAACCAATTAAGAGCCATTTAGTGTCAAAGACGACGTGCAGTAAATACACAGTTGCGTTACTTTACAGCCGCCTGAGCGAATGTCTTTGATCACATTAATGTCAAGAAATTTGCTTTTATATTCTTCCATTTTCCCTCGCTCCTGCCGCGCTCAAGATATCCAATTGACTCGCATTCTTTCCTCGGAGAAAAGCTCTTCTTTTCTCCCCCCCCCCCCCCCGACCCCCCTTTCAGTTTATTGACAGTTTATCGGCCATCAGGTCGAGCAATCAACCGTCACGGAAACAGGCATGTTATAGGGTCACTCAGCATTTTTCTTAAAATACTTGGGACTCTTTTTCTTCTTCTTTTTCCGCCATTACTTTTAACCTTGCTGATACCGCATTTTCTCAAGATGGGAGGAAAATATGTTCGAAAAAGGAACGACAATAGAACTCAGGGTTCATATGTAAGGGTTCCATGTACTGAATGTAAAGCAAAAATTTTCTCTCTTTTTTCTTCCCGTATACCTTCTATTGTGCGGCTGAAATCTATAGCGGAATGGAGGAAAAAGGGACCTTACCTGCGCGATTCTCGAGACATTCTCTCGTGCCGTACGCCCATCGACAATCCATGAAAGACGTGCTTCGGGGTTGCTAGCTCCAGACACGCATTCGAGTAACAGCACGTCTCCTATCCTGGCTTCGTTGACTCCTTTAATTGTTACTGACTTGGGAGCAACTGCAACAAGTTACAAAGCAAATCAGAATTTTATTGTTCTTTTTCTTATTTTTTCTCCCTCTCCTCCCTCTACTCTACTAGATCCTATATACTCACAATAAACGGTTAACGTGACTTCGGCTTTGAGAACCGACAAGCTGGATGGATTGGATGCCTCACAGCGGAACTTGCCATGATTGTCAGCTGCGTCCGCAGTGAACACGTACGCGTTCCGGGATTCCCTTCCGGCCGTCGTGTACGACAAGTCCACTCGTTGGTCATTCTTGTACCATACTAACTGCGCTAATGGATAGCCACCACGGGAGATGCAAATCAGCGTGACCTCTTGTCCTAAGCGGACCGTCTCGCCCTCGGTATAACCCATGATTTCAGGCGGTCCGGGCGGATCTGCAAAATGGAGCGTACCCATGGTTAACTTCTCACTAATATCACTCGTGTCTTCTTTTTATGTTTTAAAAAGAAACACGTGAACTCCTATTTTAATTAGGAAGTAACACAATGTCTCTTCCATGTTTCTTTTTAGTATTTCTTTAATTAAAAAAAAAGAAAAAAAGTAAAGTCACGTAAAAACTCGAAAACTCAACGACTAAAATACTTAAAAACCTTACAGCTGATTACCCTTAGAAACCTGATTCAGACCATTTTAATTAGCAGAAAATTACCGACAAGATTCCTCTACGTTTTAACTTACACTGGACACTAATGGTGATCAGAGCGCGTTTAGGCGTCACTAGAGCTGGATGTCGAGCTTCACACGCATATTCCGCATCGTGATCATCGGCTTGGCCTCGGAACGTGAGTTTGGAACGGGTATCGGAACGTTTGGGTGACTCGGAGCTGGTAATTGCATCTTCCCGAACTCCTACATTAGGCAAATGGAACATTTTAAACAACCAAAACTTAAAGCTCTATCGCCCAAGTCCCTTTTTTAAGGTTAAGTGACGGATAATGATGCTTCTATGCTCATCACACTCGTTTAGGATTATACTATAAATTACACAATAATCCATCCGATGGCAGGCGGGCCATAAACAAGGTGTGAGCGAGGTTGTAAATGAAGCTTTTAATAAGCAATTATGGCAAATGGGGCGCGTCAACGATGATATGTAGCATACCCCTTCTTTGTTTACCCAGGAACAATACCCGCAGCGTCACAGCCATGGCGCGAACAAAACTCGATACATAATTTGCGGTTCGCAGGTCGTTACACGGTCGCGGCAACTGATGCGCGCTTTCTCTCCCTTATCCTTGCAAGCGTTGATTCTGACAAGGTTGTTGCCAACGTTTGGAAAAATTCTTTATTTGCCAATGCTGCAGGGTGACGCTTTGCTGGGGTTCAGAGATAAAACCGACAATCCTTTTGGCGTTTTCTCTGTCCCAACTGCCAATGGCATCTAAAAAATGAAATACTGCTGCCACGCAAATTTGTCCCTCTGCTTTATGTTCTTTCAATTTCCTTTCCGAGGCAGCAAAAGAGCATTTTCTGCCAACTTTAATAGACTGCTTTGCATAATGCCTTTTCGATGCCTTATTATCATCCAACAGGCTTTGACATACCCCCCCCCAAACACAACCCATTATGGGACTTAGATTTTCCATTGACAAGCGCCAAAATGCTTTTTTCCCCTTCCATTTGAGCTGTTTAGGTCCCTAAAAGTTATTTTTGCTTTCTTTCCTTTCTGCCAAACCAACCCCGACTTATCACCCAATACGCGACGCAGGTTTTCCCTCTCCAACTCTCTTCCAAATTAGCATAATCCAGTAGACTCAATTTAACTGTACACGCAGGCGAAAATGGCCAAGTAAATATTACCGTTCTTGATTTCCATTCCGCGTTTAAACCAGACGATCTCAGCAGCAGGCTTAGCGTTTTTCACCAAACACTGAAGTACCACTTCTTCATTTTCACGGACTTCTAAACGGCCGTTGGCAGGCGTGTCCAGGATTTCCACACTGCTTGGCGGAACTGCAAGTAGAGGGAAAAAAGGAAGAAAAAAAATAAGACACAAATGTCAAACACGAAATAGTCCCGAATCTCGAGCTGCTTAGCAACATAACTCTCCACGGATTTAGATGTCTAAAACATTGAAAACCTATTCTCAATATCCAGAATTCCACTTGGAAGCTCTTTTAACTTAAAAAGAACTTGCTATTCAAAGAGCTAATTAAAGGGCTCTACAACTTGTAAGGCCAACAAAGTTCTTGTTAGCAACCAGTGGCCCGAGTTCTTCTCTTTTCTCCAGTAGTTCTTCATTTCACCTTCGCTCAATACTTTACTTCTAACGTGCACAAGATTTAACAGAGTACGACGAGGGATCGGGTCAAGTTCCAACTTAAAAGTGAAGAGATCCATCCCCCAAAGCTTATATAATGAGTTTGCGTATCTATTGTAGGGGAAAAGGGGTACGACTGTCACGTTTGAAGTACCAACCATTATAGACCGTACAGCAGTGGATTATGGGTACTTCTGTCGGAAACTTGGCTAACGTAGAACACTTCAAAGGTGATCCCTCCCCTTCCCCTTTACCCCCACAGACGATTACTGCATAGGAAAACAGAAAGAGAAGAGACAATAAACTCGGAAATTCAATAGACTCCTACAACTTGGGTGTATAAGCAACGCATAAGGGGTGGAAGGTTTTCGCCCGAAATCTTTTCCTCTCTAAATTAGGAGGTATTTTCTTTTTCCTTAGCTCCCATCCAGTCCCTTTTAAAAAGGAAGAAACATGTATGTTCTCGGGAAAAGCGCGTTACGAATTTATTGATTGTTGTCAGGATGTCTTTCTCTTTCATAGAACACGGACACGTACATATATGAAAGTAGCCCTGAACGACAAAGTGGGCTAAATCTTGCTGAAGTTTCTTCTGCGAAACAACAAAAAAGAAAGCAATCTAGTTCTTCATTACTGCAAGCAAAAGATATATAACGATTGCAATAGGGAAAAAACGTTATTGACAAGGCAGGAAGTCAAACTTACAAGGAAACATATACATTTACTCGCTTTGGGGTACCAAGGCAACGAGAGTGATATACCTTTTTTTATCTGAAGCATGCGATCAACTTTCACTAAAAAGCTTCATTTGTTCGCCTTTAGGTCAATCGGTAGCAGAACCATCATTTCGAACGGAATGACATTGAAAAGGCGAGGTAGATTGCCAATCTTTGCAATCTAAGAGTCGATACCTCACTAAGCGGATGCTGAAGAGGGAATTAAAAAAACGCCCATTGTGTCTATTTTCACTCGAGTATTGTCTCTCGATTAAGATATTACGAGGAACATAGTAATAACTCAAACTAAATAGCAACGTTAAGTCCCCGAGAAATAAAGTAACAGACAACAATACACTGTCTAAATTGCATAAAGCAATCCAATCGCCCGAGTATTTTGATTTTTTTTATTGGCAACATAGTAATGCAAATCCTTGTTCAAGTTTAAGAAAGCTGCAGAAACATATCAAGACCTCCGAGACAAACGAGTGCCCTTGGATACCACTAGAACTCGTACATTCAATTCGTGGATGGACTATGAAGGCAACGTTTCTCCCTCGTTAGCTTAATACGGTAGCCAGTAACGTCATGCAGCATTGTTTGGAGAAATGCAACCAGCTGACGCTGTTCGCAAGAATAACGGCTTTACACATTTACCGGTAAACGCACAAAACTGTTGCAAAAGCTTAAAACGTATACAGATTACGCTGTCAAATGATACCAGTCTTAATTCACTGGTAGATATATAGGTGCACATATGAGTATACTTCCGAAATAACTTAAAACGACACATTCCATTCAAGTATGAATGCAGTCAAGATAAACCGCTCATTTTTTCTGCTTTTTTATTATAACTTTGTATGCTTTTTGCTTAGTCCCACCAAAGTAATTTAAATAATATAAAAAAAGAAATGAGGCGTATTACCAAACAAGCTGACATGCTTTTTTATGGCGGAAAATAGAGAGCAAGACTGTCAGGAAAGATTACAGACCACAACTTGGGTGAATAGAGGTGATCAGAAGAACCTGGGGGGGGGGAGGTATATAAGCTCTTGGCAGGCAAAGGTACAGAGGGAGTTGCTGCAGAACTAAAGCAACTCCAAAGTTCTTAATTCTCCCAGACCAAAACTCCCAGGGAAAAAAAGTTGCGAAGAATAAACCTGAGTACTAGACGAGCATGAAGGAAGGGGGAGGAAAAAAATGGATCGAGACCCGCACTGGGAGAATATAAAGCAAGTAAAAGTTCGGAGTCGCCATGAAAATGAATCTAAGAAGGAAAACTTGCCTTTCTTCACACCGCCGCTATAGTATACAGTTCCGAGAGAAGTCCTCGTCCCTCTTCGTGTAAAGTTTTTTTTTTTTAATCTTTTTTTAAAGTTTTCAGCACCCAAAAGTTGATCACGATCCATCCTGCCCCAACATTATGTGCCTTTCCAGGTGTCGGACAATTAATGTAGCACTTAAAAAGACACACGTTTCTTCGTTTTGTCCTCGGTTATCGATTTAAAAGTTCCTCCTACTCCCTTGCATATAACATAGCCTTGTATAGAAAGTAAAGTTTGCAGACTGCCATTACTTAATTGACATGATGTAGCCCAGGGAGCTGGAGAACCGCCCCGGCCAGCCCTGGCGTTGCCAATGGAATGGAAAACAATGCCTTTTAGCAAGCAAATAAGGCAATCCGGATGCTGAAGCTGCAGCAATATATATGTATACGACTAGGCATTACTTTAGGAGTCCCTCCCTAACTTTCACTTGACTTTCTGGATTACTTTTCTGGGGAAGTTATTGAACAATTTTTTTTCTTTTCATTTGGCGTCTTCAGGGCAACACAACTAACAAAGAATCATGGCTTATATACTTGTGTACACGGATAAGACAAACTTTCATGCTGAGAGAAGTCTGTTGGGAGGTTATAAATAAGCTCGAGTTCAAAGTTCCAGACCCAAAGAAACCAAATAAGAGACGGCAAAAACAAAAACAAACAGATAACTACACGCGTAACTTGTAGGATTTACCACTTTTTTTAAGACTTCAGGAGCACTCCGGCAAAGACTCATGTTGTAACTAAGCTTTCTCCCCGTTAATCTAAATTGGTCATTTATCCCATGCTTCATTGGATAAGTTCTCAATAACGTGATTAGTAGAGGTCCAATGATATATCTCTCCTCGCGTACTGACTACTCTGTATCCCTATCGCATTCACTCTCTCGCTTTCCAATTATGCTTCAAACACAAAGAAAAAGAGCAGGAAAAAAATCAGGAAATTTTAGGAAGGCGAAAACAACTTACTGAGGACTGTTAACAGAGCGTCAGCACGTATGGGCTTAACGCTGGAGCCCACTCGGGGTCCCACTTGGCATTGGTATTCCGCGTCATCTTCCAGCTTAGCCTCTTCGATTCTCAAATTATGTTCGCCGCTAGCTTCATCACCCAACACGGCGTACCTTACGAAACCAGGGATCGACCGATCAAAGCCTGTTAAAGGAGAGACAAAAGATACAGAAAAAAAGATGAGACTCCAAAATTCATATTTATCAAAGCGTGCCAACATAACAAGCTTTCCATATAATTTGCATCTAAAAGACCCCTCAGTATAAACACGTTAACATTAGTACCTTAATCTAACTTAATACTCCCGCAATTAAGCCCCTATACGAATGTGGTTGTTCCATTACTGTTTTTTCGCTTGCTCAATTTCTCATTAGTTCAGCAAAGAATAACTGATGCAAAGTATCTCATTAACATAAAACGGCTTTACACGCTTAACTACAATAAACTTCATTTCTACGGTAAATGAAGTTCTCTGACATTCCTGTCTCGCACTGCGCCACCCAATTCGGAATTTCTTTTTTTATGTAAATACCCCAAGACAATCACAGGAAAATATTTAAAAACGCAACTCAATTACAACGCGTTTATTAAAAACGAAAAAACGTTTTTGTGCGAACCAAAAGTTTCGTTTCAGGCAGGTGTAAAAAGTGTATGGGGCCAACACACGTGTGCGAGGCAGTCGTCTCCAGCGTTTTCTCTCCCTGCTTTTTAGGGTCCAAAATGGTACCGTAAAATTTGTCATAAAGACTCGAATTGGGTTCCAGGAATGAACATAGGCGGCACATAAGGGCGGAGTGAATATATTACTATATGCTCGTCTCTTTACCTCTCCCCGCTCAAATATTCTGTATATCTCGCGTTCTATTTGGTGCTCCATGCTGGCATAAAGCGGGGAAGCAAGGGGTTGGGAGACGTGTCAAAATACCAAGTGGCACTCGTGTGATTACCATGAGGAATAACTGCGTGAAATTCTGCTTCCTATAGCCCATCCCCCCAGCACGGTTCCATGTTACCCCAGAAGTTATGTCCTCGCACATTCCTCGCGCTTCTTAAATATTAATTAACTCCAACACTGATTAAGTCCCCCCCCCCATTTTTTTTTTGCTTTCCCAACCCCACCCGTTTCCAGTAAGACGCGCATTAAAAAGCAACTCTATAATATGACTACACAACACGAGCCGGGAGAAGACTGATCACCTGTATAAATTATAGTAAAAATCCCTCTTATTTCTTCGCTATCGAAAAAAAAGAAACAATGACAAGCAAGGGGATACGTAGGCGATATAGGCCCCCAAATCCTACTGAAACACACAAAAAATCCGTTCTCAGCCATCCATCTTCGTCACCTTTGACATGCTATTTTAAAGCAACCAACTTATCTGCTCCTACAAGCAAACACTTTCACACCAGTGCTTGTCCGCAATGTCGGTCGCCATTCTTTTGCTTCTTACTTTTTAGGCAGAAATATGCCCATATTTTTTTCCATGTATTTCGGGAGACACATAGCTTAGTCGCTTTTCTATCTCTATTTTCTCGCTGCCGTGCGCCCCATCTTCTCCGCTCCAGTTTCACTTTCCGTCCAACAATTCAATTAACGTGTATACCTTCCCAACCTCCGAATCTAAAATATGTTTCCATGTCTTCCGACTCGGTTTGGGGGACAAACGGACTGAACTCAAGTCGACAGGCGAATTATGAGCTGCTAAATCATAGCCATCCATCATGTAACAAACGCTAGTCCTCTTTGGTCCCAACCTCCCCCGTTTCAAACCCATGCAGCTTCTAGCTACAGCAGCATCTACAGACAGCAATTCCACAGCTCGATCTATCTACTTTGTTTTAGCTTTCCCTCTCCGTTTCTTTTCGCAATGCCAGCGATATAAATCAACTTTTTCCCATGGCCTTGCACTTTAGACTTTTATTTTTAGCCTCTGCCCCGTGCACTTCTACATGCAGTTAATCTCATCTTAAGGTTCATTACATGAGCGTCTATAGCATTCTCACGTGCTAGGTGCTTCATGTCAATTTTTTTCCCCCTTCCAGGCTTCCAGATCCATGCAGCTCTCGTACGCAATTAATAGGACCAGTAGGCAAACGCTCCACTCAACTTTGATCTCTGATTCGCTTCTAAGACCTTCTTTCGGGCCCCATAACTTGTTTTCAGCTCAGTCCTTTATTCGTTTCCATACATTTTCTCTCTTTTTCTATTTTTTTTTGTATTTCTTTTCTTTCTATTTCGTTTTCTTTCGCTGTTTCCCAATGAACCAGGATTCCAGGAACTTAATCCAGACTTTACTCGGGGTCGTGAATGCAGAATGATGAGAAGGTGGTGCTGCTGTCGACTGTCGGGGCAACCTTATGTTGCCGTGCAGGAAATAAATGAGAGAAGGTGACAAGAGCGGTATAACATATATACGAGCTACACTTTAGCCTATTTCAAAGGTTGGTATTGATCGTCCCATCTGCGGAGCAAATGCCAGGGCAGTATTTAAAGTGCTGCAGTACTGTACTGTATTTACGCAATCAACGTTCCTGATCCCATGGCCAAAACACAGGGAGTTTAGAACGGGACCCTCATTAGGTACCCTTTAGCTAACGAAAATGAGACGGCTAGAAAAATATGTAGCCACTTGAAGAAAAAAAACTTTTTTCGGAAAATGCTATGGTAATACAGACCCAGTTGCTTTTCTCCATGACTACCTTCGCGTGATACAAAATAGGACAAAAACATCTCGGAATCGGAACAAGCAGATAACAATTGGGTGACTCGGAGCAAGTTGCTATTCACGACAGACCGAGAGGTCAAGAAGTTGTGCCTGCCAACTTTTTCGATCTAACTTTTTGCCCGCAAAAGCTGTGAAGAGTCCCCTCCTCCACGTGAGTCTTTTCCTTTTCAACAACCGCAAACAGCTTGATCCAAAAGAACCTCACATCTATACATTCTTTGGTCTCTGGCCCGAGTCAAAATCCGAAGATCAAGCTGCCATATCCCCCACTGGATTCCACATCGATTTTCCCCAGGAAACTCAATCAATTCCCTGGCTTTATTCAAACTGTGTATGACTTTCTATGATTGCACCAGAAATTACCAGACGTTCCAAACTTCCTTGCAGGTACTGTATAACTTTTTCGCTTATTTTTTTCTTTAATTTCGCTGGTGCAGGTTTGAGAGAAAAGCGAGAAGAGAGTCTGAAAATCGCAGCTAAAAGCATTTTTTTTTACTTTATTCTTTCAATCCTGGCTTTTATCTACTCCCTGTCAATGGAAGATTTGTGTGGTGAGGTGTCGTCCCTCACTGTCGTCGTTGACCGTTTTCGTGACTGAACCCCTCCTTGACTCCCCCCTCCATCTCCTGCATCGCCTAGTGCAAAACCCCCTCTCTAGTCTCTACTCATCCTGCTTGGCTTGGCTTGCTTGCTTGCTTGGCATGGGACTCATCGATCGTTCTTTCTGCTGGGTCCAGCGACCAGCCAGCCAACCACTCTTTCCCCTCGGCTGCCGTGTCCGTCTACGTCTGCTTGCCCCCTCTTCGCTCGCGAAGTCCACGGACTTTGGGACTTGCTGGTACTTTCGCAAAGTCTCGCAGGCTAGGGTCTTTTGCCTTTCACATTCGATCCCTACCCACCTCGTTATATGGCCTTCTTCTCTTGGCTTGGCATTCTATCTTTTTATTTTTTCCCCGGTACCGAGTCGTCGAGGAAAATCTTTTCCTTTAACCCCAAAATGAAGACCTTTTTTTCCCTTCTCTTTCCCTCCGCTACCACTCCACCTCAAGGGAATTCACAGATATAGGCTTTAGACGTGCAGCCATGTGGGTTATGGAGGGTGAAAGAAGACCCCAACAGACAGCGAACGCAGCGTAAGCACGAGGACGCACATCTACCCCAAACACCTACTCTAACCCCCCCTCCCCCCTCAAAGAACATGACACGGGGCCTGCGTATATAAATACTTGACCATCGAAACAGAAGCCTGGAAAGAAAGTTGCGCCAAGGAAGCCAAAAGACGGATTTTCGGGATTGTCGCATCATCAATACACGGGATTTTTCCTTCTATGATATCCCTTGTTACTTATTACAAGTCGATATAGGTAGTGGGGGGTGAAAAGGAGTGCGTGCAGTACAAGCGGATGATGAAAGAAAAAAGCCTTCCCCTGCGTCACCTAATAAGTCATTAGCTTCAACTAACCGGAAACACCCTAATGTAATCTAGCATCGGTTTGCTCCAGCTCTGTTTCCTATTTCGTGACCTTATTTACTGGTCTCGTCGCTGAAAAAAAATGGTTCACAATTCCCTGAGAGACCGACTCTGAAAACGCTCGGGAGGAACAAGAAAAAGAAGAAAAAAAAGTATTCAGTGTATATTCTCCCCACCCACAAACTCCCGTACTAGTTAAGAAGCTTGGAGCCGTAGAGTCACTGAACTTGAGGGCTGTTATTCAAATCCGAAAATCAGCACGGGCCCATTTGTCAGCTGCTCCATTTCGCAAGCTGCATAGAAGATGAGAAAGCTATCCATACACAGCATCCCTAACAGCTCCAACCGAAAAGGGAAGGAAGAAAAAAAGAAGCGTTGGTTTTTGTACTATCAGCTTTCAACAAGGAGAAAACCCACCAAGGCGTCATAAAAGGAGATCGACAAAAACGTTTGGGAATTGATTAGCCTCCGTCCGAAGGAGGCGAAGGGATTGCCTTGTACATATATTTACTATCTCGTCCCAAAATACATGCTACCAAATAGAAGTAAGGCAAAAGCCGGACTAACGCAACGGAGTCCCGGTTCGGAGCAGCCTTTTAGTTTAATAACCGTTCATGATTCATTACATTCATTACTGTGTCTATTGCACCGTTGGTAAGGGAGGCCGAAGAAACGCTACGACACCCGGCTTGACGGGATGGGAAAGGGCGGTAGCTTTCATTTGGGACAAAATAGCTCCATGATTCAGCTATGCATGTATGTTTTTGCTTTTTATCGGTAAGAAAACATCACAGAGATGCCTATCACCTCTTGCTAATATCCAATCTTGTGAAAAGTGGTGGAACTAAGGCCCCGGAATATACTTGGTGAGACCTGGCCGATTAACTTGGCGAAGGGCGAAAAGCATCGCTCTCGGTTCTGTCGCTTGTTATTCCAGCGACAGTATTTCACTTGATTAGATTTTTCCCATTCGGAGCCAAAATCCCTAGACATTCTTCAAAGCAAAAGAGGAGAGCCGGGGAGAAACGGGCCTCCAAGTCGGACTTGTAAAGCCAAGCAATAAATTTCCTAATTTGTTTTCCTTCTGATCTACTGGTTAAAAGTTGCTGGCCTCCTGGAGCACCATAACATCCACTATTTTCTTTATTTTCCTGGAGTTTTAGTTTTGCTCCAGCTAAACTTACTGCGCGGGAGCGTGAAAGACCACCTGCTCCACTATTTCAGCTTCTTTCTGTTGAATTTTTTTCCATTTTTAAACCAAGCGAAAAGATTTTTGCTGCTGGTTCTGGGAGGATACGACATCACAACTGTCGACTGCCATGTTTGCTTATGCCCCTACGGAGAATATATCCGTGTATAAAGTTTCCTCCTATATGCCGCCTCCGTTATGATTTCGCTTCCCAACCAAAAAATAAAAAAAAATTCACTAACACATGTTGTTTTTACGCGTAGGCATTTCCTCGGCATTAACGTGAATATAACGTTTGTATAATATGTGGTTTCTGAAAAACTTGCAAAATTTAAGTACATGTTTGAGCTCCGTCTTAGTATTCTCCCAAGTTACACCCTCCAGCTTTTTCGCAATAACATATTCTTTTTATTTTACAAAAATTCGCTAAAATTATTCCAAATAGCGCTTGAAACTACCCACTGCAAGGCTACATGCTCGCGAAAACTTTCCATTCCAGCATTGAAAGGCGTAAAACCGTAATGAGACACGGCTCGCAAATTACGTGTTTTGTGTATTTTGCCTTGGAAAGCGTGGGGAAATTCTAGTTATTTGCCTCCACTCGAAATTAGGCTAGTTTCGGGTGTATATGTATATATACATCTTTTCCCTATTACACACATCCACACGTTTTGGGTCTCGTATACGAAAGCTTCTCCCCCCAAAACAACCTTATATACTAACACCTACCCCAAGTTTGTAAATACCACGGCAAATATTTATCTGGTCGTGCCAACTAATTACTTGTTTGCCGGTGCCGTTGGAACTGCCTTATATTTCTCGTTTTGAACGCTCAACAGAAGGCCCAACGCTTTCTTTTTTTCCTATACCTCTTCACCCACCTATCCCCCTGAAACTCCCAACTCTAAACAAACTAAAAAGAAAAAAACCAGGAAAAAAACCTAAAAACATCAGCCAGACGAGAAAATATTGCGAGTCAGGCTTCCCGAAACCAAAAAGTCTTGCTGCGTGGTGTAGGCTATTACTTCCAAATGAGTTTTCTAGCCACAAATCCTCCCACTTAATTACCAGTTTCTTTCGTACTTCTTGTAATGATCCACGAAACGGAGCTTCCCCCCAAATAAAACTGTGCCAAGCGGGGCACTTCCAGAAGACAAAGTCAAAAGGAAAAATAAAAAAATATCCACAAAAACGTCTTGAAACAATTAGACTATTCATATGGGAACTGGTTGTGGCAGCTATGCTCTCTTGGCAACAATGCTGCAGCCCAGGAAAAAGCTGAGATCATCCCCAGAAAACACAGAAACATCCCAAGGATTTCGAGATGATCACAGAGTCATGTCCCATGGGAGGTCCGGCATCAAATATCTGGCGCAGTCACGAATCCTAACTTGTGTACATATGTGTGTATATGTGTGCACAAAGCTCCTGTGTTGCCGGTTACTATAATGCATAACAGAACACGCCGTCCTTTTGAAAACGACATGAAACAAGAACGAAAAAAAGAAGAAAAAGTTGTTAGAACTCCCCGGGTAAAACAGGAGAACTCGAGCTAAAAAGAAAAAAAAGGGACAAGGCTTTTGGGGTACATGAATATGACATGTGGTGTGTGTGTGTGTGGGTACATACATTGGCTGTGGAGGCAGTTGACAGTTGCTTTGACGACAACGGTTAAGAAATCTTTCTTAAGCAAAGCCGTACACCAACCAGCAGAAGAGACTATGTAAAATGAGATGATGAGCTCCATGTGTGCTCCATGTGGTGCTTACGACGACCTGTTTCACCTCTCCACCTCCTCCCACCAAACCAGGCCCACATGGTCGGGTTTGGGGTCCCCGGTCAAGTGTCATGGGTTTTCTCTTCTTAGTTCGTACAACATTTTTAGACCGAGAGCGCAACCAGCCGTTGTTTAGTAAGACTTTTCGAACTGCCAAAATGGGAATATAACAGAATCCGTAGCGAGCTCAGCAGGAGAGCACAGTCATGATGCTATAAAAGTTCCTGTCTACAAATGCAACCAAAACAGAACTCCAAAAAGAAATAAGAAAAAAAATAGCAGTAGCAGTAGAACAAATGGCTTTCCCAGGGTGGAGTTCCTATATACTGTGACATGGCAGAGCAAAAAAAAAATCGAATAATAATAAAAAATCAGCTTTTCTCTATATAAAAGAGTTTCCCTTGGTTAGACAACATGTTCCCAGTTTCATCGAGTGTGGAGGAACGAGGATTACCACGTAAATAAGTTGGCAGGTTTGCTGGAAGTTTGAATACAATCATTCGCCTTTGTTTGGGGAAGTCATTGATTTATAAAATTGGCCCACAAAAACAGCTTTGCTCAGTAAGTTCTTTGGAAGTTAAAAACCAAAGAATCCATTAAAACTTGATAACATGTTGTATAATTGTTTCCCGCAGAAGCTTTACTTCATATTTAAGAATCTTCTGTTTCTTTAAGAATGCCGAATGACGAGCCCCAAATTGAGGGAAACAGTAAATAATAATAAGAAGAAAGTCTTTTCGAATGAGGCCATGCAGGAAATGCGTCCCAAGTCCCAAAACTACCATAGGCACTTCCTAACGACTTTGGAGAGGAATAAAGAAGCCGCACTTGTTATGCAACAGTGAAAATAGCGGTCGCGAACACTGTCACGCGTATATGAATCCCCATTCTCTGGGACACAAGCGGTCTATCTCATTTCCCGCATGGATCACGCAGTATATAGCCTATACTAAACATTTCAATATATTTCCCAGGTCGTTTAAATTAATTTTACAGGACCCAATCATGGAAAGCAAGGCTCGGATGAAGCCCCAACACAATAATTAGTCTTCTTCACATGGTTTTCCTCTCTCCTGTCTTCCATAATTTATCTTAAAAAGGATCTTAACAACGGTAATAATGTTTCTTCTTTTCTTTATCCATTAATCAAAACCCACGCAGTCAAACTTTATACCTCTCCGTGTGGCATATAACCGCCCAATCATTATACACAATCTTGTCCCCTTCAAGAACGCTCTATATGGCTCAACCCCTCCTCCCTCCCTCCAACATCTTCCCAGTGAAAACAGTTCCCTTTGACTGTCGCTCGCTTGCCGCATCTTTCTCTTCAGTTCTGCTTCAAGTTTTGATTGACTTCTCATCATCATCGCGAGACAAGCCAACTTGGGAGTTGCATTTGACTTGCAAATGACTCCTTCTTTATGCTCCTACCGACCGGTCCTTTTGCTTGCAAAGTCCGCACACAGTGAAGCTCAAGAGATCCTTCTCGTTGACGAGATCCTCTCCGCTTCAGCAAATCGAGTCCCTCTTTTCCCTCTACCGTACATATCCTCGATTCGATTTCTGTTTCGCGGGGTGCATGAAAAGCTTCGGCACTAAAGGTTTCCTAGAACGCTCCTAGGGTAAGAGGACGAGAGACCAACTTGGAGACAGTATTTAAATCAAGAACTCTGCAATACGTACACCGAGAGTTTCCCCTGGCTCACACAAGATTCCAGCAGCAAAATAAAAACAGAAAAAAAAAAAAACACTAAACTCCCCGAGAGCTCCAAGCAATTCAACGCGGAACCTTGTTATTTAGTCAAGCAAAGGTACAACAACCGTCCGTGTCTGTTGGCAAACTTGGATTTCCCTGAATATCCTCCGCAGTTCTCCTTCCTTTGTTTTTTTTTCGTCGGTCCCTTCTATTTCTCATCTCGGCTTTGTGTCTTCCATCACAATGCTGCAGTCGATGCTTCCCGTTGCCTCAAATGAGCTTTTTTTTCAAGTAAGCGAGTGAAGAAGCAGAAGACGAAAGAAGAAAGCTTTTACTTCGCTCTCCTTCTTACTCCAGGAAGATCCGTCGTGCTTCCTTCATCATACGGCTATTTGTCGCCACGGTCCCGCATCAAGGAGGATCAACTCCGTCGAGTCCAATAGAAGGTAGAAAAATATGACATGAGTTTTTGTATGCCTGTGCCCGCTTTTTTCCTGTCCGGAAATCTTTCGATAGCACGTCAAGTCGCTATAGGGTCAGCAATCAGTGTTATATGTGTATAAACGACCCCGGTTTGTAAAATTGGTCCGAGATGGGGCCGTGGCCCGCGTAAGAGTACAATTTTGATTGCAAAACTTGGATCCTTTTGTGCGAGAAGATATCCCGAGGAATCGGAACCGCCCGTTGGGGTATTCGTAGCTTCATTGCCGTTATAAAGGGAAGTCGACAGGCTTTGCGGACCAGGGAAATCCAATTACGTTGTGTCAACTGCGATGATTTAGCGAGGACTCTCAGTTATAATACTACGACTCGCTAGATATACTTTCCACGTGGAGAGAGAGAATGATTCTTAGGAAACCCGTCTGCCCCCCAAGTCCCGTCCAAGAAAATTGTCTGTTCACAAGAATTATCCCTTACTAACTGAAAACCATGGGCCTTTCCTTTAAGCCATCTGAAGCAATGTGTGAATATTTGGTAGGGAGGCAGAGCCCAACAGACGTTGCTTGATCTTCGACGAACGCGACACAGGAATTTTACCCCAGTCCCCCCTTTATTAAGTAAATCGTTTGCTTGCAAAACCGTTTCATGGCAACAAGATGGCTTAAATACCAAGTAGGCACCTTTCGAATATCATTCGTCACGCGCGACAAGGAAATTGAGACCTGAACACGTCTTTCAAACCAACGATAATAACACGCAGGAAAAAAAAACGTCTTCGATCTTCTGCGGCCAAACATATGCGTCTTCTGGACTAATATATATCTGATTTTCCCTATTTTTTGTAGGCAAAGGCAAACGAACCGTATCGGAGAAAAACATGTTACTTTTCCCCACAAAAAAATAAAAAGTAAATATAAAAAAACTGTTGACAAGAATACGCTGAAGGTTTTTCACTTACCCAAAGCAAATCCATCCTTGGTCCATTGAGCTCGGCCACTCTGTTGACCAATTTTGCAACGCAGAATAGCAGTTTGCCCCTCCCGGACGCTGATATTAAGGGGACGTTCTAGAAAGTATTGTTGTTGACCATAGCCTGTAAAAAAACGGGAGAAAAAAAAATATTGATAATTAACAAAGGGGATGGAGAATTGCTCATCATAAACCAACAGTGCCGAGCCAATGGAAAGAGATAAGGAAAGCAAAAGGAAAATCTAATATGGAAGGGGGGGAAGGGAAAAACACACGAAAGTGACACGACGAATCTTTTTTTTTTAATCTTATCACATCAAAGTTTTCATTTCAAGGATGGGAAAGTAAGAGGTAAAGGTTGAAGAAAATCATCAAGGGGTCATACCCTTTCCCACCAAAGGTAATTTAGAGAGGTTAACCCTTTGCTTTTGGGGCATGACAAAAGGTTATTACATCTTCGTAACTCGTTCTAATGACTCACTCCACTTCCGGTTGGGTGGAAAACTACGTGAGAAGTCACCTTTTAACATCAGCTTGCATCCTTTCGTTTCCCAGTCAAGCTTGAAAGAAAAAACAAGCTATATCTCTCCCAATCAGGTTGGCAAGTTTTTTACCCTTCTTAAAACAAAAAACAAAAAAATCATCCCCTTTTTATAAGGCACATTTTCTGTCCCAATAACTATTTAGGGCGCTTTATATAAAAAAGCCATCTAATGTTATTTACATTTCCCTCACGTACCACAACTTGTACGGGGTACCTTCTAACACCCAATCGTGGGCGATTAATAGAAAGTCTATATACTCTAGTAAACCAGATGTTGAGTGCTGAAAAAGTTTCCGTCCCTGAACCGAAAAAAATCTGCTCTCATTTTGGATTGCAGAGGTTCTTAGGAGTGTTAGTTTGACTTCCTGTACAAGTTTCTTTTTCCTGTTCTCTCTCTCAATCTTATTCCTCCGGAGTGTTTTTCCTAGAAAAAGTTCTCATTCCTTTTCGTCAGTTTCCCAATCGCAGCACCTCAAACGACTTTTGAGTCGTCGGAAAGCAAATTCAAAGCAACCAAAGGCTCTGCTCCCCAGCAAACTCAATTCCAAGTCTCACCTCTTCTTCTTCGGAAGCAGAGCAGCAACGTCCCTTAACTCCCTATGCATTCCCCTTATTTCATTTTTTGCCGTCATACAAGTTTATCTTCCTACACATCGCCCGACATGTTAGTTTCGGGCAAAGGAGTTTGTCTCTTGTGTGTGTCTCTCTCTCTCTCTCTCTCTCTCTCTCTCTCTCTCTCTCTGCCGCGGAGGATTTCCTGAAAAGACTCGTACCACACAATCTCAGCAAAAAAAAAAAAAAAAAAAAAAGTCCTGCAGAGAGTTGACGGAAGACGACTTACTACACTGGACTGCTAATTGGGGATGCCCACAAGGAAAGTCCGTGCACTGTAACAACTAGTCTATATAGTTACTGAAGAAGGAATGACAAGGTCCCCTTCCTTCTGGAAAGTCCGAAAACCCAGTGAAATCTCTCTCGCATCTCGCCTGAGGAATTCGCTGCGTCCGCATAATGGCTAACTTGGCACAAGTTGCATTGCCTTTGACTTTAAGGAAGGGGGGTATATAACGCACATCTAGCCTCGGGGTACGAGTAGGAACTCCCGATAAATCCGCCCGGTTGTAAGTTCAACTGACCCGAGGCTCATCGTCATCAAAACGTCGTCTTTAATTCTCTGTGGTCTTCCCCAGTCCCCGGAACACAAAGGGGGGGGGGGCTCCATTCTATGGCGTTCGCCTATAACGCTTGTTTGCTTTGGCTGCAGCTCTGCGCTTCACTGCGAATCTCGTTCGTTTCATGTCTTTTCCGTAATGAGGCATTCAACCAGCCATTGAGGGTTGCCCACCACCAAAAACGCGCTGAAGGGAATGGTAAAGTAAAAATGCGCCAATAGCGTCCCAAAGTGTGTGCCTACGCAAACTTAATTTCTCTTAAGCTTTGATTTTAGTCAGAAACACGCGATTGAAAAACAGGTCCGTCTAATAAGAGAAAAGGGCAAAAGCTGGGAACTCTCGACTTTACGTTTCTCTCCCACCCTCCTTTTGGTATTGACACGATGATTACTTCCAGCTCATCATTTCCACAGGGCGAAAAAGCTAAGGCTTTGATGTTGCCAGCTAAGGGCATCGTTTTCATATCATTTGCTTACGTTCCAAAAGCCCTGGAAAAGGCAAAAAGGACTACAAGGGACAGAGCTCGAACCGCTTCATCTTCACTTTGGATGTTCCACCGATTGTGCCAACAAATTTTCAGACGAACGACGAAAACCAAGAGCCCATAGGAATCGTAAAGCGAGCACAGCCTTTCTTGTGTTTCGCCAACTGTAAAAACAAAAGAGCGGGCGAATTGAAAGGAAAGCCTCAGCCATCGCTTTTCGCCCCAACTTCCATCAAAGGAAAATTCCCTATTAAAATCCCGTACGGAACAACGCAAACACTCTTGTAGGGAAAGTCCGGTTTCCGCACCTCTTTCTGCCTTGCAAACTTTTTAGAGTTTGGGGAGGAGTGGACCCCTCAAAACGTGCTATCAACTATTCCCTTTCACTAACGAGGAAAAAAAATAAAGACGTAATTTGTCCTAACCTTTTGTCTTGTATCTTGGCATCATCCAAGTTCCGTGACATAGGAATCAGTTGACATTTTTTTTTTAAGTCGCTCAGGTTTAATACGTTGACAAGACACAAGTTCTAACGTTCGTACACTTGACATTTTGACGAGAAAAGTCCCCATACTCTTCATGCATAATGGAGACAGTTGGGTCCGAGGAAAACCAGCAGGTTCATGTCAGCCTCGATAAATATTTGGAAAAAGAAACGAGGACAGTGTAGGGCAGCAGGCCTGTCTCTTTTTTATTATTATTGTGTTTCCTTTTACTTTCCAATCCCTAAAGTCCTATACAGATTCTTAGGCCGTTAAGATCAACAAACCTCCACAGCGGACATGTGAGGCAAGGAACGTAAAAAACACACGAAAAACACATGCTTCGCCCTTGTATAAAGCTTTCTATCTCGAATCCAAGACAGATTTCGTTCCCTTCTCCCTTAACGCCTTTTCCCTTTACTTCGAGCGAAGTTTGCGCAAACACACAAACACCTAATCAACAATATAGAATTTTTATAACAGGGTAATTACAGTCACGATTAACATTGCAGATCACTCCATGTCCCTCTCCTGTTGTTTTTTACCCTCCCGGCCATCAGAATTGCTGCAGTAGGGGGCGATCCCGTGATTTTCCTCGCGGAGATTGGGGGCTGTCACCTTTCGTAGACAGTTCGCGTGTCCTCCAGCAACGGCGACCTAGCAGAACAAGTCCCCCTTGTCGTGTCACATTAGCTGGTGACGATTCCCCGGGCAAGATGAAGGCTGACATATGCATGACAGCGTGGATACAAAATTTCTCCCTCTGATGCTAATACACACAGCCTTTAAGTCCTGGATTGGGCATGTTATCTGACAACAAAAGCGTCGGATAATTGCAAAAAGGCCCCCATAACGTACCAAAAAGTTACGCGCCTTTGAGTTCGCCAAGCTTTTGTTAAGACTCCTGTCCTCCAAAAGATATTAGAAATGAGAGATTCTCGCACCACAATAATCTCCCCTATTTTGAGGGACCACACACGCCGGTCTCTTCTTACGTTATTTTTTCCCCCCTTTTCTTGAGAAGATACCCTCTTTTTGCTATGTCAAAGGTGACCTCATTTACCCAAAATTATGTTCCAAATTCAACTTCAATTCTGTTCGTCCCTCTTGTTCCTCAACTCACTCTGGCCTCGGTTTATAAAGGATCAATAATTTGCCCATTACCCTCGCTCAACTCCCCCCTTTTCAGTCGCTCGGTTCCGAAAGCGGATAGCTGATGTGGTGCACGACTAAACGCAAAAGCAAAACGCGAAAAAAGCAAAAAAAAAATGCGAGTAAAAGAGCGACCTAACGTTTACCACCGTATAGTAAGACCGGCAGGCAAAATCTGCTTTCACATTAAACAGACATCCATTCTTCAGATTAATTTTACGAGACGAGCCGAACAACCCACTAAAAACACGCAGCATAAACCATAGCTACTCTTTTAAGCACCCACGAAAGACAGGGTCTGCCTTTTCCTTTATCGCAAAATGATATATACTCAAGTTTGCGGGGCTAAATTCAGTTTAAGTTTGCGTTAGGAACTGGAACCAATTGGGAGTTTACGGGGGTAAGGTTTTCAGCCGTCCATGACCCTCTAATGACCCTCTAATGGCGAAATTCCATTTCGTCGCTACGTTAGATGACGCCAAAAGAAAATGGACCCACCGCAGGAAAACAGGGGAGAGATGATGCGACTCTTCGTCATCTTCTGCTCCTGCATGGACCGAGTTTGAAAAACGACCTGCATTTCCAGAGGGGCGATGTGGATTCCGTGAAGCAATGGGATAAAAAGGGGGTGGGGGGAGAAAAGCGGAAATAAAAATAATAAAAAAAGGACGACCGTTTTATAGATCACGAGCTTTCCAATATCGCACTCCCCTTTTCCCCGGTGTGTATCTACGGCAGAGGAAGATTAAAAGCGATGTCAGTTTAGAACAAGTCGAGCTATTTGCCTCGCTTGCTTACGGAGTTTTGATAGATACACTCTCGTCTTCCGCTGTGAAATCAACCCCTCAGTAGAAGCAATGCGTCAAGCCAGGCGCGCGGAAGCTCTTCGTTTCGTTTCTTCCCCCCTTTTTTTAGTCCCACGAGGGAAGAAAGAGATGTATAGTAGCGGAATCTTTTAAGATGTAAGTAACGAGTCATCTTCAGTTAACGAATCCCCAACGCATCAAGCGGACAAGCGAGAAAGTACTTCCCTAACCTGCCAGAGTAGAGTCAAAACAAGATAACTAAAGCGACAGGGAAGGAATTAAAGGAATTTCTCTCCATTTTCTCCGCCAACAAGCAATGCTGCGCGCGGAATTCGATGAGGTTTTGTCTTTTTGTCATGCCATAACGTTCCCGTGTCTGCTGCAAATTCCTGCAACTCCTCACTCCCACCTTTTTCGAGTTTTCCGGATAGCAATTCCAATTTATTTATTTTTTCCCCCTTAGCACGTTCCACCTGATTTTTCTATAAAAAAAATCTAAGAGAAAAAAATGGATGGAGAAACTTTCTACCGGTTTTTTTTACCCTCTTTCGTCCCCCAAAATCTAACACATTTTCTCTTTCCGGTACTTCTTTCGACTTCCCTGTTTTCATTGCTTTTTCAGACAGGGCCAAGACTCAATCTCCCAAAGATTTCTAAACAAAAATGAGAGGCCCAGAGTAAAACCCCAAATGGTTTTTCCCCACTGTCACAAGAGACAAAACGCTTTATAACCTATCCATTTTTTTCGGCATTCTTCCGTTTCAAATACACCTACTTCTTCCTATTGCAACCCCCACCCTCGTGCCTATATATCAATGACCCCGCCCACATGATTGTGGTTGAAAGGTTTGATTCGCGAATCAACTCTATTATCCTTGAGCACTCGGGATGCAAAACACATACACAACATTCCTCGACTCGTGATTACTATGGAGGAGAGACCCCCCACTCGTAGCCTATTAGCCGCCCATTAACCCAGCCCATTTCACACATATCTGAACTCGAGGGTCACTTCATAAATAACACAGTGTGGAAGACAAAAAAGCAAAACAAAACAAATAAGAATTTACGGCCACCTCAACAGTGTAATTAAGCCAGTCTTTTAATCCCCAACCAAAAAAAACGAAACAACCACAGCTCCAAGAGGCGGAGCTTCCATATGGGGGTATTAGGTAAATCACTATCAATAGACTTGGCATGTGAGAAAGTCATTAGGCGAGCCTCAAACTGTCTTCACCAGACCTTTTCCCCGAGACTTATGGGATAGCGTATATCCCATGCAAGAAAACTTGTATCATTTGGCTGGAGATACCCCACATGCGAGCACCATCATTATCGCCCTCCCTGCTCGTTCTCTTTGGGATGTATTTCCCCGCACGAGGCCATTGATATTAGCGGGGCGTGATGCGATGCGGCTCCACGAAAATCCAAGAGAAGTTGGAGACGTTCACCTTCCGCTGTCAATTTCATGCGACTCGGCTATTATTTGTGACTGTGTGTGTGTGCGGGGGGAGGGCATACCCACACACATAGAACTACAGAATCTCCATGATAAAGACGGATGACGAGCGAAGCGCTTTTAATCCCCATCCTGAGCGGCCCATTAGCACTGAAACAAAAGGAAGAGCACAATTTCTCCAACAGAGTGACTCTGAACGTTGCTCAATTTTTTGTTTGCTTTTTTAAATTTTAATTAGATGTTGCCGCATATTCTCCGAAAAGACCCATTTTGCCACACACAAAATAGGCCCTGCCAGAACGAAACCAAGTGTTGTTAAGAGTCAATGTCAAGAATACTCCCCTTTTTGGTATACATGCTTGGATACTTGATGCCGCCAAGAGGGAATTCTTAAGTTTCCGCGGTAAGAGCTTGTTAATGAATTAAAAGTTGTGCCCACACAGCAAACCGAGACATCAAGCTCGGGGGGCCAAGCAGAGGGGTAAATGGCGCTTAATTTGCGTTAAAAGATGCTACCCGCCTCCCCCCACCCACGTCCAGCGCCAAGGGGAGGAAGAAATCGAGTTATAAAGAAGGCACACACAGACATAACGACATATGCTTTTGCTGGCCAGCAGGAAGAGACAAAACTCAAGTCTATATTTCTATACTATAGGCAGCAAGCAGCCAGCGATCCCTGGTTCCAAGCCCTCTGCCCCATGTCTGACAAAGCTCATTGTCTCAAGCTCTTCGTTTGCCGTAACGATGGTCATCAAGTTGCGACCCAAGGGTCATTGAGACTGACCGGAAGTGGCCTCATATACACTACAGCACGTCCATCCCATGGCCCAAGTGGCTGCCCCCTATGCCTATCGACTTTAGCTTCCTTTTTATAAGAACATTCTTTTTCGCGCCATGGAGAGTAGGGGAGCACCACAATGAAATGTTCTACATAACCCAACATTGAAATGTTCTGCATAACCCAACAAGGAAATATGCTACACACCCCAACAATGAAATGTAAACAAGAGGCATGCTCTTAATTATCCAAGCTCTTAATACAAATTACAAATTAGGCGTACGGGACTTAACAAAAAACGGGGCAAAGAGCACCCTTTTCGACTAGCCAAAAAAAAGAAAGAAAAAACTACACTGAGTGCCCTAAGTATTCTCTCTTTCCTTTTTTCTACGGGCGAAAAGGACGACACTGAAGGTCCGTAGGGACCCGTCGTATAATCTCACGCACAAATGTGACCCTATAAAAGTGACTGTTTAAGCAAACGCCCAACCGTCAACATTTTTGCTTCACACGCCCCCTTTCTCCCTTTTAGCTTCTCGGGGGGATGAGATTGCACATGAAATGACAGACATGCCCGCCTCCCACGAGGCATCAGGTGTCGACTTTAACATGTGCTCTTTCCTGTGTTCTACAACTACCCCCCTCCCTCCTCCCACCCCACTCAACCAACAACACGCACGTTAGATGAAGCGTATAACACACATCAACACAGTATTTAGTTCCAGTGAGTTTAAACCTTATACACACGTTCCTTGTATCTATGCTCTATGTCCCCTTCTTGTCATCCCCAGTCCATCGGAAATCCTCTCGATGATCGAGATGAGATGTTGCAAGACGACGATGGCCATAATGAACGCAAACACTTGTTTGGACAAAAGGACCAACACCTAGCGCCGAGGGTGTTTAAGCTTTCATTTTCACACACAACAAACATGACAAGCGATGACAGAAACTATCTGCAGCCAAGCTTTTACCACTTAGACAAGTTTCCAATTCGAGCGAAAGCTTGCATGTTGTAAAACGTGAATAAACCTTCGATTTCCTTTAATCAAACGATTAAGAAAACGTCTCCCTAACGTTGCAGGAAAACTTAAAAATTCCAAAAAGCACTTAGACGCCCAAAGCGTTATTTCAATCTATTCTTGCACGACATTTCTAAAAACGTGAATATTTGAAGGTTGAAAAATGCAAAAATTAAGGCTACGTGAGGTCCAAATATCCTATGGAAACGGAAATTGGCGTACGTGCTATATCGCTCTTTCATTCATTTACCAATATCAAACTCTGCACCCAGCGAACCCTTATCGCAAGCTCGTGGGATGCTGTAATGTGCGAAGCCCCGAGTATTGCAGCCTCTTTTTAGCTTAAAAAATACCTTGACTGCAAACCATGGTCGAAGAAATGGTGACGAAAATATGAAAAAACGCCTCGATTTCCAGGAAAGCTGGGAAAATTTTGAGTGAGCTGAAGATTTGTCGAGTGTCAGCTTATACCTTATAAAAAAAGCAAAAGTATCCTGAACTTGAGGGGCTAAGCAATTGGTATATAAAATGATTTGGAGGAGAGAAGCCATTCCCGTTAGTTGGTTACCACCGGCTTTTGAAACTCCAAGAATGAAAAGCTCTCCGGAAAGGTGCGCTTTTACTTTTGCATTAAGTTCGGCTTGTACTTACGGGACAAACAGAAAAAAAATTGGCTTGGCTGTCATTACGCAGCCAGCTGCTCTGATTTCCATGGCAGAAGAAAACATCCAAATACACCTCAAAGTGTTTTCAGAGAGCACTATGAAAGCATATACACCAGCTTCTCTCAAGGGTTCCTATACAATGCACGGGACACCTGATCTCGGAAGCAGCTCTGAGTACGTTTTTCTGGTCCACCCTACCAGAATCCATAGGGTATCAGACCTTACCTCTCAAGTACATCGCTGCTTCCTTTCTTACCCTCCCCAGACATGGCAAAGATCGCCAATACGATCGCGCCAAACATCTTATCGACAGCGTCGTAACATTAGCATTTCATAATAAAAAGAAAAGAAAAAACGAAAACCCCATTCGGCTAACACTCTAGCCATCAAAGGCGTCTCCAGGACTTCACTTTCTGCTTCGGCCAGCACATACTAACCTCTCCCTCTCAAACCCCTCACGAATTGCACGAATGAGTTAGCACCGGCAGCTTCAAACCAATCGGGCATGACCAAGAATGCCAAGTCTAGTTTCCTTTAGGTCTCTCCCGCAATTTTACCTCGCAACTGACACTTCCCGATTCTGCCCCAAAACGTAGAGAAAAACGCGAGTCGAAATGAAAAGCAGGTGCGCGCACCCCGCAATCTTGCTGGACTCACGATATGTATACGTTCTTATTTTAGCTATTACCACAAAAAAAGAGAGAAAAAAGTAAGTTCCTTTCTTCCCTATCTGGTCGCAATTACATTTTACGCGCTTCGCTGCCCCTTTTTACTTTGAACCTCTCTCTTGGTCAAGATAACCAAGGTCTCGCATTTTTTGTTCGATTTTTTTGGTTTTTTACTCAACTAATGTTCTTATTTATTCTTGAAAGGCATCTCCAGCCACTTTCCCCAAAACTTGATTTGTGATTTTATCGGTCCGGAAGTTAGGAGAGAGTGGATTGATGTATCGTTAAAAGAGAAAAGATATTACGTGAAAAAAATGCCTTCATTTCTTGTCCCCCCCCCCCATTGAATCGCTTAACGTAAAAGCCATTTGAGAGGTTTTATCCCAAAGCTCCTCTTATAGAATACATAGAATATATGGAATGCGGTTATCCATGAGGTGTGTTCCACTTGTTTTTAGCTCGCAATCCGCCAAACAGTGTGTGTGTGGGTCCAAAACAAGTCTCTCGTCCCCTTGCTAAGACAAAAGCCTCAGCTGGCTGGTCTCTTGTCCCCATGCTAAAGCTCTATTAGCGCCAGAGCAGCATTCAACACAATGCAACACAAAAGGTCATTAGTTTACTTTCCATCTCATCCCAAAGCCCTTGCATCTTCTCTCGCAGTCCTTATTTTCCAATCAAGGGCAAATCCGATTAAAGTCTGCCCCGTGATTGACACGTGGGAGCGTCTATCCTACTTTCATCCTCCGAAAACCCCTCTCGGCGAAGGCGGATTGGCGGCTTCACACCTGTGTCATTGTGGCCAAGATTACAATTCCGACACAATCCTCCTTCCAGATTCTCCTCCACCTTCGCTTCACTTGAAAGTCTCATTCCTGCTCCTGCTTTGGGATTCCGCCAGCATCTACATCTATCTTCCAATCCTCCACGCCTCCTCCCAGAATATGATGCATCTAATCTACAAAGGGAGTGAAGATTTCGCCCAAACTTGTGTATGTGCGTACTGGCTTAAGATCAAGCTCCAGCTAACGCCTTTCCCCTCTAAGCTAAATAACACATTAGCTTATTGTATTTAAAGACGGGACGAAACTGTTGGCATCGACCTAACTTGGGGTTCCTCTCCCAGGGCGACCCCGGTGCTCACTTTATGACCCCATCAGTGGAATCACTCTCTCCAGCCGAGCTTCTACTAAACATACACAGGATGGCACGCCAGGCAAAAGAAAGAAATGAAAAAAAGAAAAATAGTCCCCCGCACACATGCACATACAGAGAGATACATCGCGGTGTAATATACTTGAGCACATGATGATCGTTTTTTCGAGTTTCTAAGCGCTCGCTGCTCTCTTTGCTGTGCACTATATAGATCGCTCTCCCATCTGCGCATTAAACAAACCCGGGGATGGAATGGCAACGAAAGGCGGGGGCACAAGGGAGGGAGATGCCAATGTTGTCTTTTTAACGCTTGTTTATAGCAGCGGGAGGAAATGTCCAAGTTGTCCGAGAAACGCTGCATAAAACGCGGGAGCAATCTGGCCCGGAGTCGGTTTTCATCACAAAGCGCTTATTGAGGGATAAAAAACGGCTTCCACGGACTCGTACCAAGCCCGATATACATGTATGTGTCTATATATGCCCCTTTTTTTCTATCTGCTCTCCCCATATCCCCTGCAATGTATATATTTATACAAGACCTCCTTAGAGACTGTCGCTTTTCCGAAGAGCCACGTGCTGCGAGCACAGCCAGTGTATATACATTCGAAGGCAAGAACTCCACACATACAACAGGATATTTTTCTGACCAATTCTGGGCCTTACTGGGATCACCCCACCTTCGAAGCTTTTCTTGGATGCAAGCAGCAATTTCTATGCCCAGCACCTTGTTTCTGCCATTTTCCCGCCGTTTTTTCTTTTTTTTTAGCCATTACGGACCTCACCTAAACAAAAGTCTGCCGTTTGGCAGAGCTGCTGTTGCGTGAACACACATAACCCGACCGGAAAGTAAAGAAGACGGAGAAGAACATTTGCGAGCCGGATGCAGCCGCAAGCCATACTTTTTTGTTTTGCTTCTCGCTTATTTTTTCGCTTTTTTTTGGGGGGGGGGGCAAAAGAGAACTCCGGGGACGGACACGTTTTTTTATTTTTATTTTTTGCAAACCATCTCATCCTCATTTGCATGCTAGGATAAAGCCACTGATCTAGGGCAAATCACCCTCGATATTGAACGAAAGTCAAAAGACGCGTTTCTTTCGTGTCCCGAAAGCCTCCTAAATACAAGAAAACGCGTCACGGAAAGAATATATAAAAGCTCCTCCCCCCGTTCTTACGAAGAAAAAAAGGATCAAACACGGAGAAGGTTTACCGTTGGTCCCGGGCTTTACATATAGGCTCACTTCCCATTCAATACGTGGAGAGAAGAAGCTCTATTACTCGAATGACATGGCTCAGACGGATGGATCTTTTCTATTACTAAGGACCAAACTTTGCTCCGTTACACTTCTTCCCTTAATAGAATTTGACTTGACTTTTGCGGGGACAAGGAGCTGCGACAAGACGTCTTAGCATCTTAACTAAATAAGGTTCGTTGTTCATCCTTTCTCTCGAAGCTTTTTTCTTTTTCTGTTTGGGTTCGGTTCAGTCTTATTTGTCCTTATATAGCGTGTACAAGTTCAAGTTCCCTCCAAACCTATCGCTCTCTCTCTCTTCTCTTAGACTACTGCAGAAGATAAGTCGGATTGCCAAATTTCGTGCATAAAAAACGGACGTCGTTCCCACGGTGATCTGGTCCATCACGTAGTCCCAAAAGGTAGTAACCACGGATGTCGTGGTCGCCGCAGGGACCCTAGCCGCTACTACTTTTTCTTCCCTTCTTTTCCTTTTTTTGGGTCTTTTTTTCAGTCAAAGGGTTTGCTCCTGACCGAGCGAAAAGCGTCTCGATTTCCCATATTACTTTTTCAGTAGTTCCAGAACAAGCCATGTCGTCTTTGGGCGACAAGTTTAAGTGGTCCCGTACGTTAACGTAGGAAAAAGAAAATAAGAACGAAAACTCTATTTAAAGATGCTGAATGATCGCCACCATTTACTCAAGTCCATCAGCTTAAAACAACTTTTTTCGTGAGCTCGAACGTCATTAGCGTTTAACTATTTGGTCTCGGTCTTTACCTGTCACAAATTTTTCTTATGTGCGTGTCTTTTTTTACCCCTTTCTCCCTTTCTTTAGTTTTGGATATAAGGGTTGGGCTTCCCTGGTCAAATAAAATGTGTTCCAAGGTAAAAAAAAAAGGTGAGTTTGTCTAACAACATTTACATAAGCTTAATGCGTCTGATGAGACGTTGCTCTCTCACTCAGAAACCGGAACTTTTTTGTGGGTTCCCTACTATCCGAACTACAAGCAAAGCTGTAAGTCTGTCGGCGAGGACCATTTCCTAACATTGTCATCCCTGGCGTCTTCAGAAAGGAGGCTATCTCACTTTTTTTTTCTTCCCAGTATTTTGCTTTTCTTCTGTCCTCAGCAAGTCCCAAGTTCACTGCAGCCAAGCTAAAAGAGCTGTGTAAAGAGCTATCGACCAAGTGTAACACCGGTAATTCTGTCTCTACTTTTTCTGGCCCGAAAGCCAAACAAGCCTCGGAAAGGTTTTGCTTCGTTCCACTACAGCGCTCGGTCCCCAATTATCAAACCTTAATGATTCCCAGATTGTTGTCGACAACTGACTTGATTTCCGATGTGCCCCAGAGATCGTTAGAACCTTATAAAAAGTGCCTCTTGCATTGGCTTCCACACATAGAAAAAAAGACAAGTCAAAGAAAGTAGGATAGAAAAAGTGACCACGAGGACAATAGATTTGCCCCGGCTCCCGCGCCTACTATCTCGGATTCTTTTATAGCTTTTAACAAAAAAGAAAGAAAAATTCTCCTTAAAATCGAGATGCATTGCGTGCTCTTTGTGAAGGCTCCTGTCTCGTGCACGTGTCCATGTTAAGCCATGCTTGGTATAGCGGAACTAAAAAACTTTCTACTTCTTTTCATTACATTTGTACCTAACCATGAAAACGCTACCTAAAACCTTTTACTGCTCCCCTCCCCCACCCCCCAAAAAAACTCGGCTGGGTTTGCATAATACTCCCATCCATGGCCACGCTACACCTAATAAACTAAGTAGAATAGTCCCCAGAACACCTAACCCTTCATTCCAGCACGAGTTATTAACTATAAGAGCAAATAAAAAAAGTTTAAAGGAATAAGTTGCACAAATAATTGGATATACCTTGAGCAACTTAACCGAGTCTTTGGTTAATTCTGCGAGATTCTATTAATCAAGTTTTAGAGGGCATGTAGCCACCAAAAGAATTTTTAAAAAATATATTTTACAGTAATAAAGCCAATAAAGTAGACGCCGCTTATTGTGATCACTGGTTGTTAAAATCAGCCGCTTTATGGAATCAAATTTTAAAGGACCGATTCGAAATGATAAAATGCATAGCATTTTCAGCGGTTATTAGAATCACACTTTCGGGTATTAGAATCAATTGTAAAAAAAATCTTCACATTACAGTAATGAAACTACAGTAGTAATTGCTACATGGACTTTGCATATGAATAAATAACATTGCTTTTACGCCGTTTTGACCAATCCTAGTCATTCCCAGCCTACTACTATACGCTTAGGGGCAAATCCCGTCTAAATTCCCCGGTCAATTAAATGAGCAAGTTATTCAATTGAATGACCAGTTATCCTTTAGTTGACTGGGAAAATTAGAAGGGATATCGTGCTGAGAATCCTACCTAAGCGTTAGGAGTAGGCTTCAAAGGCGTAGTGTTAGTTGTGTTTTAGACGCGTAGTTATACAAAAATGGCGATGAACAAGAAAAAGGGTTGATTTAAATATAAAAGAGATGCGGCTCATTAAAATGTATGACAAGTTAAATTTAAATGATGTGCCACAAAGGGAAGCGACCGTTAAATTCGGAATTCCTCAATCATCTCTATCAAAATGGTTGAAAAATCGTTACGAAATAAACAATGGTGGGTCTGGTAAATCTAAAAAAAAGGAAATGTGTGAGAAAGTGTCAAAAGGTATTCTTTTGTTTCTTTGGTACATATTTCCGGATTTCGGTTATTAGAATCCCCGCTTAATAGAACCAATATTCACTTGACAAACGTGATCACAATTAGCGTCATCTCCTGTATTTGTAGTTTTTTTGTTTCGTGTCATTATCTTCTTTCCATCATGAAGAACGCATCATTGCGCTATTAAAGAAAGAAAATCCTAAATATAAGATAACGTGATTCTCTGACGTCACAGACGTAGCAGTACCCTGAAACCCAAGAGCTCTGTTTACTGTTTGAACATCGCAACCAACAGTTAACGTTGACCGTAATAACAAGGACCTTAAGCTATGTTTTGTTATGGTACATCTGTGACGACATGACCCAAAATTTGCATGCTAATTATTCGTCAGCGGCTGTTAGAACACACCATTTAAGCACAATTCATCTTTCATGGAATTATGTAAACTACAAGCATTCACCAGAATCTCAACATGTGATTTTGGTGGCTTTTAACTGTCACGGAATAGCAACTGCTCGTTAGGAGCCCCTCACTGTTAACAAACGCTAATTAAAATTATGTATTAAAACTGTCACTGCTGACCGATCGACTGCCAAATGCTTACTTAAGTGTGAAGCGTGCCACCTACGACGTGTGAAAATTTTCAGACGGTGGTGGGAAGGCGTCGAAGTTGCGTTGGCTTCGTTTGTAACAAAGCCAACGTAAACAAAAGAGCTCTTTTGACCAAAAAGGAAAAAAAAAATATTTTAAAAAGGAAATTTTATAACATTCTTTCTCTGTCATCCACGTTAGACATAGCTTAGGATAGTTTCCCTATTTTTCTCCCCTTAAAACAAAAAAAGCCTCTTAAAAAGTCCCCCCTTTGCTGGGACTTAATCATAACAAATCTTTATTATTCACTTCCAACGAACATCTTTCCCTTCGACTTTTTTTGTATTTTTTTTGCGGGGTTTCGTACTTTCAAACCATCAAGTGCCATGTCCATGGCTACTTCCTGCGGAGAGCGTCGCAGATTTCAATAAATCAAGTTAAGGCAAAAAGTGGTTTGGCCACTTTTACGGTTTTCTGTACAACGACATACCTCTTTTTTCGCTTGCTTGCTTTAGCTCCTTCAGATGAGGAACCCAGACCATTAATAACGGAAAAGAACTTAAGAATAAAGTCTACAACCAGTTTAGCTTCCTCTTTCTAGCCTTAACTTACATCCACGATCCAGCAGCTCCTTGACTCCTCTATAGCGTACACAGGCACACACATACACACACAAGCTGGTCCAATTCTCACGGAGTTAATGACGAAGCCCCCCGGAGCGAGCGAATTAAAGATGGCCATGAAAAGGGGAAAAACTATACCGTGAGTACGGGCTAGCTTGTGAGACACGGTTGTAACTAACGTGCGGATGGGTAAGAGTAACCTATACTCTGGTGCCAATTGGGGGATGTGGCTTTAATTTCCCCATTCTACTTTTTCACTGTTTTTTGGGGGTTGGGGCTTTGTCCCTAAGAAACTAAAAAAGAAAAATCTGTTTTGGGCTCCCAGAGTTACACGTCCTGGAGAGGCATGGGAAATTTGAAGGCATGTCTGTAGTGAACACTTCACCAGCAACCTCTCAATATACGTTTGACAGAAGAGAACAGGTTGTCTTACCACATTCCCACACTCCTCCCCCCCCTCCCCCAAGCAAATACAACAGCCACCCATAAAAAGGATCTTTGCTTTGTCTCGCTACTACATCTCCGAAAGACGCTATCGGGTTACCTCCAAAGAAAAATCAGGTCCAGAAGCGTAAATCGTTTCCGCAAGAAATCGTGCGAGGAAACGATGGCCATTCATCTCACCATAACTTGAGCCCATTCAGAAAGTCACCACCACTCCAGCTTTTTCGGGCTGCTCTCGCTCCCATGACTCGACTGTTTTTTCACACCTGTCCCACATCTTCTAATAAGTATGCCCCTTGCGTAAACACGTCCCCTAAAAGATGGGCTAAAATAGGGTCAATAATACGAGAGAGGAGATAACGATCCTTTTTTTCCCCTCTTCATTTCCGCTGTACAAGAGCCCTCACTTCTTGATTATAGAACGCAAACACGGCGAGACCATTTTTACGCATTCAAGACCACAACTTTTGATAGGAAACAAGGTGTTGGCTCGGACCTTTAAGAGAATGGAAACCATCTTTTCCCATAGAGCACGTAACGGTCTATCTATGCTTCATGCAGCTGTCAACCCCGACGTCTTGCCCCCCCCCCCCCCAAAAAAAAAATCCTATTCATCCCACGCACCCAACGGAAGACGCTTTGCAATGGGAGTTTCTTTTTTTATATAGCTATTTACATATTATTATAAAACAACTATAAGACTGTCAAAGTTCTTTCTCCCAAGTCTTCTTTATTTTCCGTTTGGTCTCCCCGGTGGATAAACAAGACAGAAAACTTACGCAATGATTCACTACCAAAAGGTCTTGGACCAAAAGAAAAAAAAAATAGAAAAAATTAAGCTCTCTAAAAAGTTACGGTCCCGCAAACCACGGGATAAAAAGCAAGCCCAACGTTAAAAAAGAACCTTTAATGTCCTTTCTCACAAACGGAGACGATCTGAGAAGCGTCTTGGAGGAGTCCAAAGGTAAGCGACTCGGGTTGACCTTGAGGAAGGGACAAAACTCTTGATGGATATACGAAGGAAAACCGCACTGAGAGGAGAAGAACAGAGCCAGAGACGTTTTCTGCTGCAACTTTCGGGTCCGTCCATAAACTGGTCTGCCAGATAATGACTTTTGCCACTGGTTAACATTGGGAAGTTGGCCCTGGAGGGCGCAAGACAATCATCCCATTGTCTTGTACTCGGCGGGAATGCTAGCTGAGCATATATACCTTCAGCGTCTCCTTCTTCCCGGTCCTGCCAAGAGGGCAAACCTCTTTTTCCCGAGATTGACCTCCAGCCCGAAAGGGGTTTTGGGAGGCAAAAAAAGGAAAAAGGGGTGATTTTTCTCGCCAAATCAAATTGGGGGGAAGTTAAAAGGCGATTGAAAACCTTTTGTTGACCGAACCGATGGGGTTTTGCTATCGTCAATCCAAATTTGAGAAGCTATTGTTACCCAAAACATTTTCCTGTTCCTTTGCTTCACCTCCTCCCCCTGTACCCCCTCTGCCACCCTCTTCCTATCTCCCCTAAAGCCAGGAAGATGATCTACCCCTTTTACAAGCTAAACAAGGGACGTCTTCGGAAACACACCAACAAGACTCTTCCTTTTCTTGTCACGTCCTTTTGCTTTTACCAGAAGACGAAGAGAAAAAGAAAAAGCCCCGCGTGGGAAGCTAAGCGAGCCGTGAACCACACGTGTAAGTCGATTGCAAATGCACCTTCTGTACGATATGTACGTATGTCTGTGTGTGAACCTCGCCACCAAGATAACGAAGAAGGACAATAAGCACCAAGTTCGCTCAATTTTCACACGGAACTAACCTCCGACCTGACATTTACTCTTCTAACTACTTTTCAACCCAAACACACACACACCTTCGAACAGGAAGCTCTGACCTCCTCCCCCCAATGCAAACACTTTTAAAGAGCCCACAAAAAATGAAATAAAGGGAGAACTAAAGGTAAGAAACTCACCGCCTTGAAACTGTATTTCTCTCTGCCTCTCAGATTATTCTGCTACTCGGCTCAATTTAATCTCGAGAAATTAGTTGACAAGCGCGAACAAGGGGTTTTCTTTGCCAAGAAAAACACCAACTCTGATGGCCACAAACGGTTGAATGGTGTATTCTTTCTCTCTCTCGTTCTCGCCTCCTCCCCCTCACTTTCCCGCCAGAATGAGCACATCCCCTATGTGTGGATGTGTGTCCAGTTTGACTCGAAAAGCGTCCAGGCCCGGAAGGAACCCCAGCATTGTTAGTGGGGGGCAAGCAACTTATGTGCCTCATTACCGACTTCAACTACAATAGACCATATATGTGCCTCACGAAGCACTGCAACCCAAGTTTGCGTTCTATGTTATCTAAAACCGCCCAGACTAACAACACAGCCTCATAATCTTACAAGTTGTGTAGAAACCCCCCCTTAAACTCCCCCATGCCATTCAATTACTCGGCATTTCTCTTTGCCCTATCCTTTTTCTTTTAGGCTTCCTGTTTTCTCGGCCCGAAAAGAAGAAAGAGAAGAAAAACTCGGAGAAAAGAAAGAAAGCAAAGTTGGCATACGTTTTATACTCTTCTAGCAGAGCAAGAGGCTGGTTGCTGGCAAAGGCAGCTGAACAGATCTGTTCCCAACTCCTTGTCGTCATCGACTTATCCTTCTTCGTGTCTTGGGTCGTTTTTCCCTAAAAATCCCAATCAAGTTATTGATCCTTGGCGACGTTGCCAGCCGTTTAAGTTAACCTCCTTTGCTTTTGGCCCCCGCGTTATTGATTGTCCTTATGCCGTTCTACACATTCCAACTTTGCTGTGTGCTACTCTTTTTTAGCTCTTTTGCCCTCGATAAAAGTAAAAAAGACCTGAGCCTCCCCCTCTCAAACACTCGCCTTGTTTTTAAGTACGTTTATACGCCAAGTAAATGCCCCCATACTGAACTCCTCCAAAAACAGCTCAATAAAGGACCCCCCTTTTTCCCATCCCCCAAGTTACAAGTAACAGCTCTAAAAAGCAAAGAAAACGAGACAAAAGGAGCCTTGATTGGCCCTCATCTCATCAACCTCACGACACTAGCACTCTTCCACCCAAAAGCGCACCTTCTTTTCTGCCACCGGAAGCTGTCAAGACGCCGAGGGTCACAGGACAACCTATCCTCTCCACCATTTTCTTTTACCCCCAAAAATGATTAAAAAAAACCTTCTTCCTCCCGAACACCCCACGGATTATGACGATCACCCACTCAAAAGCCTTCCATTTTGAAAAATAAAATAGAAGGGAATAAAATAAATAGAAAGCCCCGGCCAACAAGCCAAACGAAACGCTCGCTTCACTGCATCACCTGGGCAGTGGTGTGTCTCTCTTCCCTATTTGGCATCGATGCAACACTCGCCCATGCCAAACACCCGCATCTCACAACCTGTACGTGTGCAACCACCAGGTGTGCAGCTGAGCACATTAAGAAGCAAAAAAAACGTTAATAAAAAGCACGAAAAAAATAATAAAACGCAAAAATAATTTTAAAAAAATAAGCAAAAACAAGGTCTTCAAGTTCCGAGTATGCTAGGCGCATAAGTCAAAGAGTCACCGAGTTGGTTAGTTTAAGGGAGACCGTTTGCAGGTGACGAATGACGGATGGCCTCGTCGTCCTGGAGTTCTCAATCTATCAGGCATTTTTAAGGCGGCATTATGCATAAAAGACGTCGCTTTTGCATAGTGAAAACTTGACTTGGTCTCGCTCTAGGAAGTCCTGCGCTCTTGGGCAAAAAGGGACGGAAGACGTCTACATTTCCAGGTTCCAGGCTGGACGTGGACAAGGGATGAAGGATGGACAACACATGGCTGCCACCCCCACCCCCCTCCCTAGGCAATCTGCGCGACACATGGATATATCCATGAGGAATTAGGCGACAGAGACTACGAAGTCGGCACCGTCATCTAGCCTGTTACTATATACCTCGCTGTTCCGAGTTAAGACTCTCTCAAGAAACTTTGGCTCTTCTTCTTTCTTTTTTTTCCTTTTTGGTTGAATCTTTCTCGCTCTTGAAAACCTCGTCATCAAATTACCACGAGGAGGGCGTGGGAAGGGCCTCACTCCATTCTCACCCATCTCCGCCAAAGCCCAAAGCCCAAGACCCCCAAAGCCTTTGCATATTCTGGAAGCTCCCTGCGACTTGTATTGGGCTCCTAAAGCTAACTTGCCTTTTGCCCTCTCTACACAGTTGCAGACTGAGATAATTATAAGCACCCGGCAACAACCCGTTTTCAATTAGAACTCGTACTCCACACACTACTACTCCTACTACTACCCTTCATATACATTCCCAAAACGACACCCAGATTGGCTTCAAAGTCGACTCCAGCTTCCAATCCCAAACCACTACCTTACCCCACATCCACCCCCACCCCACTCCACCCCAACAATCCCAACTTGAGCAAAGTTAAAAGAGAACAGAGGAAAACTTCTTCAAACTTCGGCATAAAAAAAAGCTGCTCAATTTTCGGTATGTATAAGAAAACACCGATCCAATCTTGCTGGGTGTGTGGGGGGGAGGGACTTGGGGGAGGGGACGGAAAAGCGTCCGCTTTTGCACTGCATTGGCTTAGGAATATAAAGACACCGATGGGACAAACGTAATAAAAATGGAAAAAGGAAGAACCAGGACAATAGCCTTTCTATATACAAACGATGCATTTCACTTGCTTGCGACTACAAATTCAAAAAAATTCGCTTTCGTCCTCATCTTCTTCCCCACGTGCCAAAAAGAACAAAAAATGCTTGCGTCTCTTCTTCCCCTGCCCCCCCTTTTTTATTGTATTGCCTATGCAAATAAGGGTCAAAGGCACTCCGGCAATAGTTGACTTGCAACCAGCGGCGCTGTCTTCTTTCATTCCTCACAAGCCAAAAACTCCAAGGTGGGGCCCCTGGCCTATCTTCTCCATCTCTCTCCCCGTCTTGTTACACACACACACACACATAACAACATCATAGCACCATTACCCAGGCGCATTCCCTTTCAACCGTGGCGCACTGGACTCTTCCCAAGCGCCGCACCTTTTCTGTACACATTTTCCGTCAACTTTTTTCCCTGATTCTTACTTCTGACCTGTCTTCTTTCTTTTTTTCTTTTTAAGCCGTATTCAGATGCGTATATGGCATGTCTCCTGTCGTTTTCGCTTCTCTCTCCTTCCCCCTCCATTTCTCCCTCCACATGCCATGTCGCCAAGCCCCTCTTTTTGAGCTCATGCATATCTGCATATCTCCATACTGAAACACGATTTCGAACAATCATAGCTCTTGTTGGCCCAGGATAATATCCTTACATCTTGTCACTTGCCTGGCTTCCTATTGTCGCCTTGCACGCTCTATTCGGCTGTCTTTTATTCGGACACGACCCTCATTCAGAGCGAAGGGGTTTTAACGACCGAAGCCTTACACCTTATGTAGTACCCATCGGAAATCCTGACTTGATATTAGAGCCACACGTTGTTTGCACAGATAGTCCCTTTTTTATTTTTTTTTAAGAGCCTGGCAAGCTCTAATGCTGTTACTCCTTCCGTGTTTCTGGCAGAGGTTTCCAGAAGGGGAAACACAGCATTAATTGGATATGCAAATATTGAAGTTCAAGATTCCTTACGGGGTTTTTCTTTCGATCTCTGCCACATATGTGTATGTGTTTGTGTGAAATTAAGGAACTAGGGCTGGGTGGCATAATATTTACATAAGCATAAATTTAATGCTCTAACGGGGGAGATCAAACGATAACAATAATTAAAGACAAAGCAAGAATATTAAAACTCGATAAAAAACGTCATCCTTTCCTTCTTGTTTTCCAAACTGAAGATTTTCCCAGATTGAAGATAAATATAAAAAAGGAAAACAAAAGATAGAACGCTGACAAACTATACTTGAGCCATTAAATAATCAAATCCCTTTTTCGCTTGCTCCTGACGAGACTCTTGCTATAAGGTCAACTTGAAGAATAGCAGCAAAATTGGTTCGTGCAACTCCCACGGGCTCATTAAAGAATAACTGGATTTTTTGGAGAATATACGCTCTTTTTTCCAAGCCTCTGAGTCATCCCCAAACATCCCAACTTTGTGACGGTATTGGGGCATTCACACTGTCTTCTAGAAGTTAATTGCAATCGTTAATGCTCCGAGTCGTGTCGTCCAGCAATAAGGATTGACCCCACCCCCCTTGCTCGCCAACACAATTGAATTACGTGAATGGTGACGGAGAGTTGGGAACCTTTGCAGACCCTATTCAATCCTTTTCACCTATAGAGAACAGGTTCTCCAGACTTCCCCGGGCTCCCAGCCTTTCTGGCTGTGCTGAGACACTGCCTTATAAGCAATTACCCTGGGGAATTGGCACCATTTTACTCCCGTACCGCCTTTTCAATGCAGCTTCCAACTGAACTCCTTTTATTTTCCCATGGAAATAAAAAAAAGTCACCTAAAAATCCTTCCTAATTCATCGCGTCTTTTTGTCAAGTTCTGGACAGGACCCCCCAAAAAAAAGAAAGACTCCTCCAAAAAAAAAAAAAAAACCTTCAAGGTTCCACTTCATTCATATGTCGAAAGGAAAAAGCTTTTGCATGGCTTGGCGATGCCTAACCGATCTTTACGAGCCTAGTCTGTGGGCACCGACTCCTTCCCATCTTTTTCTTGGCAATCCGTTGGAATAGCTCCATCCTTCTTCTTACCCCGGCCGCTTTTTCCCGCCAAGAGGAAATGATCGAGAAACAGACAAAAGTTTTTTTTATTTATTTTAAAAGGAAGAAAAAATACACTGTTATACAGTGAGAAAAAACTCTTCCTCGTCATATCTTTCAAAACTTTTGACCTAAAAATCACCTGAGTTAAGACATAATTGCATCATAGGTTGGGGGTGGGGCAATTCGACTATTTGAAATGATCTTCTCCAACATAAACCAGAATATTATTGCAATAATTTATAAATTTTATTAGCTGAATTTCTTTTCACTTTACCATCAAAACCTATCACCTGTGATGTTCTGCATGTGTGGTTTTATCAATGCGGGACTATGGACCCCCAGCAGAAGAGTGGTGTGTTGGATCAATAGGGAAGGGTGAAAAGACACGGCTCTAGGGACCGTCACATCCACCGCGGACGTGAACGAGGAACGGGATAGGCTTTTCCGGGGAGCCTCCCCAGAAAAGAAAAAAAATCTTTCAAAATATTACATTTCTCTGCAGTCCTGATTTTTTCCCATTTGATTCCCTCTGCGCCGCGTCAATCGCAAACTGTCCTCATCGCTTCCTCGCTCACAAATCTGTGTGGTCACCCATGAATAGCCGATTCAAAGGTGTCAGGGCATCCCCTCCTTCGCCTTTACTTTCCGTATCCATTTCCATTTCAAACAAATCGTTTTTCAAATGTCACGACGCCACAATTGTCTTGGCTTGTTTTTACCTATGTGTATGTGTTTGTGCACATCCTCTGACTCCCACGTTCCATGCGTGGCTGTGATTAAAATCCAGCCAAACCTCCCAGAGGTTAAGGTCAACCCCCCAGAAAAAAGGAAAAGCCAACGGGTTTTCCTCCACATGCAAATGAAGGCACTGTATAGCGTCACACGTCTATATCCACACGTATCCCACCACCGCACCACCTGTGCCCCTCAAACTTGCTCTTTTCAACTCGCGTCTCTCGCTTTCTCCCTCTCTCTCCCAAAGCGAGCTAGCAATTCTATACTGTCGTGTCCGTAGCCTCTGGGGAGAAGCCACGTTCAAACTAACATGTTGCATATAGCAACAACTCGGGCCAGAAGCAACACTTGAAACCCCGAAGACGACGAATAACGTCTTGGGTAGGTTAGAACGCGATAAAAACCAAACAGGTAAAAAGGTGAAGGTGAGACAGCACAGGGCACACCACCTTGCGCACTTCCGGCCCCATCATCATCATCATCATCATCATTGTCGTTTGTGTTCGCCTCCAGCCCTCAAAAAGCTTTTTATTCTTTTTTTTTTACTGCTTGCTTGCTTACTGCTGCTCGTTTCTGGGGAACCTCGAGTCACCTCCAGGCTCGTCTTTCTCAAAAATTCAAGAAACAAAACAAGATAAAAGAAACAGCAGGATTCACGAAAAAAGAGAAAAGCTTACCTGGTTACCAACTCTACGCTCGGACGCTCCCAAATCTCTCTTGTTTTTTTATTTTCTCTCGTCTACTTTATTTGTCTGTACTTGAGTGCTCTAATGTAGACCACATCAAGAGAAGAGGAGAGGGTTGACCTAAGTAATTTCTAAGGCCAATTCCATAGCTCCGTGAGGGAAAATTCCCCTTCCAAATTAACCCAAAGTACCCTCGTCGTGTAGAGCACATAAAGCAGCATCAACACCCAGAAAAGAAATGTTACATAACCGGTTTTGGAGCAACTAACTCGACAGCTAGCGTCGGTTTCGACGTCAACGACTGCCTTAAAACTTGCTTTTCACTTACCATCGTTTCCCCTCCCCTTTATCACATAGAACTCAGTTTTCGAGCGGGATGAGGCTACATGTTTTTCTTATTTTTAAAGTGGACATAAATAAACAATGGCATATGTAATATGCAAATTAAGCACATCCTACTCAGATGTTCATTGGACTCTTGGAATTATACGATTTTGTTGCACAATTATTTGCCCTTTTTAACATCGCACAAGACAGCTGAACTTCCAGCAATATTGTTCTTGTGGAATTAATGAATTTCCATGTCTACAATGAATTCTTCTGTTTAAAACCAAAAGTGCTCGCTTAAAAAAAAAGATGGCAATAATGAATATGAAAGCGGGCAAGTCAACTCGCCCCTTTCACGCATCTCCATGACGAGTTTCTTCCACCTATTCCAGCTCATTCAAGCTTTGCTGCTAGAGGCCATCACAACTTTGTTCACTTTACTTACTTTTCCTTTAAAGAGAAAAACGAACAATTCCTTTACTATTTACCAAGATCCCAAGCGTTTCTTCACGGAACGGTGCATATGCGCCGTCTCAAGTGACTTGAATCCTATGGAGTAGACGTACCGGAGATTTTTTTAGCCTATCGGGAAACTTGTCCAGCGAAATGACTTTGCGTTTTTTTTTTATCGTAACCCCCAAAACTTGCACTCCTAATTTTCCTACTTTTTTCCAGGTGAAGGGAGAGAGCTGTATAGGCCTTGGTTCTTCTTCTTCAAGTGGAACGCAGAGAAGCACGAAGGTATAGCACTATGAAGGGAGGGGACAAGAGCTCTATCTATACGTTTAGGCTCTACGTAGGAAAAAAAAAGAAAAAAAAGGAATTGACACCCATTCCCAAACCCCTTCACCGAGTTCTATTTGCAGGGTTGTCTTTGACAAGGACAAGACTTGAACTCTGGAAACGACATTAAGCGTGACAGCTTCTTTCCTAATAGCTTAAGCCTTTAGCTTAAGGCTTGCCTTCATCAAACTTGGACCTCGTATGTAGTGTACTCAAGGAAGACCCTCGGCGAGCCGAAAAAAAAAGAACTTGCGCCAAAGCTGCGAGCTTCATAAAAATATTACAGCTTTTCATTTACCATAAAAAAAAGTTTTCAACCCTCATTCCCCACCCCTCCCATACGCCAAAATGGTAAGTTAGGGGCTCAAGGCAGATAAAAGTGATCTTTTTTCTTGTCCCACAAGAAGCGGCATCGCTACACAAAAATGTGTTGGACAACTCTTATTAAGTTCCAAAATTATCTGCCAGCCTTCGTTGAGTGTATTTCAAAACTCGTCACGCGTGAGAAGAGCGGGTAATAAACCAACTTTGATTATTGAAACTCATTAGTGGTACCCAAGCATTATCTTAATGAGTTGCATGTAAAACTGATAAGAGGTTCCTCCTGTAGGTCTTCCGTTTTGATTGAAAACGACGACACCAACTTTCTTGGGGTGGGAGAAGCAAGGGGAGGGGGAAGGGTGGTGCATTGGACGAAAACTTTGTCCCTTTTTAAGAGCAAGAGTACGCTCATTAAAACGGAGCCAACACGAGCTTTTATAGCCGCGAATTAAAAACTTATCAGTTAAAACAGTGCCATAAGGAATTATTCCTGATGTTTGAGACTTTAAGAGGCAAAAAGCCCCCAAGCCATTTTTAAACGTAAATCCACACACAGCGGCTTTTAGGGTGGGCGAAATAGTTGCTGGCAACCTAAGCTATTGGGAAAGGCGGCCAAACTTGCTGTTGGTTACATTATATATATATATCGAAAACAAGCGTCTTCGCCCGGGAAAACACAGAAGGTGATTTGAATGTAAAATTGTTTCAAATGTGGAAACGAACTTTTGAGACCAGAGTTCTGGAGAGACTTAAAAACTTTGTACGGATTGTTTACACCAACTTTGGCTTCCCTTTTACCATCTTCTAAGAAATATGAAAACGGAATTTGTTTCATTCCTATTTTTTTTCTTTTTTAAAGTTTAGTCTCATGCAATCGACCTCTCACTCCACAGTGAAGCCACTTCAACGAGTACTACCTTAGTATAGAATACATATAATAAAGCTTAGGGCTCTAGAAACTAACACACGTGTCATCTTAACAGAGGATGCTAACTTTTTTAGTGGGGTAGAGGGAGGAAAGGAGGAACAGGAGGTAAACAGAAGAAAATCGTGAAAGGTCAACACTTACCAAGATGAACATTGACAAGGAGCTGCAGCAAAATCCATAATAGAGGTCGTCGAGTCCGTGATTCTGAAATAACACCCCGGTCTTCCATGATTAATCTGTTCGGGAAAGCACAGGTTGGTGGTTTTGGATATTTGCACAACAAGACAAACGGAATCTCTTAACGCACACACACAACTTCCAACCCCCCAAGTTATCTTTTTTTAACTTAAAAAAGGACGAAAAACTTGTGTTCAGACACTTAAGCAGCCATAAGTAATTCCAAATATTGAGGCTTTTCTTTGAAAAAAAAAAGAAACTCAGGCACAAACGCAAGCCACACTCTCTGGCTTCCGAACCCAGCAAGAACACGTGCAGTTCCCACGAGCGAAAGTTTCCGACATTCACTCGAAGACGGCTGCAAGAAGACTGAAGCTGGGTAACGAACGCCTTGGTTAACGTGCCCCCGGTTGTGTTGGCAGGAGCGCGGCCAGCACCCCTCCCCAATCTTCGGACCTGCTCTCCCGTGTCAAAACTTGGCTATCGATTCTCATAATATAACATTCTTGGCATATTTTCGCATATTGAGCTTCATTCTCCCAAAACAGACCCCCCAGCTACTTCTACCGCCACCGCAAATATTCCGAAGTCTGCATAAAATATGTGGTGCTTGTTTGCAATGATATTTGCAAACTCGTTTTATTGACTCGTTTGCACAGTGAACTTGCCAGCAACTTTTCTATACCATTTAACCTTCTCCCCTAATATTAAAATTATGTATATGCACTCCTCTCGAGTTGGGTCCGTATATCTTATAAATATACAGGCTAACGAGAACATGAGATTAGACTCAACAAGTTTGTGTCTAACTATGTCAACTTGAGCCAGCGCAGAGAGCGTTTTATTTGTAGGAAGTTTATGTAAAAAGGAAGCATGAATAGAAAAGGGAACTAAACTAAAAGGCCAAATAGCATTATGAAGTGAACGTGATGTACTAGAAATTGGGCAATTATTACAATTGTTAGGCGGCATGCTACTTGAGGACATATGTGAAATGTCCAGGAGGGACATGCAATCAAGTTGTGCTTTTGTGTTTAAGTTTTGAGTGAAGACCCAGGAGCAGAGCTAGAACCCGGTAAAAGAAAATGATGATGAGATAGGTAGGGCAACAAGAGCTTCTGCAGCTTCTCATTAACTCCCCCCCCCCCTGCGTCACTTGTAATCTGCATCTGTAGTGTATATCATTGGCTTGACTTTAAAAAAACGAGGGGACCATATTTGTGTCAGCCGCTGGCTAAACGATTTCAGGCTACTGTATATCATACATACGCAGAGGCTGGGGCTACGAGGATCCTGGGACGCTGGGGAAGTGGCATTCAATGAGATAATTGCTCTGCTGCGAAATACAGGCGACAAAATTGTGGATGGGGAAACAAAAGCGCATCTAACCCTCGTTTAGCTCGCCAAGAACTGGGATGAGAAATTCACACGAATCCAACCTCGTGGCTTGGGTATCTCTACGATGCTCTTTCTTTCCCCCTTACTGAAATTTACAGAAGAAACGCAACGGACGCGACAGTTGGCAGAGCGTTTTCTACAATTGCTTCTTTTGCATCTCCCTTCGCTGGTCTATAAGCTCGCCCATAAGACAGTTGGTGCGTGCAGTTGAGCGCCAGAATGAATTTTTCATTTCCTTTCTTGATTAGCCGCGAACCCTTCTAACGTCCCCGTTCCAGCCTTTTCAAAGCGCGCATTAATTTCCCATTTACTAATTTGGGAAAAGGTGTACGAACGGGACACACACACTCACGTGTACACGTACCGGACCAAGAAGCCAGAGTGTTTCGAAGAAGTTTTGGTTCAGCACTATATAGAGCTGGCGTTTTCCTCCTTTAAAAGTCAAACTCACTCTCGAGCTCTTCTACCGTGACCAAATATCATAAAAATGCGGGTCAATTTGTCCGCCCCGACCTGGCATCCACCAAATTGACCCAAAAGACTTTTTTCCCTCCACACACCCAACCCCCAAGCTAAATGCTTTGCTCTCGCCGGAAAATCTTGGGGATAATTAGTTTGGCAAAAACAAAGCAAGCAATTATATAGCAACCCAACTGAACTGAGGGAGGAGAAAAACTCAAAAAGTTTGGGTCTCGGGATTCCTTTTTTTATATCTATAAATATATTTCGCTTTTCGTTTCAAGGAAAGATGGCGCGATGGAACGAAATTTCTTCTTAATTAAGCACTCCGCCCATTGGACCGTTTTATTCCTCTTGAATGCTCTCGGAAAAAGGAAATACTCTTATTGGAGAACCTCAAACTGGGAAATCGTCACGTGTGATTTGAAGATCGTCAACTTATAAGAACTTGATTTTTTTTAACAGCTCTATGCTGCTTGTGCACTTTCTAGCGTTGAATTGACTCAAAGTAGAAAACCCAGCATCTCTAACTCACTTTTTTTTGGTCCATTTTTTGGTCCTATAACACAAATACGAACGTAGATTTTAAAAACCTCTATGTGTGCAGGGTAAAGCTAGGCTGATTCGCTTTCAAAATGCTTAGCTCGTAGCCTTGATTTGCATAACCATGATAATGTCCTCGGTTAGATCAAATTGGATCGCGGCAAGGCACTGCGCTCGTGCTTCTGCTGCAGGAAGAGAAGAGGCTGGGTACAAGCCCCAAAGTCCCCTCGTCTTGTAACAGGGAGACAGTTCGAGCATACACAAGGCCTGTCGTGTGCTTGCTAACCTCAAAAAAGCATAAAAAACGGAGTTTTTCTTTTACTTACAGCGTTATTTCTTATGCATCAAGGGTTTTTTTTCCTGCAGAGAGGTTTGGACTTGGGATTTCAAGCTAAGTCTTCCTACTAGCAGCAGTCCCCCGGAAATTGGGCATCCTTTAAACATGACTTTAGAGAGTAACAACAACGTTATTCTTCTCTTGCAAGGTAAAAACCCCGCAGCTACATTATGGAATCCTTCTGGAGTGTGGAAACAAGCCAGTTAACGGACAGAGAGAGAGAGGTAACATGAATAAAAAATGGCGTCGCCATCAAAACACCCACAACGCACCCTACACGTTCATACTTTGATATTATTGCCACCCCAAAAGAAAAAAAAAGAAATAAAAATGTGTGCTACGAAGACTCGTTGCGGACTTCTTTGCTGTTTGAAGACTGCCTTTTTGGCTCTATTTTAGCTTCTTTTATGGCATCCATCAGGTAAAGTGCGTCTGGTGTGTGTGTACGTGTTGTTTATAGAGTGATGGGGGTAGCGCTGGCAACGGAGGGAAATGCAACTTACGACTCCCAAAGCGGATAACACATAGGCCGGTTTCATAGAGCCATTAAGGTTCAAACCAACGTCAGCATCTCGCCATGAAGCTATATTTGCTTTCGATACCGTACCCCAAAGCGTCTAACCGCTATGCAGATGAGGCGTAAAGCAATATGCACCATACCATTCAAAATTGCCCTGCTTATAATGCCAAGCATAGGACGATCTCTCTCCCCCTCTCTTGCCGTCTTTATTCTCGTCAAAAAAGACCGGAGATGGTATCAAATGGCAAAATAAAAGCCCTATGGACTGCTTAAGCTTTTAGATATAGCTTTGGAAAATTTTCATTGAAAGTGAAGACGGCGCAACGCCTACAAACCCTGAGCAATAGTTTTGGGTACAGTTTCATCCTCCAAAACGCCCCTCCTTTTCCCACAAAAACTAAATACGCAACTTCTTCTTTTCAAGTCCGATCTGTTTTCGTATACTTATTTTTGACCCTTTTTTTTCTGTCAGCTGCTGAAGGTATCGCCCCCTGAAATGGTCATATCGTCATGCCCGTATTCGAATTTATGTAAACCTGACGTAATATTTTTAGCCTCGTTTTTCCCCCTCATGAACCTTGGCAGCACACAACAGACGTGCCTTTTGCCTCTTCCATGTTGTTCTGAAAAGTAACGAACTTTGGAAAACGCGATGCTCTAATGGGTTTTCATTCGTTGCCTTAAAGTTGTTTACCAAAAACGCCAACTCCAAGCACTAACAAGGCAACTACTTAAAAGGCTTTAAAGCTCTTCTATGCGCTCCGCGCTCTTCTAAGCGTTTTAAAGTTGACGCGCGCCGAAAAGCGGGAACAAGAACTTTGTTGTCAATCATATAAAGATAAAGCATTTCATTTTCCCAGCCCGAGGACAGCAATATAAACTCCAACATCGGTAGACGGCGTCGACGGTACTTCAAAATCTTTGAGGTCATTCCTATGCTAGCAACGAAAATGCTGTGTGCACTTGAGTTTTCGGCCGGGGCCAAACACCAACTTGCTGAATACTACCGCACTGACTGCAACCCCAAGAAGGGTCGCGCTCGCTTTCTCGGTTGTCCCCAGGAGTTTGTATATCTTGGCGGAATAAAGTTGCTAGGGGTCCAGACGGTCGATGCCACGACGTCCATCCGTACATCAAGACAATCTACCACCTCCATCGTAGATTCCGGCGACCTCATGTCGCCAACCGACGCTTGGGCGCCTTTTATAGGCCAACTCCAATTCTCCTGTCGCTTCTTTACAACCCGCCATGTTTCATAAGCCCCAAAGAGGAGATGCCATGGGGTCACAAGGAGAGACAAGCAAAACTCGAGCGATCGCTAAGGGGCCCAACTTCCAGGGTCAACCATTCCGGAGGATCCCCCATACGGAAAAAGTCCCTTTTAGGCCTACCAAACGACCACATCCTATCTAAAGATGTCTTCCGACTTTTGCCTTTAGAGCGTCTTTTACGACAAGTATTGCCTCGCAATTGGCAAGGGGAATTGGTGGGAAGAAGATCCAAATAGGAACATCGCGAGGTATGGAATCGGATGCCCTTAATCCCAACACATTTTGACAAATGCGCCTGATACCGCAGAGAAAGGACATCGACAACGAGCCCGAAAGCGATTTTATTTTTCAAGCTCTGACAAAAGAGCGTGTGGTCAAGGAACATCAATATCTTTTCCTCCCTTGAGGTCCCAAATGGGAATTCCACAAAACTATCATGACACGCGCGGACTTTCCTCAAAAAAGTTGCAAAGGGTGTCGCTAGGTGGCATCATGGGTACCGTTCCGGGCCAAAAATGGACTGCAGGGTTTTCTACGTAGCCCTCAGTTTGCGCCAAGTGAAAAAAACACACACACACAAAAATAGTTTTATTTCTTTTAGGTGTGCAAGGCAGCAATCTAAGTGTAATTCTCCCTTGCCGGTTAGGCATCCGTTTGGCCATTAAAGCTCAGCGAACTTGCCATGAACGTCACCGCTTATCTTCCATCAATGAAGACAAGGATCGTATACAGCTCTGTCGATCCCATAAAATTCCCCTCAAATCACCTTCCAATTACTCCATAAAACTTGACGACACTGCAGCCGGAATAAACAGTCACTACGCTTTCCCTATGGTGTTGTTAATGCATTAGTGGTCGAAGTTGGCACGCCAGCCAGCCTTTCTGCTCCTCTCAATTTGCCTTTTCCTCCAGCATCACACAGTATTTATTTCTCGCTCTCTCACCTCAGTCGCAACGCAGCGTCTTTTTTTTTTCATTGTTGTCTTACCGCATAATGGTCAAGGCCGAAACCCGCATCTTCCCGGAGCGGACTTGCTGCGTAGGTATGCTGTCGCCTGGTTCTTTTTGGACCCTCATCCTTTGATTACGGGCTTCACCTGTCCTGTTCTGTAAAGCCAAGGCTCTTGTGCGGATAAACCTCTCCTTCCTCCAAGAACAAAAGAGTGCTGCCCCAACCTCCCCCGCCTTTTTTCCTCCCTTTTTTTGCATTGCAATCAAGTCCCCACCCCTTTGCCCTCCGACTAAAAGATTTTTCACCTGTAAAACCCTTCTCCGGGCGCTAATCTAACCCGAAGGGTACACCGAGACCCCTTGCTAGGGTTTACAAACTGAACAATCGAGCGTCGTCGCCCGCATCGTTCTAAACAGGCGACTGCAACAACAACTATACTCCAAAAACCGGTTTGCGTTGTCAAAAAAAAACCCAAGAAAGTTTGGAGATGGCCTTCGGCTTTAACACGACGCTTTTCTTGACGAAGATTGCAATAAAAAGCGACAAGAGTGCAATGCCATCTTGGACCACAATAGCCACCTTACCCCCCCTCCGCCAGCTCAAGATTACATCCTCCCATATCTTCCCGATTGCATCACCATATTTTTTCCTCACCACGCGTTGCCTCAGAGCTAGATTGCTGTGCCTGACATGTCCATGTCAAGTGAGGGGTTTTTCTTTTTCAGTCTAAACATAACGGACAGTTTTAATGACCATCATCAGCACCATAGCGCGTTATCCGAAGCCCCCCCCCCATAATAGCAGCCTCTTCTAAAAGCCATCCAATTCCATTTTTTTCTTTTCTGTTTTGAGCGCCTTTCCACCTGCCCTGCCGAGCTAATTATTGTCTTGGAACCAACGCGTCTGTGAAACCTTTAGCACCTTTGGCGCGGTAAAATTGCCCCAAACGACCACGTGTAATGCTCCCCCACCCCAAAAAAAATGAAACACGTTGATCAAAATGCACAGGTCTGGGTAATCATGGGCAAACCCAAATGAGTTTTCTTCAGATCGCATTATCTGTGGGGGAATAAGGGAGAAGTGGGAAGAAAGTGAAGCAAGAGAGCGAAGTCGTCGAGTTCTATAAAACAAATTTACCATATTGCACCTCACTTGCTGAGTTGTACAGTACCTTAACGGCATCTGTGGGGGCTGTGAGAATGCAGCATTTACTCCGATGCTAGGACCGTCTGCTGAAAGAGCAGAGGTGTAAAAAAAATCAACAAAACTCATTTCTATTGAGGAAGACGCAAGGATGGCACCCTGGAGGAATCTCTCTACGTTTCCCTCGCGACCTTACCGTGATAAATATCCGCACCTCTTTACATACAATTCCTTCTTTTGCCCCCTTCAATTCAACATTGGTCCTGTGTTTCTTTCCTGGAAAAAGCTTGAACCTTCCAAACTTTCTGACCTCCTTGCAACTTCCGAGGACACGCAAGCAAATCGACGGAAACTTGTCTATCTCCTAGAGTGTCCAACTTGGATGCCGTCGACGCCGTTTGCGGAAGAGAAGACGAGACCAGCGCTGGGAGTTTTACTATCCCAAGCAATGTAATGCCTAAACCATAAGGTGAAAATGAGTCTTTCCAGCTGGGGGGAGGCTCAGGACTGTATCACGTGGAAAGGACAAGGAAATTGAATCAGGCCTCTCCCTGGAAGACGTTGGGGGTGGGGCGGCGGGGCGGAGGGCAAAGAGTGAAGAGATTGAATGTCCCTCGTATGTTTAGTTGTTAGGACTCGTAGACGTTCTTGGTACGGAAACTGTTGAAGGTCTTGTCTGGGCTGGAACGTCCTTTCGGGCTTAAAAAGGCCGAATCTAAACGCCCCCGTCAGCACATGTGCTGGCATGTTAACGGGCGTGTATTGTTCATGAAATTTGAGCGCAGCTGGGCGAAAGGAACTTGACGGTAACTTTAGCCTTTTTGCTCACTCTGAATAGTTTAGGAACTTGTATCGCAACCTCGTTTTGTTACGATAAGGGAGATTTCCATCATTTTTGCTTGCAGAAAAAGTTCGATCGTCATCTCAGTCAACATAACCCAGCTGCATGCAGTATATATACTCGTTGATTCCTCTGACAGGCCAATGCAACAACCCGGGCAAAAGAATACGGGCATTCGACATCGAGATCTTACTTGGAATGGGGAGGCGAGCGTTTGCTCCACGCCATAAAGGAATTGTAAATGAGAAGGGGGAGGGCGAATAAGCTTGCGGTTTCATGGAAATACTTTGATATGCCCCCAAAATCTGCCCCTTTTTCTTTTTTTTTTAGCTCAAGTCGATCTTGGAATCCCAACATCCTTCTGTTCCATGCACCCCAGAGTCGGCAAATTGGATTCGGATGGGATCAAAGCAATTATTCGTAGAACAAGAGTCAGCATGACAAACACATGGGGAGAATTGAGGTCGCGATATCTGTAAAACACATACTCCCCCCAGCCCAACACGAGGCTCCTCAATCCCCTAGCAGCCTATTCTTATATACTTACAATGAAACATTGCGTGCAAGCAACTGAGAAAGCAAAGAGAAGACCTGAAAAGTTAGAATCCGCACCAAAAGCATCCGGCACGATGCACCTAATATCGCTGCTGGCTGCATAGGAAGATATTGCCGTATAGGAAGAGGGCTGAGATTTCTCCCCGAGGATTACCGCTTCGTTCGCCTGACTTTTGATTGAGATAGCGTTTTCCGCTCATGCATAGTAAGCAGTGCTTCCCTCAATGGGACAAAAGGGTTTTTCGGGACAGGATCTAGGATTGGAACCGTCGCCACACACCAGTTTCCCCAATCGCTTTTCAATCCTTGCGCCTTTGGCCCCTTTAGAGCCTTTAACACAGTGTGGGAGATTTGCAAAGAATTCAATCTTAACCTCTAACTCCATAATAAAAGACTCCACTTGGCTACTAAAAAGAAGAAAAAACGAGCAAAGGACCAAAGAATAAAGAAAAAGAAAGAAGAGGTAGAAACTAGAAAGTTTTGGTGGGTTTGATTGGGGATATCGATAAACGGCCAAAAAAGGGGGAAATTTTCCCCCGTGTTACCAAGCCAGGCCTCAATTTGGGAATCCCGACATCTTTAACAATGCCACCAAAGCCCCCGTTAAGCTTTCATCCTTAAAGAACCATTTGTAATACCGTCAACGTAATTACGCACCCCGGTTCCCCTCCCCTCCAACCCCCCAAACTCTCTGGGTACTCTAGTTAAGAGGGAGTTAACGTTACATACCAACAGCCATATACTTCATTACGCGAACCTCCAAATGAGCTTTGGGGGATAAAGTATTTAGCTAGCGAAGACACAAACAGGATTGTTGAAGCTATAAGGAAGGAGATAAACCGGGTTGTAAAAACCCTTTGGCACCCTCGTATACACTTTGTGAATCTCCTCTGCTCCCTTTCTCTCGCTCGCTCGTCTCTATCTCATCCATGCAAGTTTTTCTGATGAACGGCAAATTGAGGGGCCAGCAAGAGATCAAATCAATTCATTTGGGGCTGTCAGACAACTCCACGGGGCCTTCGGCTTTTCCTTAGCCTGTCAGTTAATAGCTTTGAGACCTTCGAGTTCGCCCCCGAAAAGTTTTCCTTCTGGGAGGAATAAGGTATAAGGAGACATAAAACCGAAGCTGTTATGTTTGATCGATATTGAAAAACAATGGCTTCCGGGGCCTAAGAAATCCCGAGGTGTCCAGCCCCCTGCCGGATGGAGGTTCTTTTTCCACCAGTTCTTGTCCATCCATCACCTGTGTTTCAAGCGACTTTCGCATATATGTCTTGTCTATTTTGTTCCTCCCAAACACCCACGGAGTTTCCCATCACAACACTTGTGACTCGACTCGCTTGCTGCATTGTTAAATTGGCTTATATACGCTCGACTAGTATAACTCGCAAGACAAGGCACTTCTTGGTACCTTTCTTTGCCATTCCAATTCTTTTCTTGGCTTCATTAACGATGTATGGAAGCTATTCGAGGATTGTTACCAATCAATAGACTAAAAGGCCCGAGGGCGAACGGTCGGATCATGTTAACGTCTTAACCACCGCAATATATACAAGAAGGCAAATAGATTGCTTAAACCGGGGGCTTGCACACGTACACATAAGAAGAAGAACGGTTTCCCAACTTGTTTAACGAGTTAGCTGCCATGCCGATTGCCATCGGGGAAAAAAACTCGCCGTTAAGCCAACAAAGAAAAGCCTCATGCAACGTAATGTGTCCGGGGAAATAAATATAAACTTCCAAAATCAAGCTTTTAAACATCCCCCAAACGATCTCTCCTTCTTTTTTACGACCCCAAGAGATAGACTACTAGAAAATATAGCGTGCGACAGTCCAAAAACCAGCTTTCCGCTAAAACCCGTATAATTTCTGACGCCATCCAGACTCAATGAGACCTCGCTTCACAATCCCTTACTAAAATATGGGGAAATTCCCCTTACATGGCAACCAGCGAAAATAAACTTATTAGGCCCACAGAAGAGGATTTTGATGGAAATTATTTACACTCATGATCCATCATCAGTAATTTTTCCTCGAGTGTCCCCTTCCCTTTGCCTTTCATCTCCTGGCTCACCCGTAGCCAAGGCAAACGACCGTGTAATCGCAATGTTGGAGCGCTAGACAACGTTTGAAGCTTTTGGGCTTAATTATAAGCCCGCAATGTGATAGTTTGCGACAAAATTACGCAGTAATAAGGATCCGCCAACCTTATACTTAACCGGAGCATGCAACTTGTCGGAAGAACTCTCTGCCAGCTTTTAAAAAGTCAGCACATTAAAAAGTCCCCCCTTATACCACCAGTGGGTTTCGCGGTGGTTAAACGCACGCAAGCATTAAGACTGTGCAGAAACTATATATCTATAAAAGACATTATATGTGCAAATCGACATTGGGGGGACTTGTTGTTCTGGCCCAGTCGGTAATAAAGCTGAGCGTCTAATGTATGAAGCCATTACGGTCATGAAGCAATTGCACGCGGTAAAAGCGCCACCGTTGGCTGACCGAAAAGATTCTCTGGGCACTTGTCTCATTAAAAGAGAGAGAGAGAGAGACCACCAACTTTACAAACTACTGAGTCAGGGAAACCGCAAGGGCAAAAAACTTGGGGAGTACAACTATACGCCCCGCTGGAAACAGTATAAGAGAGCTTTTTCTTTCCCCCAAAAAGCTGAAGTGAAAAAGCAAGAAAAAAAAACGAAAAAGTATGCTACGGAGTGAAAATTATACTGAACTGACGGACTATCTTTTAAGCAAATAAAAAGCCGTCAAGACGACAAGGTGGCCTTCTACTGTATAACTTTAGCCAAGAGAGCCCCTGTACTTTTTTTATGACTTGCCGTAAGGCTTGTCCACCTGCACGATCTTCCAGTTTACCACTTTCCAACGTAGCATCATCAAAGTCTTTTCTTTTTTTTTCTTCATTTACACTGGTTCTGTAGTGCAAGGGCCAGAGTTACCTGGAGGGCTCAAAGAAGGAAACCAGATGGCAAGCGGAGAGCAACAACAGAGATGAGCCCATTAAGAAAGAGCATCAAGAAGAAGCCACGGAATTATCTGTACACGGTGGCAAAAAGGGGTTTTACGTACTATATACCGAACACAGACACACATCCTTCTTCTATTCTATACTGGTACTCCAAGCTTCTATAACCCAAGCACTGCTGTGCCCAGCAAGCACAAATGAAGTTGCCTCGGAGGCACACCAAAGCTTTTATAATATTACCTTGTCCAAGCTCAACTCAAAAGTCGTGACCTCCTGCAGGGCATCTCGTACCCCCTTACTGCACACATACACACCGAACGGAACCTTCATGAACCATTTTACAGAGGGGCTTTTACTCGCTTTCCGCACTTAATAAGACTTTCATATGTGGACTTTGGTTGGCGGCGCCCCGACATCATCACAGTAATGAGGCACAGCTACCGACAAACTACACACAATACCATTTAAAGCTCGGGCCTGGCCGGTCTTACTTCCTGGCAGCTTATTACGCCAAAGCCCCTCAAATAACATCTTAGATATAGGCTCTGTATCATTTTTTCCCTCGTTGTCTTACGGGTAGTCCTTCTATACTCCGCTCTCGTCCCTCTCTCTGCCGTATTACTGTATAACTAAGCGACGTAAAAAGCTCCTAGTCGTCACAAGCTTTCATCAAAGTAGGTCCGGCGGCACTCTGGGGAGGATCTGTTATGTAGGCTGCGGAGACAATTTGCTCAACGTCGACTTATGTCTCCCTTGGAGTCGTCTTTAACTTGAACCCCATTCCACCCCACCCCCCGAAAAAAAATGTAATTTTTGGGCCATTCCTGGCTCTTGAAAGTAATTTCACTTCTTCTCAAAGCTCTCTCTATCTCTCTCGTGCTCTCTCTCTCCGTTGTGTAACGTACTGAACTTGAGACGATGTTGGGAGGAATTGGCCAGTGTAAAAGGTAAGACAAAGAACAAGAAAGAGAGCTCCTGAAGAGAAAGATATACTCCCTTTTCCCGCTTTTTTCCAGCTAAAATGCAGCCAAGGAGTTGCAAGGGAAGATAATCGAGAAAACCTCGTCAAAGTTACTTGGGAACGGTGACGGTCGTTGAAGCAGAGGGAAATTTGTGACTTGCATGCTGAGATGGACGAGTATCTGAACCAACCGTGGGTAATGGGGGTATCCAGGGGTCACTCATGCAAAGGCTTGTATAATTGGTCTCTATTTTGTAGAAGAGACCTGTGGGAGAGAGAGGAGAGAGAGAGAGGGAGATAAAGAAGGAGAGAGCGAGAGCGTGATTTTGCGTAAATATAAATGTATTACTCCGTGGGCTAGAAGGGGTAAATTGCACGCTTGGGTATGATTGTCAGGGAATCAAGCATTTTTACGACCTGTGCAACAGCCATTTCGCTATTCTTGAGCCAGCTGGAACATACGCGTTATTCCCATGTTAAAGCTTTCGTTAACAAAGCACGTGAGTTAAAGGGGGGTCATCTCGGGACTCACAAAAAGGTATGTGTACATACGTTCACAAAAGGAAGCAACAATGGCAGTTCCATTAACCCTTGATCTCGTTACCTGCTGACCAGATAAACTATTCGCCGAAGAAGAAAGGCTTGTCTTATTTTTTTGGTTCTTTTTTAACCAAAAAATAAATGAACGGAGACGACACACAAGGTCAAGAAAAATCAGAAGCGACTCCTTGACAGGACCCTGCTTGTCTTCCATAGACATTGCACGCCGAGAGGAGTTCATCTATCATGGTCAATGTCGAAATAAAAGTAAACCTCCCCCCTTCCCCCCCAAAATGAAAAAAAATCTCCCCACCTTTGCGGTTCCTATTCTTCTTTCCGCATTGTTCCATTTATTTTTTTCTCTCCATAAATATATATTGAGTTTTCGCCCAAGAAATCCTCATTTCTTTCAAGAGAAGGAGAAACATGGGAGAAGGGTTATACATGGCACACACGCCCACTCCGCAAATGACGTCTTTTCGTTTCATCTTTCGTTTTCGAATGTTCTTAAGCCCGTGTCTTGGTCTCCCCCACCTTTTTTGTTCACCACTCCAACGGATTCTGTGGAAACGGTAAATACAAGCTTTAAACCCATTTCAGCGTTTGCCTGTCCCCCTCCTGTGTCATAATTCCTAATCTGTGTGTGAATTGAAGATTCCACGAACTTCGTCATGCACGTCCGGGCCTTGAACTCCCACCGCACCTTTATGTACGGGTTTTCTTAGGTTGGGGGGGAGTACAAGCCAGTACTGGCGGTTGGCCCTCCTTAAAAAGCGGCAGGAAAGTAGAAATTTCTGTCACTTTCCGTCTCCATTAAACTGCATGCATGAAGGGGAAAGTATCCTGACATCCCTCCGCGTAAAAGTATGTGAGTATGTGGGGTGCTTTCCGCGCGGACCCCAGGTGCTCCGCGCGGACATGAGAAAAGAAGGCACATCTAGTGGACCCAGGGACCAAAATGGAGAGCGACGGAATCTCCCTTTCCCTTCCCGCAGAAATAGGAAAATCCTGGGGTCACATAGATTGGGGTTCTCCACTGCAGGGGCTACGGAGAGACCCGACCGCGATATTGATTCCCGTGGTAAACTTTCAGTGTGTGGAGCAGAAGGACGCGGGGGAGGGAGGGGATGAACATTTAAACTCCGCGTGCAGCATAAAAGAGGCAAGACAGGAGGGGGATCCGGAGGGGTTGACGTTAGGAACCACACTAGAATGGACACGTGATGTCTTTTTTTCTCTTCACTGACCCCGAGAAGCTAAGTTCCCATACCAGAATTTTAGTGGACGGACCTTTGTGCGAGTCAAACCTTCTCCCCTGGTTTCTCTACTTAGACGAGCAAATCAACAGGGGGTCAAACCCATGCATGCTGAGTCGCAGAAATATTTACCGCTGTGCAGAAATCTCTGCAAGAAAACTTTCCGACATTGCGAGGGGAACTTGCCTGACATTTGGAGGAAGTAATTGCCAGGAACGGAGTTTTCCCGTGGCCGATGAAAAGTATCTATACAGTCTTGAGTGCTCTTTTTCTTTCTGAAGTGAAACAAAAAATGTCGAGCCAAAAGTCCTCACCGAAGGGACAAGTACCTCGGGTAGCATTTTTTTAATTCATCCCACGGAAAAGTCAGGTAAGGGGTTTGCTTTGACAAGAAAGAAGAAGAAGGGCAGCACGGGGTGCAAGAGATTTTCGTCCTAAGAAAAAAAACATGATTCCATCCTTTTTTGGTGCCGGAAGGAATAGCGTAACGCTAGATACTGTTTTGGACTGCGAAGCAGGCGAGTGTTTCGAGTTGGTCCCCGCGGAGTGCTTTGTACGTCCTCCAAGGTTCAACATTTCGCCAAGAAGGTCCTTCTCAGCTTCTTTGAAAATCTCTTTCTCAAAAGCCAAAAGGCGAGGTTATCGAAACCTTCCTCTTCTACCCAAGTTTCTCTCTCTCGCTGTCTTCCTCGAGAGCCTTAAGGACGCGCGCCTCCGCCACATATAGCTGAGGAATCATGGCGACAAAAAAGCGGGGACCATGCGAGCAAAGGTCCAGGAGGAAAAAAAGGTACTTCTAAAGACGGCGAGCTAACACCCTCGCCTTATACTGTTAGTGTCATGAACGTTGCTTGCCATCTTTTTGCTTTATGGGACACTCGAGTTCTTGTCTGTTTCTGCCCGTCAAGTTTTAAGCGATGAGGACGGACTTGACGTCCTCTCCACCCGAAGACCTACGAACGAAGACAGCAGACATTTTCCCCTTTTTTCTTTTTTTGCCTCCTTATCATCATCATAGCACGTTGGAGGAGGTATTCTTCTCTAAACCCCCCTCAATCCTTTGCTGTTTTCCTTTTCCTTGACCATCCCCCCCACCTCTCGTTCTTATGGCAACACACATTATCGACGATAACTGCCCCCCGCCTGTCTTTCCTACGTGGAACCCTAAAGCTCTCCGTCGGAAGTTCCGAGATTTCTTCTGTCGAGAAGCCAAAGCCAGAAGGTACTATTTGGAAACACGTAAGTCCATTCAAGCATTGATTTAGGAAAACGGTCCCTGGGAGCTTTTCCTTATAATTTCTTTTGCTTCCAGACCGTCCTTTTTCCTTCAACGACCACCAACTCCTCATCAACTGCAGCTTGTACCGTATACGTATCGCACAGAACTCCGGGCCTTCCGTTCTTCGTTTTCCGCCTCAAATATACGAAAGACAAAAAAGACACAAAATTGCTTTTATACTGTCCCGTTCACCAATAAGAACGTATATACCACTACGGAAACTTATCTGGTCTTTCAATCTGAAGAAATAAAAGAAACTCGTCCACTCAAGTTCTCTTTTTTTTCTTTTTCGGACGATGTTCGACCAAGACTCGCACAAGGTAAGGTATATATATATACGTATATATTTATATACACCAAGGGACCCCCAAAAGTGGGGGATAAGGAAAGGTCCGGACTTTCCTGGCGGAATTCTCTATGGTCCCTTGCAGGACGGCACGCGACACCGCGAGCAGTTACAGTAACAGGGAACATCGCGCGCGGAATTCGGGTCGTAGGCAAAACTCGAACTCGTGCATATTGATATGAGGTTTAAAGTCTTAACCCCCACCAAATGGGACACGTCCAAGGGGTTTAGAGACACAAGTTGTGTGGGGCGGGTGGGAGGGTAAAAGAAAAGCTCAGGGGCGAATGTCATATGGAAATGAGGAGGAATGCGGGAGCTTCTTTGCTCACGATTTCGGCTTCTCAAAACTTCTGAGGACAAGAATCAGATGAGATAGTCTCTCCTGCCTCCGGGCTCCTGGCTTATTAGAAGTTATACGAGTCCCCGTGTACGACTGGCTCGATTGCAACTCTTGCACGCCAAGATCTTCCGTGGCGACTAAAATTCCCTGGCTGTCTTCATATCCCTAACTGTGTACGAAGTGAGAAAGTCTAATGGAGCGACAACGACGTGAACTATGGAGGTATTTTATATGGGAGCCTGCTGCGAAGGTCCTCCAGTAAACTTTCATCATGGTATGCAAACTATCTCATCTGCCCAAAACTCCCTCAACATGCACGCTCGTACAACGTCAAAGAGGAAACTTGACTTTGCAAATTGTTGGTTATATATTCAACCTCGAACGAGGATATCCCCTAAATAGCAGTGTTGGCAGCCGTCAACAGCACACGGCTGTCTTGGTTCCGCAGTAATACCAGTATAGGACAATTCTGCGACACTCATTGATTTTCCTTACGACCAACCCAATTACGCTAGGAAACAGCTCTGGCAAATTTTACCCCAGCGTACAAGTCTTTAGACTCACTTGGCAAACTTTTTTAGTAAGAAAACCGACACAAATTGGGATTAGTTCGGGCTTAATTAAAATTTAATGTCAAGTGAAGGCTGCCGGCTTAGGAAGCTGTTTTAATAGGAAAAGCCGGGAGTTTTTTTCCCCTTACGACCCCAAACTTTCGTTTCTCAATGTCTCTATTAGTCTCCAACGTGTAACGTTCCATTGGGTTGCGTTGAGACGTTAATCTGCCAACCGTTAGTTATAGTTTGGGTGAAGTTGGGTTGGCCAGAAGCAGCGCGTCGTCGTCACGCAGCACTCACCGCAATGCACGCTGCCTGATAACGTTATTAAGCTGTTTTCTTAGCACACAATTGTCCAGTCTCCTTTCGTTAGCAACAGCATCGAGGGGGGAAATTGAAAATAACCAAGGATACATTGTCTGTGGTGGGGTGCACACAAGACGTGTGCTGCGCGACACAATGGAAATGAGATGACGGGGATTTTCTTCCGCAGAAATGTTATTGTCATGCTTGTAAAGCGAAAGAAAATAGAAGAGCGTTACGTCCAAAACTGGAGAAAGAGAGAGAGAGCTTTAACGCCAAGTAACAACGAGTCCCCCGGAAAATGGGAGCTAGTCGGATTCTGGGGTCTCGGTTGTGACACCTTTGATAGACCACCTACCCGGACGCGAAACTCGCCCGTTTCCTTTTCTTTTGCATGCTGAGAAAGTGGCATCTGTGTCTGCTCCCGGCAGATTACCTTGTGTCAACAGTCGCCCTAAGAGATTTATGATACCTCCCTGCCGAGTAGGAATTGACGCACCTTTTTTCTTATTCCTGTAAACGAACCGCCTGGCTCCTGCTTGGTTGCACCCCCCTTTGCGGAAGATGGGTTTGTCCCCGTTTCCTCGCATCCTCCATCTCGAGCACCTTTTCTCGCAGCAAAACTCCTAGAACCCATCAACTCCCTTTCAGAAAGCGGGGCGAGAAATAGCCTCTTTTCTTCATGCTCTAACTCCTCAGCCAAGACAGGCGAAACATGGGCCCGATTTCCGCTGGAGAATCGGAACGCCGCGTCAGCAAAAGGTGGCTGGCTTGGCGTGTTAGACTCTTCAAGCGAGCCGAGAAAATGCGATATCATTATCACGTTGCGGTCGTGATGGTGGAGGGGGGATATTTCCTGGACGCCCAGTGAATTCCCTTTTGTCAAGCGCTTTAAAAAATAAAATTGTTTTTCTTTTTAAAAAAGCCCGGGAACTCGAAAACAACAACACCGAGAAACCCGAGTGACTGTATGGAAATTTCATTAGCTTGGGAACAGCTGATTGGCGAATTAATTGAACAGTTTCCAAGCGCTTTGTCTTAATTTCCCCTGTCGTGTATACATCTCCAAGGGTGACAACGCCTTCTAAAGACAGGAAAACAGTCAAGTGTGACGCTGGCCGAGTGGGGCGGACATCAACACTTGAAACAAGGTCCAAACAGATGCGAAAACTCAATATTTCAAGAGCAATTTAGGCTCTTAAATCTATAATGAAGTTTACTACCGCCCATAGAGGGATTTAGGCGTTAATTGGCCTGTGTGGGACGCTGTCACAAGAACAATGCACTTAAAACCTTCCCTGAAGCTCAATAATAAAAGTACATCATTCTCGCAGGTTGTATGACAAGGCAGAAATGGGCTTCCCACCAATTCTGACACAAATATACGTCCTACTGAGGGGGTTTTGCATAGGTAACTTCAAGGATGAAAAAGAACAAAATTTCTAGAAACGAATATATCCTAGCCACAAATCATAGCGTCGCGGTGGCCATTTTTTGCCAGCTGCACTCAATTCTAATGTATGCCTTAAAACCAAACGTTGGTTGACGATGAGTTAAAAGCAAAGCCCGTTTCTGGTATATGTGTACAGTTTCTTCACTCTCCCCCTTTTCTCAGTTAAAAAAAAATAAAAAACCGTTCCTTGCAATAATTTACAAAACCCCCTTTTTCCCAGCTCATATAGTCATTTTTCATTTAAGGAGAGGGCCGGGCTGCTAACTCCCTTCCTGCACCGTGAAATATATCAAGCGACAAGCAGAAAAAAGCCAGCAGCTCAGAGAAAGAGAGAGAGGGGACTCTCAACACCCCTTTTTTTGCTCTCTCCTTTATTGCTATTATCTATCTCTTTACCTTGGTTCTCACGCGGAGGGTAGGGTGGGTGGGAGGGAGACTTGCTCCAGTTTTAAGTGAACCTCATTAGGATGTTGTGTGATTTCGCTGTTTTTCTTTCGTCTCCCCGGAAAAGAAGCCAAGTGGAAACAAAAGACATTTTAATTGCAAGTTTATTGCTGTAGCCGTGGCACAGGCGAGTTGGCAAGCGATTAGCCATGTGGGAGGCAGCACAAACCTACACACATCCACACACAACTCGCTAACAAGCCCTAGTCACCAATCCACCAATCTTATAAATTGCTCCCGTTGCAAGAGATATTGGTTCGTGGTGTGGGTACACGATCCTCGTCCGTGAAATGTGTGTCTGATGGAGGCAAAGCCTGTAACTGCACCCACGGGGCTCAAACACACACACCAAGCCCGAGTCATACATCATAGCCTAACATCACATTTCAGCCACCCAACCAAGAACGAAACCCACGAGATTGCGGTCGCTTTTCAGAATATTTCGCCACTATAATATACATTGGCGCTCTCCTTGTTGTAAGATGTTGCAGCACAAAACCTGGGCTGCTCTTTGCTTCTTCCCGCTATACCCCCTCCCCCCCTGTCACGCTTTTATTACGCCCGAGGAACACCAAACTTTCCTCCACAATTCCCTTCTAGATTAATGGCTCGGTCTCGTAGAGGAAAAACCTCCCTAACCCCCTCTCCCTTCCTCCACATACACACCGCTTTAAACACTTGAACCAAACTAATTAAGTTTTCAATGAACCCTGATGGAAACGAACTAAAGAGAAAGAGAGAGAGACAAGGCGAGCAAGGGGAAAAAGCCGGGCTTGACTGCGCATAAACATGTCCCTTTTAGTCTTACTCAATGTATCTTCCTCCTCCTCTGGTCTCTCTGTGTGTGTCGTTCCCCAAGCTCCCTTAGCTCTGAATCTCTCTAGTGTGTACAACTTTACAGGCTAAACGCTCCATTCCTCCGCAATCCTATCACAACTCCGGGCGACCCCCAAGTTAGCACCAAATTACTGACGTGGTTGCAGATTAGATACATGGGGCTCTAGGAAGCTGTGGGCTTTCGGGTCGCAGGAAAAGTCTTCTTAGACCAAAGATAGAGAGATAGAGAGAGAGTATAAGCATACAGCTACTGGGTACTACTCGGTGAATGCACCAAGAATGAAGAGCAGTAAAGTCCCACACTCTGTTCTGGAAACAGCCAAAAGTCCATCCACTTGGCAACCCAAGACAAGTAACTTGTTTTCCGACATAAATTTTTAAGTTTTGCAAGCTTGTAAAGCAAGCTGTACTAGAAAAACAGAAATTTCCATGCCAGAATGGCTGCAGCCCAAACGGAGAACGTAACATTTCTTTTTGTTTTCCCCTTACCCAGGGGGTAGAGAGTATATATACGCTCGTACGAATGTCAAGAAAACGCGAAAAAGCAGAAAGAAGGAGGAAAAACTCTTAGCATGCTACGCCCGGCTTTTTATTGCAGCAAGCAGAAAGTTTCGGGGGCTAGAATAGGGCTTTTTGTCTTTCAAGTAAATGGCGCGCTCTCGCTGCGGTCCTCAAGTTTAAGCTTGTTAGTAGTTGCGTCAATATTGCTGCGGCAACGACAAGTTTCGACGACTCTTGCTTTACAGCCGGCACAATATTCGCCGAAGGGCAAGGGGGTGCCAAAAAACTCTGCAAACTTGCGCAAATTTCCCCTTTTTTGCCAAGTCCATGGTTTACTCGCGACTGTGACACATCATAATACTACAGCAAGTTGTCACGGTAATAAACCACACGTCCCTTTCACTTACGCTGAGCTATACGCTTTATTCGCGGAAATCAATATGGCACGAGTCCGCAGATCCTAGCCTAAAAAAAATTACCTACCGTTTTCTTTTCATTAAGGCCTCGCTGATGAGAGGCAAATTCAAAGAGCCAGAAATTGAAGGGGGCGTTTCAAGAGCCAATTCTGAGACAGTTGATTGTCCTTAGCTTGAGGATAAATACTCCATATTTCTTGCTTTTGTTCCACCTCAAAAATGCCAATACTGCCTGGAATATTTTCTTTTCTTATTTTTTTAAATGAAGAATAAAATAAGGTAAGAACAGAAAAAAATGTAACAAAGCAAGGATTGAATTTGGTGGAACCAAAATTTGTCTTTCACTCCACGTCTCAACACAATTGCATCCTAGCAAGAAGGGAATTCAAAGTCCGCAACATTTTACCGGAGATACCAGTTCCCCCCCTTTCTGCTCCATATACAAGAGGGAGAGATAGAGAGAGCGAGCGAGAAAGAGTAAGAGACACGGAAAAGCCGGGAGGAAAAAAGACACCTCGAACACGACCAAAAAATGGTAACAACTCTGTCCCGTACCCCAGCACAGCAAAAAGAATACCTTTTATTGTACGTTTCCCCATTAAAGCAATTATAATCATGGTCGTCCCCGTCGCGTTTAAAAGGCGCAGAAAAGAAACGTAGAAAGCTCTTGCAAGGGCAAAAAGCTGCTTCGGAGGTCCTCTAAAATAGCGTTTACGATCTCCCATTTCTGCATTTCGTTTCACGTGCACCCTGAAAAACAGAACGTTCTCTCACGTTAAGGCTTTTTGTAATCGACCTTCGTAATAATCCCTCACCCCCATTGTCCCTCCCTTTTAACTAACGATTGTGGTATCCAATGTGTGGGCTTTTTCACGCATTGGGCATTCGACGTTTGTGTGGCCCATTATTAATAACAATTAGCTGGCCCCTAGCTGATAAGGTGGCTCTAGGCGGAGTCCTGGTGTGGACCCGTAGCATACAAACGAGACCAGCACACAAAAAAAGGGCACGTTAGGCTTATATTGTTTTCGCTTTTTCGTTGCCCAATGCTTTTAAAATCTTTTTCGTATGTGCTCGCAGTGTTAATAAGGCGTCCCCCTTCCTCCTCCTCCTGCCGCCGAGTCGTGATTGTTATCATTGTCTGAAAATTGGGACCAGCCACAGCCAGCAAGCGGTCATTTTACTCATTTAAAAGTGGCCAGGGACCAAAGTCCGCGGCCCAATATACCTGATGAGTTTCGTCTCCTGGCATTACAAATTTAAAATAAAATAAAAATACAAGGGGAGAGGGAAACTTGATTAGGATCGTCATAACATTTCAAGAACTCATACCTCCCGCCCACCTTTCATCATGTATATTGTTTCCACCATGTATACTTTTTAGCTCGCTATCTGCGCCGTCTTTTCATCTCGGTATGGGCCCTGGGGCGGCTTTTTGTACCATGTGCTTCTATTATTCCCCGGGTTCTTTTTGCCCAGTCCAAAAGCTTTCAAGAAAAGCATATCCGGACGCCTTCTTTTGCACACATCTTTCCCTGGAAATGGGTATATAATAATAAAGAAGGCCAACAATCTCCCACTACCGTGTCACTTCTCTAGGGCCCAGATTGAATACGAATACGAATTCTTGGAAACAGGGGGATTTTTCAACCCATGGACAAGACTTAGAACGTTAATCTGCTGCCACGATCTTACCAATGCTGTGTATGCCACAGCTAGATGCAACACTCCCGTGTGATGGACAACGACAACCTCCTGGCCTGAGCATGCACAAAAGCTGTTCGCTAGGTTATAGAAAGCCCTCGCTTTTTAAAAACCTTCTCTGTTCTTCTTCGTACACACAACCCCCAAGTCATCTTTGGGACTTGGGAGCTTTTCGAGTTGCGTATGCAAATGTCGCCCTTGACCCCTCAGGGAAAGAGCCCAACACACACACAGAGCAACAGCAAAACGCCAAAACTTGTCTTGGTTTGTGTTGGCTGATGTGATGAGGAAAAACCTGTTGCGGTTGCCTTTTCATGGTCTGGATGCACGCATACGACATTACACGCTGCTTCAACGTCTAGTAAATAATACATGCCCCTCGCCCATGACTGAAGAATCTTTTGTGGTTAATATACGGGCAACTGGACATGGAATGAAGCACGCCAGCATATGCGATGATCTTTACGAGGATTTTTTTTCCTGAAATTGAAAGCTGTCTCCCCGTCTCGACGACGATCGGTGCTATCTGAAATATGCATTCGACACATTTTGACATTCCTGTTTCTTGCCGTCCCCAACTTTTACTTGGGTGCTTCAATACAGTTGTAGCTATTTACCTAGAAATTATACGTACGCTGCAAGGGACATTCTCTCGCCGATTTTCAACAATGAAAGCCTCTGCTTCTCTTTTCATGGTCCCTGGGTCAATTGCTACAAGAAGAAAAGTGCCCTCGTGCATGTGATGTGACCAGCTCTCTTTTACAAGAGTTGTTGCTCATACAGACAGGTGTCAGGGCCCATCATACGCTCGTCACCCAGGTTTCTGTCACTTTTATTTATCAGAGATATCCCTGCCTTGCTAAACAAGAAAGCAAAGGACCGCAGCAACGATCTTGGATAAAAAGGCGACACCGTTTGTCTCGTTTGGCACCGATGCGTTAACAAAAGAGAAAAAGGCTGTTTGACTTCACAAACTATCGCGATGCCGCTACCAGCCACAAAATAGCAACCCGACGCACGTTATTTCCAGAGCCCAAAAGAAGCGAGACAAAAGAGGCCTACACTTATTTAGAAAAATAAAGAACGTTCCGCGCACCTAACTTAATATTCCTCTGTGTCTCTGACATTAAAACATGGGGCTATAAAAAGGCTTATTCCTATGCCTGGTTTGTTACCCATAAACACCATGACACACGGGAACCAAGGAGCACGACAGCAGCAGCCTCCTTTCTGCAGCAAGCAAGACGAATTTATATTGAAGGCAAGTTCAAGTTCGCATGCGAACGGCTTTCCACCTGAGACTCCTTTATTGTCATTTTATAGCTTTCTTAATTTCAAAGACTTCCTAAGTGGCTGTATATACCCTGTGTCCCTTTATGTCAGCCAAAAGAATTCGGAAATAAAAACTTTTAGTTCAGGGTAGGCTTAATAACGCCGTATAATAACCAAGTGGAGAGGGAAAAAAAGGAACGTTCAGCCAGTTCAAAATGCGGAATTCATCTTCTTAGCAAAGCCATGATTTCGCCTTTTTCTATCAAAAAAGTATATTGATCCACAAGAGGCTCCTTTTTTCATAAAGAGTGTATCTCTAATAAACATTTCCACAAAAGCGCGAGTGCTTTAGAATAGTAGCTCACCTGAACGCGTGCATCGTCAACTTGTCAGTCGTATATTTGATAAAAACGAAAAATCCATTCTTGGATGGCTTACCATCAACCATTATTAAAAAATGGACCCAGATTTCTGCCGTGTTCGTCTCCTAAAAACCCTTTAGGGGAAACATACCTACAATACAGCTCTCCTTCAGAATTTCCGGCTGACTTTCGTCCCCCCCCCCCAAGTCGCATGTGAATATTGGAAACTTTTCAGCATCCTTTACTCATGAGAGCCAAGATCCGGTTCGGGCTATTCTTCGACGATTCGTAGCGTGACCCCGTATATGTGTGCTGTAAATAACCCTTTAAGCTTCTTTCGTGGCTATTTGCCCTTAAATCTGAACTTGAAACTCCCTTCACGCAATTACGATAAATTGCTTTTTAGAGCTGCACCTCGATACCAGGCTTAAATTAGCTTTACGAAAATAACTTTGCCCAAACAATTCCTACTCGCAAACGCATTTCGCATGCATAAGACTTGCTACAGGTTTATTGGAAGAGGTTGGTGACTTTTCTCATCAAAACCTGCGTGGCGTTGCACAAGAGCTGGTTCAAGATTTTTTTTTCGGGTGGGAAAAGGTTTTTTTTTGTGGCGCCTTCAACGCAAAAGGCTCCTACGGGATCCTGGCTTGAGCTGTGTTGTCTAACGTCCTTCGTACAATTTAAATACAGCCTCCAGGAAACTTGACCGTCAATTGCTACAGGCGTCTGCGCATCCTTCGTCTTGGCGCTTGCACGATCCAGCGTTTGCACCAGGACCCGTGAGGTGTGCGTGCAAGAGCCGGGCGGAAGGACGCGCGGTACGGGTTTTTTGGGCGTGCGGTAGTTGGAAGGGGGGAGAAAGCCACGTCGCTTCGGTACTGCCGTTTCAGTCGTGCGCCAGCGTTCCTGCCGCGAAGACCGTATGCTATAAAGGACTGTGTTTATCGTGCAAACTAAAAATCGCCCGCTACGCCACGCCGCGTCTAACAGCGTCAAGAGTGTCATCTTGCTCGTAAGTTCTGCGAACGTCTACCCTATCAGGACACAAGACACTTGATAAACGCTTGGGATTTTTTGTGACCCCGTTTTTCCTGAGTGCTCCTACTTCTTTTTCCTGTCTTACGCTCTTATGGAACCTCTCGGACTGTTATTGTCGTGTCAGCGTTCCTCCGATCACGGTGCGACATTGGACGTCAGTGAAATGGATCTTTCCGTGTGAATGTGAATCGAAGAGCGTTGAGATATATAAGGCCCGCAACCTCCAAGTAATTCGTGTCGCCCATTCGGTCCCTCCAAAGTAATTCAACGGGACCAAGACGTATATCGTATTATATAGATAGATAGATCTAAACTGAAGGAGACCTCATTACTAGCGTGGGTGGAAATAGAACCCGGTGCTAGGCAGACACCCAGGCATCAAAAGTAGATGGGATATATCTTGTCCGCTTGGGTCCCCCCTTTTCGGCTGGAATATTCGACGTCTCACCTTTGGCTGGGCAACCCTGTAGTCGCTCAATAATGTTACTGACTTCTGCGACGTTTGTCTTGAATTAACAGGGGAACTTGCATATGTGTATGCATGTGTGTCTGTGTGAGGCTTATTCCCCAAGGTTTTTGTGGGTCCATACCAGCAGTAGGATTGCTCAACTTATGGCCCGGCTGTGAAAACCGAGGCGCACATACACTCGTACACGTATACATATAAACATATATAAGAAGAAGACAAGGAGCTTTTCAAACGCGGACTCCTCAACGACCATGTGTGAATGTGCACTGTTTTTGCCCCGTTTCCTAAGGTCAAGTCGACCCAGACCCACGGAGATGGACGAGTGTGGGCGGATGACCCAATAGTTCACCCTTGCGTGAGCTCAAACAGTGCCAAGTCCAAAAAGCCACCTTGGACTTTTAGCCAGGATCATTCCAACCTGTCCCCTTGGCTTTTACCTGGCCATTTTACCTTTGCACACCTTGCGGGCTCCTCCAACCCTCCCTCCCTTTCCCTCCCTCCCCCACCCCCTCAAGAAAACAAGCTTCTAAACGCGGGACACGCTATATCCTAACTCGGGTAACACATAAGAACAAGTCCCTTCCGAAGACTTCAAACGACCTGGAGCTCCTCCGTGCTAGTATACAGTGGCTTTGGGGACTCCATAAAAAGTTAACCTTAGACGACACCGGGACCTATAAAACCTCCTTGAAACCAACAAAAAACTGAGGCCTCCGGGAGGAAAAACGTGGTTTTCAGGATACTTCTCCCTCCTTGTCGTTCATTCTAAGTTTAATTAAATTTGGTTTCGGCCTGCCCGGGTTTAAGCAAGTCTTCCGTTTGATTTATAGACGTCAAAGAAGTGGGGGTCTTTTAACCCAACCACAAAAAAATAATAAAGAATAGTCGGAGAGAAAGCCTTCCATGTATATCAAGCTGGGGCTGCCTGGACAGGAACAGAACAAGTGAGCTCAAACTACGAAGCAAATCAATTGGACGAGCAAAAAACAGGAGTGTGAGCTTGTTTCAGCCCTACGACAACCATCACCAGTCCTCGGGCCGCGGCCACGCAATCCCGGGAAATGAGCGTAATTCATTGCAAGCAGTGCGAAAACAAGACTTTCGGCCATTACGGTAAGTTTCGACCATACGTTATCCCCAACACAGCTTTCAGACTCCGCCTCCCCACTCCTCTCCTAAATTAGGGACCGCAGCAAAGGGATACCGTGACTGCAACAATGAAAAACCTTTTGGACTAAGCTAGTCGTCGTATGCCGTACATACGATTCTGATTTATCTAGGCTATCACAATCACGGCTAAGCATCCCCAAGCGTTTTTGTTTATTTGCTCTACGCTCGTTTCTTTCATCCCGCACCTTTCAAATAACGAAGGGAAAAACTAGAACGAAAAAGAAAAAGAAACTCTCAAGTTCACTCTCTCAGCACCACACCAGTGTGTAACGAAAGAAATGAGTGATGTATCGCGTCGCTAATAAGAAAAAAAGTCAAGGAGTTTTTTTTCTGTATGATTTCCTTGGGCTGTTCTTGACTGGCTCCTTGAGCGAAACCAGCGAAACCTACGACTCTCCCCACTCTGGGATGAAATGGTTGTCATGGCAATTTCCTTACAAATGAGTGCTGTTCCTGTATGCAAGTTTGCTCTTCTCCTACCTGTGCCTTCCTTTCATTCGTATTCTTTACACTTGTTCTCTGCAACTCACTTGTCAGAAAACCAGTCTCATTAGCAAGCACAAATCAGTTTCGCCCGAGGATGCCCGAGTGAAAACCCTCTGAATCGAGCAAATCCACACTCGCGAGCTTCAAGATGAATCCCTTTTATTCTACGTCTATATATGTCTATGTATCAAATTCTCTCCCTCTCTCTTTTTCTCGTTTCTCGCCCTAACATATTCCACTTGCCTCAATGGAGGGGAATGTTATTATATAATAGTAGTATATATACGTACACAACACTGCGGGGAAGAACAAGGAAAGGCGCGGTGCAAATCAACAAGACGCCCCGCACAAATTTCTTTAGCCGACAAACGGAAAAAAAGGCATGTAAAACTAAGACAGAGGCGCGAGATCATTTCCGGAGAGGTAAAACACTTCTGCCATGCAGCGAGAGAGACAATAAACAGGAGGGAGGGGAGAAAAGACACACCATTTTTCCTGCCGCTGACGTTTTGTATACGCAAGAATAGAGGGGAAAAAAGGGGTGAAAAGACCAGCAAAAATGAGAGACGATTCGTTTCAAAGAAACTTTCGGAAACGGGGACGTCTTTTACGTTGTGGGGTCTTATTTTCAATTTTAAAAAAATGTCGTGCTTAAAACGCCTGACTTGGCCCACGATGACCAGGTTTGAAGACAACAAGTTTCTTTCTTTTTCTTATATCTTTTATTTTTTAACTCGGGGGAGGCTTCTTGTGTTGGGCAGAAAGACTCCGGGAAAATATCTCTGGTAACTCGGGGAAATGAATGCAGGTCCCCGCGCGTTCAAGCAGAACAACGGACAAGCGAAACTGCACGGAAGATAAATCTCCTATTATTTTTTTTCCATTTTTATTTTGGGGAGGGCCCTTCCTCCGCCAAATTGAGAAGGGAGCGAGAGCGACGAGATAGATCATCTCTGTCGATACTTGTCGTTGTGTGTATATGGCAATATACCGACTACAAGTCTGCTCAAGACGGTTTTATGATGAACTGCTTTTGTTGCGTCTTGTGTGCCTAGGTTTATATTGACAAGGGAAGAAGCAACGCTAAAAACGCACCAGGGAAGGGACACAAAAAGAAAAACGAGTTATGCAAGGCCTTATTCGCTTCCTATTCTTGCTCCTCGTATATCGTTTCTTGATAGCAGCTTTTCATTGGTCCAACCGGAGAGGTCTTGCTTCAATATCTGTGTCCCTAAATGAGATTGCATTGAGAAAGAAGCCGCCGTAGTAATGTCACTTGCACGACATGGCTTACTTTTTTGCCTTTTTTCTACGAACAAATAAATATGACGGTAAGTGTGCAGCCAAGCATGGCACACAAACTTTTCTCGAAGACGAGAAGGCGGGTCTTTACCTATACATGAAATAATAACTTGTTTACGCATCCCAAGTTTTTCCCTTTTCTCTATTTTTTTTTACCTGGATCGGGGGAAATGGAACTGCTCTTACAAGGAAAACCTCTTCGAAAGTCAATAATCAATGAGACGATTACATCGCCCTCTAAGCATGTAATATATGTATGTGTCTCCGTATGTTCAAACAGACAAAAAGAAAAAACTTGCCTTCTATCAGTGTCGGGCCTAATCAAAAGTGCTTAGAACCACATAGACGCATAACTTTTCCCTAATAGGACCCCCTATAGCCATGAGACCTTGCTTTCCCACTCGCCAGAGCGATGTTACCAAATTACCCCATGGACGCCACGTTTTTGTTGACCCAACGAACCATGTGGGAGGTTTCCACATATCAGGACATGGTCTTCATCGCAGTGGAACCATTAGTGCAGCTCATTATTACTATGAACCTGTTTACCTCCTTTGACATAAAAAAGGAAAGAAAAAAAAGGAAAATAGGCGTACTGCATCTACGAGTACCATTAACGCGCCTCCATGCATAATGTAAAGATTCAGAGCCTTCACCCTAATCATAACTACATATGTTCCTGCTTTCGGCACCCCACATTCCGTCTCCTTTTGGTCGTCCTCTATATTGCAAACAATTTCCGTAAATTACAATAAATATGCGTAAATATTCGTTAGAGTTGTCCAATTGTAACCACCTTTACTTAAGCAGTTTTTATTTGTAATATTACACATTTCCACAGAATTACCTTCGATTTCTGTTCTTATATTATTCGCTTACAATTTTCTTATATTTTTACAATTTCTTTATTGGCGTAACAATTTATTTGCAGTGTACTCTATTATTTTCCATGAATAGCACAGCTTGTAGCTAAACTACACAGCCTAGGCAAAAATGCCTTTCTCTCAGGGAAGCAAAAAGGCTTCCCAGTTTTTCATCAACAACGAGATCAAAAAGACTCCCAGGAATACCAGTAGCCCCTTTTTTCGGTTCAGAGGATTGTACATGATTAAAAATAATCATCGCTATAGGCACTTGTTATAAATCTTGTCTGACTCGATGACAAATGAAGGTCAACATATTACTCACAACAAAGACATAAAGAGCACATGCTTGACGGCTTTATTGGATGCTATAGAACCTTTCGCTGCTATATATATATATATATATATATATATATATATATATATATATATATATATATATATATAAGAGGCTGGTGGATACAATATCCATGGATGGTTAACTTTCCGCTTTTATACCCCCCACCACAACCTGTCGCCTCGTATTCCTTGTTGGTGGTCTATGGGCGGATCTGCATTGTTTTATGTGTGTGTCTAGCTTCCGGGGAAATACACACACATTATATGGGAACTTTTATTGCATTCCCCATGCCTGAGAGCAGACGAGGCTTGTCGCGTGCATGGCGCGTGCATTGCCGCCATCACAGACTGGGAAAAGAAGAAGCCTTCTGCTCTATGGCTAACATACACACACATACACACATCAGAGAGCTAAAATTTTCTCTTTGGTTGGCTTTTCAAGCTAGCCCCAAGAACTATAGTGGACAGCAACCCAGTCCCCCGTATACCCTCCCCCTCGTTACAGCAAAAGCTGTCCACTACAAGCCCCAGACGGTTATGAAAGTAATAGGGACAACGCTAGCAGCCTCTTCACATTTTGGGAGGGCTGGCTTTTATTTCTCTCTTTTTTATTTCTATTTTTTTTTTGCCTTGCTGTGATAGCTCCGGTCACGGTATTTGGCTCTGTGATGTATGACCGGGTAAGAGTGGCTGCTAATGGTCCGTGTGTAACATGGAACTAGCCATGGCCCCCTTACCCCCCTCAACATGTCTTTCTAATACATAGTATAGGGGCCCTTTCATTCGTTACTCGTTCTCGGCTCAAAAACTCGCAATATAACGTAACAGAGGAGCTCAAGCCATCCCTTGTGGGACATTCTTTGGGGGGCAGGGTGCAATGAAGGGACATGGCAATTTGCTGTGTGCTCAAGTATAAAATATACTTTAGATGGTCACAAAAGAAAAGCCCGAATGCAATCTTTGAGGATGAGGCGCAAAGACTTGATCCCTTGTCATTGATGATGAAAAAAGAAAGAAAAAGAAAATAGAGGCTGTTGCTGCCTACTGCACGGGTTCCGATAAGCAAATCTATAAAGGCTCAAAGGTTTTTGGCATTTGAGATGCTTTGGCACTTGTATGAGAGTCGTTTGTTTGTTTGGAAAGACTTGGGTATAAGACTGAAAAGGGGGAGGTTTGGGATTTCTGCGTCAACAAGTTGACGTGGTGATAGCTGATAGAGGGAAATTTGTGTTCGAACTGTAACTAGGTCCTTGTGTATGCATTTGGGGGGCCTTTTTTCTCCGCGTTTGCTGGGTATACCCGTACATCTTCTACGTTTGAAGGGGCTTAAAAAAAAGGAACCTGACACTTCTTCAATGTTAAGAAAAAGAATGTGTAAAAAAACAAAAAGCAGACGGGTAAGAATTTCCCAAGAAAAGGACATTAGAAAGACATCATACTTTCTGTGCTTCGTTGTTCAAGCCTTTTCCTTCAGCTTCCCCGGGCTTGCACTGATGGAGTAGGAAAAAAAAAGTGTCTATACTGCTATTGCTGTATAGGAGAGGATATAAGACGCAAGGAGAAAAGGATACCGTTTTTCATTTGGATAGAGCTTTTTATATACCTGTGCAATACTAGGAGACTAGAGAAACCGTCCACACAACCTGAGCTTTTCTTCGGAAGCTCAGACGAAAAAGCTAGAATGTAATTCCACTCTGTACGTCATATGGTAAAAAGGACTTATAATATAAACAGTAGATGCCGCTTATGGTGATCACCGGTTATTAGATTTATTAAATTAGATTATTAGATATTTTATTAAATTTTAAAGGACAGATTCGAAAGGATAAAATTCATAGCATTTTAATCGGTTATTAGAATCACACTTTCGGATATTGGAATCAATTTCAAAAGAATCTTCACATGTACAATAACGAAACTATAGTAGTGATTGCTACGTGGATTTTGTATACTGAGCCATGCCATTGCTTTACGTCGTTTTGACCAATCCGGTCATTTCGAACTTACTGCTACGCTTACTGAGAAATCCCTTCTAAATTCCCCGGTCAATTAAATGAGCATGTTATTCAATTGAATGACCAGTTCCTTTAATTAACTGGGGAAATTAGAAGGGGTATCGTGTTGAGAACCCTATACCTAAGCGTAGGACTAAGCTTCAAATGCGCCGTGTTAGTTGTGTTTCAGACGTGTGGTTATATAACAATAGCGACGAACAAGAAAAGAGTTGATTTAAATATAAAAGAGATGCGGCTCATTGAAATTTATGAGAAGTTCAATTTAAATGATGTGCCACAAAGGGAAGCGGCTGTTAACTTAGGAATTCCTCAATCATCTCTATCAAAATTGATATTACGAAATAAACAATAGTGGGCCTAGTGAATCTAGAAAAAGGGGACGTGAACGAAAGGTCAGAAAGTAGAGAATCTTTGTTTCTTTGGTTTAAACAAGCCAGTTCATTTCACGCGCCGATTAATTTTAGCATTTTATTGCATATTTTCGGTTATTAGAATATCCGCTTCATCGAATCAATATTCACTTGACACACGTGATCAAAATAAGCGGCATCTACTGTAGAAATATATTATAAACGTGTAAATGTGAATTATTTTTCTTTTACTTTTTGGCCTCGTCCCCAATGAAAAAGAGCGGGAAAGACGGCACAAAGATGGAAGTAACATCGGATGTGACCTTTGACGTTTGAAAAGTAGCAATAAGCACCGTAACAAAAAAATGGTGCCTAAAGAAAGGAAAAGAAGTCAACTTTTGAATATAACGTAGCAATTCTTTGTGCATGGCACCTCAACGCCTATAGGCCACCTTCAGCGCTTAAAATTCCGTCTACGTGAACCCTTGACACGCAAGGCCGAGATCTATGAAAACGAAGGTTAGAAAAGTCAACAATACTTATTACTGTCAATTCAGCCCACTTGCGTCAGCAATTACGGGAATTACTTCGTTTCAATTTGAACTTTGCGCCAAACTTCCGAGTTCTATCAACTTTACCTTTCATAAAGAGTTTTTAAAGAAAACTATTTTTTCAGGTTTGGTATCGAGAATGAGGTATGATATGTGTACTAGAAGATTTGTTTTGGAAAGGACCCATGCTGGGCGTTTAATACGTTGCGTGAAGCTGATTTTTAGTGTCTAGTGCAGCGTCTGATAAACCTTTGTCGAAAATAGTTCGGCGTCGCAACTCATTTTATCTCGTTCAGGAGAACTGACACATGTTCATGGAAAGGTTATTGATTCTTACGTAAACAAGAGCCGCCGACTTTGTATTATGCTCGTCAATGAAACTTGAACTGGTTAATTTTGGCTGGCTGAATTAAACAAAGGCATGACTAGATAAGAGTGCAGCTTTGCCAAGGTAAATGTGCAGCGTTCACGCTTAGCAACTCTTAGGAAAGTTTCGTTCGCTTCCTTCTTTGAAAGCGCAGGTCCCGAGTAGAAGAACAAGAAGTAGAACAAGAAGAGGTAAAGAGAAGCAAGTTTAAATTAGAAAAAGGAAGAGACAGAAAAGAGCATTTTGCTCTCTGAGATAATTTTTAATTTAAAAGTGCACGTCATGCATTATAAAACGAGGGAAGCGTGGGACATTACGGTACTTATAACTGTCACTTTCATGGGCAATTTGAGGTCCGCTTTTATGCCACCAACTTTTTTTACAGGTTGGGTTTCGTACTTTTAACCCGCAGTTAGAAGGCCTGCTAGTGCCCCAGCACAGTAGAGAACGGAGAACTATATAGAGCCTAATATATACAAAACCCCCCCCGTTTGGATGTGGGCCTGCTTTTTGGGCCGGAGAAACGCCTATTTCTAAAAAGCACCATCAGCAATAAAAAAACCCTTAAACTCTCTCTCTCCCCCTGTTACCCAACTAACTGCCCTGTATGCATTGCTCCCTTTTGTAACGCCGTTTTCTTTTTAAACCATTTGGCACGCCAAATGATAAATAAAAGCTCCCTTTTACAGGGAGAATAAGAAACCCCTTTTCACAAGTGCAAATTAGAAAATTGGGAATCGTTACGTCACGGGCTGCTTGCACTATAAAGTACTAAAGAAAGGTTTATTCCGGCTTGCCTCGCCGTTGCTCAACAATGAAAAATTAAGAAGCATTAAAGCTCCCGTATACTTTAGCTTATTGATGGGAAACAGTCACAGGTGGCATTGATGTTTGTTATTGTTTTGCGAAAGCCTTGGTTAAGAAACTAAGAAAAGATAGATAGCTAATTGCCGGCAAATTTTTCTACGCTTGTTTTGCTTCTGAATAAGTACAATTTGTCACCACAGTTTGCTGTAGCAGCACAAGGTCCCATACCAAGGCGTCAAACTTTCGGGACAAGATTTCTTGCAAACTGCTTGTCAGATTTGAAAGCAAGCTAAAAGAAAAGTTTTATTTTATTAGCAGCTAGTGCGTAACCAAAGGACAGATTTTTAGGTGACGTATTTCTTATAGTTGCAAACTTCATTTGCATATTTCTAATTTATTACTTACTGGAAAAACTTGTACATTACATGTGCACTATCTGTTTGCAAGCTCAAGATTACTGTCAAAGAATTTTTTCATTAAATGCACTGATTTTTCTCAAAAATTTGTTCCGAATTTCCCCCCGTGCTAACCGCCTATACCGAGCTAAGGTACACGGGAGCCTTAATTAAATAGGAGAAATTCCTCTAAAAACTGAAGTAAACAGCTAGATTTACCTGCTAATTAGGTTCTAGACAAATTTAACATTGCACAGCATATTTGGTTTCATCTTCCAAAAATATAAAACGAGAAATAATTGAACAAAAAAGCCGTTGGTCTCGGGGATGGCTGGGCTGTGAAGCACGTATTAGGCATGCCGGAGCTAGTCTAAGAAACCCGGGCAGGGGCCCACCACTCGCTTCACTCGGTCCTTTGCTTTTCACTGTTGAGCAAACGGTGAGGCAACCCGTAGTAACGCTACAAGTACGGCTTGCGTCACCTTTCTATGTGCCTTGTAGTACTTTACAGCATTTCGGCGAAAATATAAATACCGCACACTTTCGGTTTTGATATTTCCGAGATCATAGAGCCCACTCCCCCCAAAAGCGTACTACCTCAACCCCCACACAGAGAGAGACTCTGGGCGCGTATATATATTTCACGAGGCTTTTAAACTTATTCAACTTTCCATGGGACCTAACATATCAAACCCATTACGCTTGAATGAACTATAAAAGCACCTTGGTGCTAATATGTCGGGCGCCCTCTTACACTTTACCCCCAGAAACCCCGGTCGACGGTCTCAAAAATGCCTTCAAAAACGCCCTCGGTATATTTTTTTTGTTTCACTTTTTTCCCTCCTTTCTTGTTTAGCTGCAGTGGTGTAGCCCGAGCTAGAAAGCTATACTTTCAATGGAACACATATGAGTTTCGATGCTTTCAACTTTTCTCTCAGCTCATATGCAACAAAACCCAAGACTGCTCAGGTGCCTTATTGGCGTGCGTGGTAGGCAAAAAGAAAAAAAAGTCTTTTATTTGAGGGGAAAACCTAGGCGAGCTTTTGTCCCGTGCGGTTTCGGCCTCGTTTGGACCTAGCCAAACAGCCCGGCGAGGGGGGAGTGAGGGAGCAGAGAGTGAACGACTGTACAGAATAAAAGCAGGCCATCACTCTATATGCTTCATGTCCATATTTCCTTCCTCGCTACCTAATCAATAACCCAAACGGCATAAACCTGACTAAAAGGGGGGGAGCAGAGACTGCACACTGCGTTGGTACACCTCACTCTGGCCAGCTGATGCCAGCAAACCGTCAAGTAATAAGGACGACGAACGGAAAAAGAGCCCAAAAAATTATCCAAGAGTCGAGTAGCCCAATAAAATAAAACATAAATTTTTCAACATTTTTTAGGCTGTCTCACTCTCCCTTTGAAAATGTGGGGAGTTGTAAGGCATTTTTTATGTTTTTATCGCACAACAATAATGTTCTCTGATTCAAGTTCCCCTCTTAAGAAAGACTCCAAAAAGAAAAGGTTAAGGAATGAGATTTTCTGCTTCTGCACCTTTGCTTACCTGCTCATGATCATAAAAGTTAGCTAAGCTAGCTCTCGCATGCTGTACCGTTACCATATATGTGAAGCATAATATGCGCAGTGCTGCGTCATGCTCAAGCATAAGGAAAAATCCCGGGAAGGGGGGATGAAGTCTCCGAAAAGTTTGAAGATGACCTCTCGACAAAGATGTAATACACAACTCCACATAATAGTCCAAATTGGAAGGTGACTTGAGGGACATGCAGGTATATAGCCAAAAAATCCTTCGTTCCGAAGGATTGGTAAGAAAAGGAAACGCTAATAGTTTTCCCTGGGAGTTTTCGGAAGAGGACAAGAGGTTTCGCTTGTTGACTAGCATCTTGGACACAATATCGTGTACGTTGCTTGAAGGAGTATTCGCTGATCGAGCGGAACAGTAGGAAACATCTCAATTTCCGAACTCCTCGCTTGACTTATAAACCCAATTCGAACAATTGTAAGACCCGACAAACCGGTTGTAACTTTTTCTATATTAATCCCCGCAGTCCTTACTCCTCCTAAGCAACCGAAAACAGCCACCCCGACTCCCAAGAATCTCTCCCTTTGTATTTCTTACTGAAAAAAAGAAGCAACCCAAATAAAAAAACTAAAAATAAAGAAAATTCCCTGCAAGCGCCTGCAAGGCACTTCGGTAAGTGCAGCTGGTATTAGAGTTTTAATATGAACCTTTCGAGAGAGAAGCCTGTGTTTGCAAATTAAAGTAAGGACTTTTTGGAGCTTGATAATTCCCTTCAAATTGCTGTCAGATTATATATAACCCTAACGGAGTTTACAAGAACAGCGCAGACTATACTGTTGGTCGTCAACTTATAACAGTTTTTTCAGTTTGCCAGTACAGCAGCAGCTGCAGAAACGCTTTTCTTCCTTTAGCCCGTCTTATTTTTATCAGCGCAACACCTAATAGCCTTTTGTCCGTCAAGAAGAGTTCAAAAAGGGTGAGGACCCCAAAAAAGTCGCATTAGGAAGCCCCTTGCGTGCCAAGTCTCAGCATCTTTAAGCTAACCATGTGCAATATCACAACGACCTGATGGCCCCTCATAATTTCCACGACACCTCATGTCCAAGACGCTTTTGTAATAGGTATTCCCCAGCAAAGTTTTACCCGTAAGGATTCGGAAGCCCTAGCGTTACCTGTGACGATGCTTCTTATTTTTTCCTTCGTGTACTCCCTTCGCCTATTATACGTGTGTGTCTTAAAGACTTCACCCTGAGATCCCTGGGACTTTGCGTAACGCTATATACTTCGCTCCAGCAACGTTCCATGGCTGATCTTCACAACTTCCCCATGAGCAAAGAGCTCTTTAGTTCTTAGTTTAGCGCCAAAAAAAAGAAAGAAAAAAATCAAGACCACCTGGCGGGATGTTGATCCGTAACAACACGCTCATTTGCCTATGCAATTAAACTTGGTCTGTCTCGAGACCATAGAGCAGCCAAACAGGCAAACTCATAACCCTCCCCTCTTATATTGCTGCTGTTTTAAGCAAGTAATAAAGTGCAGGCAGGGGCGTAAATAGCAAGTTTATTTGGCTGCGGCAGCTCTGGCTGGAAAATATCATTAGCTTGATATGCTTTATTGTTCCCAAGCACTACCCATTAAAGAAAAAGAAAATAATAAAGGGCGTTCGGCACACAGAAAACAGACAGCACCAAACAACAAACGGGGAGTAATATGCGTGTGTGGTCCCCAACATATTTCTGCCATGCAATTATTCCCACCGCCCCTCCATTTTTTCCCCCGCGAGAGGTCTCTGAGAGCTTGTCAAGCATCAATTGAACTCAACGACTCGGCTTTGGCTCCCTCCCTCTCTTTTCCCGTCTATTAACCCAAGAACACACACATACATACCCACCACGAGACACTAAAATGATATCTCTGTTTGTGTCTGTAAGTCTGGGCTCGGGTTGGAAGTTCCCCTCATTCTCAAGCTATATACGATTGAGACATTACCGTAGAGTTTTAGGCCCCCGCACGGAAATTGGTCTTCATTTGGCATGCAAATGAGGTGCCAGGGGAGTAAGTGTGTAACAGCTAAAAGGTGGAACAAAAGTCTCCCAATCTCCTCATTTTTTCCTTTCCCTCCTCCCACTAAACGTTCCTCCATAAGCTCCTTACGAACACGAACGAACTTTGGGGTTCTCTATAGCTCAAAACCACTTAAATGTTGAGCAGAAAATTAGAAACAAGGATCCAATCTTTTAGCACTAACCCCTATGGCTTACCGGACCGCCCTTTCAACCTTACTTATCGTCTGCTATTTTCTTTTTTTGGGTCTTCCTCAAAATGTACCTTTCCCCACCCCTTTTCTCCATGTCTTACTTATTTAGTTATCATAGTTAACAACAAGCAAGGACTATCCCCCCCCCCCCTTTGACGGTGCGTCGGAACCCAAAGTGCGAAACTAGAAAGGCTATTAGAGGGAATCAGCATCTCCCTCTGCGTGCTTGTAAGCTGGTAAAGTTGTCTCCAAGTCTGTCATTTGGATGCACCCCACCTCTAATTGACGTCGCCCTCGGAACCCGGGGTGTGTTCTGCAACTGACCTTTCTCTCTTGGTCCGTTTGGAGGCGTTTTAGGAACACCCCCCTCCTGCGGGTCTAAAGCTCACACTGTCCCTTTCCGATTCACGAACGCCCCAAACCGTTGCTCTGTTTCACGAAACCGGGCTTTTAAGGGCTCTGGTAGAGAGCGTCTGCGAAGACAAAAGATTTCGCGCTGGAGGGCAACGGTTCGGGAAGGGGTGAAAAAGTGGTCTGTTGAGTTACCAAAGCTTCACCTACCTGTTTCTACCTCCTTAATTGGACGAGAAGAGAGCAAGCAACAACGATTTTTCGCTCAGGAACAGGACACAAAGAATTAAAGGCACGACCTAGCAGCGACGCGGACAAAAGGATGTGTAGCATAGTTTTCGCCAGTGGTTTTCATAATGATCACTGACGATTTGCCCCTGGTGCCCTTTTACCTCTCGACTTTTTTGTTTCGTGTGTCTACTTTTCGCTTTTCCGAGAGTATGTGGTGTGCGTTAATCGCTGCATGTCCCAGCTAATGGTGGAGACTAACCAAGGATAAGGGGGAAATGAGCAGCGAGGTGCGCCCTAGGGTTTTTTCTTAAAAAAAAGGAAACTAGACCAGGAAAGTAAAAGAAACAAGGGAAAAATTCCAAGTATTATTCTTAACTGCCCGAGTACTACGGCTAACTAGAACCCGGTATATCTTGGGGCCTTGTAAAACGCTAACGCTTCATCAGGCGCGAGGGAAATTGTTGCGCTTCCCTTTTTGGCTTTGGGTCTGGAAGACCTTTAATTGACTCCTCTTCAAATGAGCTTTGGCCCTGGACCCCATAAGAGCTCGATCTTGTTTGGATAACCGGAAAACGAAGCAAAAAACAACAAAAACAAAAGGAGCTGGAATAGTACGGAGAAGCAATACAAGTTGGGCTCCTTTAATTGCCTCGGGGCGATACCTTGAGAGACCCAATCATGCGGTATGCACAATATATTTGCCGAGTTAACTACCCAGAGCAACTTCAGAACTTTTGGAACAATGACCCAAAAAGCGTCAATTCCCAATCCTGGCTATACTTGGCCTCTCCTCCTCCCTCTTTTTTATTACGCAGCTTCTCCCCAACTAAGGTTATTAGTGTCGACGGTAACACTATAGGCGTATCTTTTCCGCCTCTCTCTTTGCTTTTTAATTGACTCAGGATATATATCGCAGGTTCCATAGCGTAAACAGGCAGCCGTAATAGTAATTGGTGTTAACCTATCAGAGAGGTTAGTAAAGCGAAAAAACCTCTCCGGTTGTGTGTGTATTTATAGCAGCGCCTTTTGCCGTATTTAGTTTGGGTTCATTTACGTCATAGACACCTATATTAACAGGTATCCTAATGTATTTCCCCCGAGTTCTTTCAAGGGAAACTTTGTATCGTTGGGAGGCTCATGCAGCTTATAAAGAACGCATGTGAAATATAAACCGAGTGCCATTTCAACCCCGGTAAAGTTTTTTTCCCCCTTTCTTGTGTTCTGTTCTATTGTAAAGAAAAGAGTTCAGTTGCAGCTGCTGGCCGCTAGCTGCACCACAAACAGACTCTGGTGGAGAAAAAAAGACAAAATAAAACTCGCTCTTTTATTGAGACTCTAAGGGGAAGCGAGTTTTACAAGGGAAAAGGTTATTTGACCTAGCTCAGATTTTGATTACCTGCTTGTAACAGAAGCCGAACGGACAACAGCAAGGGATATCCATACCAGTTTTGCGGCCGGATTTTTAATTAGAAAACTTAAGACATACCACAAGATCAAGCTTTGGCTTCTTTTTTACCTCCAACTTTGTGTCTATAGTCTAGTACTTGCTTCCCAAACCGGACAGAATCCCCTTTATAGCAAAGCTTGTCCTACTTTTTGTTTTACCTTTTTTATTTTGTGTTTCAACACCCCTCTCCATCAATATGCTCGGTACCGAGTTCTTCTCATACCCATTAGTGCAGCACGTCGGGGTTGGCGAGCAGCATTGCAAAGTAGCTCCTGGGTTAGTGGATATATGTGCTGATACTGGCGCCAGGTATTGGGAAAGCAAAGGTGGTCCTCTCTTTCTTTCTCGCTAACTGACAAGGGGGGAAGCCAACTTGTCGATATCGACTTGCAAGAAAGCAGCGACGCCCTTTTTTCTATTTCCCGAAAGTTCTCCCATAACTTGGTTTGTTAACTCTCTGCATCCTAAAAGACTGTCCCAAGCCTCCAGACATCAAGAAAACTTTGGACTCCCGTCCCCCTTAAAAAAACGAAAAGAAGAGTTATACATTAAAATCTGGATTACATTAAGGTTTTTTCGTTCTTTTGCGTTTTTGTCCGTTTCGCAAATGACAAATCCGGTTGTTCATGTGTCCCTGCTCAGTCCCCCCATGACCATGGCTAAAAAAGACCCAAGTCACGAAGAATCTTCACAAGGCTTCGCTGGAACGTTTGTCACCTACAGCATTTGTCGGGGCTCCCGGGATAAACAGGATCACTTGGATAAGTCCCCTTGGCTACTTCACCTGTCCCTATCTCTCCGTGTCAGTGTCGTTTGCCTTCCCCCCGGAAAAACAAGAGTCTCGTCATTTTAACCCGGTAAATCCTCTTGATGTGGCCCCCTTGCCCCCCACACACATACTCCCTGTACTTTTAGCACTTGGCAAAAGGAGAGAGCTTAACGCCCGTCTTATCACTGAGCCAGTAAAAAGGGTCTCCTGCGTCCCTATATGGTCCTTTTTTTCGTTGGTAGCCGCTAATCTATTAGATGGAGGGCTTCTCAATGTGTCTTTTTATTTTTACATGGCATTATATCAATTGTTATGTCAAGCGCATCGTCCTCACCACCGTCCAAATCTGCTCTGCGTCCCTCTCCTTTGTGTCCCAAATTTCCAGGAAAGAGTAACGGCCCTTGCAGGCATTTTTTTATTTTTTATTTTTTACTCATCTATACTAGAGCCGACTGGTGCCTGGTTTTGATCTCATTATGGCAGCCAATTGTTGGGTACATCGGCTTATCAAAGTCAAACAGTAGCTCGTTCCTTTTTTTATTTTTCTTAAAGACGGATATCGAGAGAAATACGACCACAAAAGCCTTGGCTTGTCACGTGCTAGCAGATGCTCTCGCTGCTCGGCTGGAAAACACCATGTCAATTGCTGCGTCCCTGGAGAAGCCAGTTTTTTTTTTTCTTGAGTGAATTTTATTCCGTTTTTCCCTTTTTCTGTTATTTAAAAGGCGACTCCTCCACTGCAGAAAAAATTAATTAAAAAATAAAAAGGCAATTTAAAAGAACAAGCAGCAGGTAAAAATATACAGTATGCGTCTTTTTAGCCCCAGAAAGCGCCTTTCATGTTTACAGATAAATAGCAAAAAAAAGATCCGAGGTGCCTAAGGAATTAAGCTGGGTTTGCTTTAACTGTGGATTTTTTTTCTAAGAAACAGAAAAATAATCAAACATTTGCTATAAGCCCCCTCTTGGTATAACTCACGGTCTCTGCTGCGAAGAAAGCCTGTTGGTAATGCCAAATGCACGTGTTTTGTTGCCTTAATTTCCTTCCTTTTTTTCTGCTTTTTTCTGAATCTTGGAAAAAGACTTCCAATGAAAAAGGTTGCAATGTGAAGCAGGCAAGAAGGCTATTTCATCTCAGTCTACACTTTTCTGTGCTTACTTTTTTTTCAGGGGGGAACCCGGGCTATCTCGCAGCTATGCTATGCTATTGTAAAGCTTTGGAGCTGAACGTGGAAAGACGAAGCACGACGCGGAAACAATGCTCTCATTAGCTGACCAGGAGCGGAATTTTCATTTCCTAGCTATGTTTAGAGAGAGAGAGGGAGAAGAAAAAAAGTACCAAGACTTGGCTAATAGCGAGACTTGTCCCTAGATAGTACCGGTAAAAGAGCAACAAAAGCATTCGACAAGTCGCTATATAGAGCTGAAGTTCTCCGGAAACTGAAACGAACCATTTTTTTGGGTATCCCCAACCCGCTTTCCCTCCATTTTAATGGGGAAGACAATAAATTTCAATGACTCGGTCCTTTTTTTGCCTATTGAAAACACGAGTCTTTCGCCCCGCAAACCCTAAAACTTAAAACAGTTTTAGTGATTGAAAAACGGTTCGAAACACTGTTTTGGCGGGAACGGGAACTGTGGTCTATATCGAATGCAGACAACGTTCTCCAACTCCTGTACCATATCTATATGTTGCATTTTTTTAATGTGACCATTCACCGCCAACGTCAAATGTTTCCCTCCTAAGTTTCGGCCAGCACAGTCCCATTTTCACGCAATATGCAACCAACTTTCAATTTCATCTTTCATATGGACGACTCGACGCTTGTATATGTATGAGGAACTGGAGCCCGTGCATATCGTGGCATCTTTACGACCCCCACTTTTATGCTCCATTTTTTATGCCCATCATAACCGCGACCAGGACAGTGTTTTCATTCGCTCCTGCTTCTCTTTTTACACCGGCCTTTTGCAATACCACACAACCCGCAAAAGAAATGGCCGAGGGTGTGGAAAAAAATATTGAGCCAAAAAGCAAATAATAGACGCCGTAGTCTTTCCATGACTAGCGGATTAATACTTTCTTTGGTGCATCCCCTCCTCCCCCCCAAAAAAAGAAAAAGAAAAGTGGAAAGAAAGAAAGAAAAACATAGTTTGGCTATAAATAGAACCCGACATACATGCAGAGTTTCTTGTATACAAAGGCGTTTACACACTTTCTTATGCAATGCAGCCCTAATGTAACTTTTACCCTACATTCCCCTCGTAAAGACCCAAAATACGACTTTGCAGTCCACCCTAAACTCTCTTACTACACGTTTATGCTTGCTTTTGCCCAGGTCCAAGCATTACACGTAATGCAAGCCTTTTGAGTAAACTTATGCGTAGGGAAAGGGTGTGAAGTGCAGCACGCAGCTTCCAATTCCGCCGTCAAATGTTGCAAATCTGACATGCCCTTTTCACTCTAGCATAAGCTAATAGACTAACCTGTAGCGCTATATATAGTTGGGGAGGGAAAACTGTATACTTGCGCAATCTGCTTCAGCGACGTGCTTTTCATTCTAATACATCTACGTAATGATACACCCGCTGGTCTATCGAGCATAAGGAGGGGTATCCTTCCTGAAATACGACAAGATCTAATAAAACTGTAATCTATAATCTATTTCCTCGAATTCTCCTCTGGCTATTAAAGTAAATTAATTTTAATAGTTTTATTTTATGAAAAAGTTTATGAAGGATTAGTGAAGGATTCTATATAATTCAACTCACTAGTACATAAAAGTAATACATTCTATTTTTACTAAACGGGTCACTGCTGATGCTTGAGTTATGCATGGCAACGTGAACAATAAGGAACACCGCCTTGTAGATGGAGCCGAAATCTTAACTTTTGAGCCCCCGTGTGCTCTCATTACCGAAACCTGAAGAGAGGAGTAAGGTTCAGGTTTTCGGGCAAAAGGCTCAACTTTTGGAACAAAACCACGTCTCTAAGTTTGAGTCCCAGCTCTTCACTCTACATATTATATCGAACTTTGCGAAATTGCTCTTTTAGCATGAATGGGCCAAGGTATCAAGGTATCCGTATAACAATGAGCCCCCTTTTCAAAGTTCAAGTGGAAACTTTGGAAGCAAACCTGAAACAGTTTGCTATGCTTGGATGGAGTGCCACGGGTGACCTGAGAACACTAAAACACCCTTGCTATGCAACTTCTCCACGTCCTAATCTCCTTTCCGTGCCAGTCGCAAAGAAATCTCTTCCAGAAACAGACTAAACTGGAAGGAGCAACTCCCAAGAAAACGTGCTTGTTTCCGGGGTAGAGGCAAACTCTATACACTGATTCTTAACCCCCAAATTTCCTTTATTTTTTTAAAGGGCAATAGCCATCACAAATAACAAACAGATTTTCTTTTAAGTAAGAAAAACAGAGAAAACAAATCAGTTTGTAGTGAGCTGTCGCTCTCTATTTCTTCATTCCAACACGAGTTATTAAATGTAAGGTACAATTACATAAAAGTGTAAAAGAAAAGGAACTTCCATTCCGGAAGCAGCACACCGGTTACCACATTGTTTATAATTTGTCTTTGATGACAGCTTACTTGCCATTCTTTTCACTAAAAATTACTAAGCACAGAAGAACTCTAACAGCGCCAGTGCAACACCACGACTACGTCATGGCTTTCGTGGCGGGAAAAGGCCCAAATTTCGCAAGTTAATAACTCGGAAATGGCTCCTCAGAAAAAGGGAAGCAAAATTGTTTGTTCTTAGAATAAATGTGTATAATAAGAATCCATCGAGATCTCAATTTTAGTGGCTATTGCCCGTTAAGCGAATAACGAAAGAAAATTTACAAAATATTAGGATCACGTCGTGGCTTTCTAACATCACAGACCTATAGCACACTCCAAGTCCATAAAAGCATGAAAATAAGCGATTTCCGTGGTAACCAGTGCCGTAAGCCACGCGACGTCATGACCCACAATTTACATGCCAATAACTCGTGAACGGCTACTCAAACCAATCTCTAAACAAAGTCTGGTTGTTCTTAGAATATTGTAGACTTGCAAGAATACATTAAAAGCTGTACAGTACATGCGATATGCTATAGGCCCCTTAAGTATATCGTGTTGGAACATGGCATTGGGAAGCTGTAGGAGAGACAGAAAAGTTTCTCCTTTGTCTTTCCACGTAACTTTACTACTAAAGGGACGGGGTCCCTTCACAAGTCAATGTCAATCGTTTGGGGGAAAATTTTTGGGATCTTCGGCGGCTTCCCCCCTTTTTACTTGTAAAAGAAAACCCCTAGTTGATGGGGGAGTTAACGAGTTCCTCACGAGATTTTCCGAGGCAAGTCAGCAATGTATCGGGGGGGCGCATCTGGTCCATTTCTCTCACGCTCTTCCGGTCATACATTAAACACAACAATATTTAACCTCCCCATTCCAAGACAAACCCCATCCTTTCTTGCCCCCCCCCCATCCCGATCGGAAGGGTAAAAGAAAAAGAAGATGGAACTGTGGAGCCATAGCAGAAGTTGCGGTGCACAGCAATGCTTGGGGGTTTTAGCTCCCGAAAAAAGAAGAAGCAAGAGAGCAGTGCTCTTGAGCGTTCATGTCGATTGTTAACGACGACCCCATGCTTGTGCCATTGCCCACACACATGGGAGTCGTAATCTATAATAACGACCCCGGCTTGCCCAATGGCTTCGGCATGGAGAGCGCACATAGCACACAACTAACCAAGTCGAGCTTGTAAGACTTTAACTTCTCCGAGGCACATTCTTCACCTTGTTATCAGGACATAAGAAATGATCAACTTCGCCCCTTCCCCCCTTCTCCCCCCACACACCAAATTTCATGGCTCGCTTGACAGACATCCCCAGCCACAATCATCTACATCCATCATGGCTTCAAGCTACATTAGTCATTTGGGCAACTTTTCCGGATCATCGGACCATTAAAAAAGTCAATACTAAAAAAACCTAAAAAGAAGAAGAATAAAGAAAACTTGGTGTCCCCTCGCAAAGAGCCAGAACTTTATTCTTCATTCTTATTCTTACACGCACGAGTTTACCTCAAAAGGTCACACGGCATCATTATCATTTCTGGCATTCATGTACCGCACTCCCTTTACTCCTTCACTCGATTTGAATGGCATAATGGAACAAAAATGGGAAAGAAAATCGTGAACTCAATCAATACGGCGTCAACTTTTTCTTTCCACACCCCTCCAGTTTCCCTTTTCGTTTCCATAGCCAGCGGACTAAAGAAAAAAACAGAAAAAAATGAATTAGGGGACCGTCAGTTTTTCAACGGCTCCCAAAATTTGAATGCTTCCCAATCAGCCACCCGCACACGAACCTGAAAAAGCTCACAACAAAGCATTTTTGTCCCTTGGAATGTCGAAAACGCGATTGTCATTTCGTAGCTCCTCTTGGGCTTCCAGGCTGGGCTGTCCACCCACCACCACTACCACCCCCTCTAAAAAAAGAAGAAAAGCCTATAGACAGCGACGCTAACCTATGTCTCAGGTTCTTGACGCCAGGCTATCACCGCAAGGCCGACGAGAGAGTAGGACGCTCCGCGGAATACCAAAACCTGGGGTTTCGGTTCCGGTACTATTATTGTCAATGGCTTTTTGCTTGACGCCTAAATGGATCTCCCTCACGGAATTCAGGCCGAACGACGCACCGTGTGGGTGCGGACGACACCACCCTCCAGACAGCGACCATCAGCCCCCTGCCCCTCTGCACAAAAAAAACACCTCAAAATACCTTACATGCTACACCGAAAGGCTTGTGTCTATCCACATGGCATGTCCAACATCGGCTTTCAAACAATCAGTCAAATTGGGGCTTGATGTGTTGTATTCTCGCTAGATCACGCTCGGTTGTGAACAAGGGAGTTGGGCTCCCTTTTCAGCATCTCTTCACTTAAAGACTCGGCTCCCCCCACCTATACACTATTCAACCGTAAAACGCTGGCAATAAAAGAAAAAAAGCAAACAACAAAAATCGACCTTACACGGAAGAAACAAGAAACGCAAAAGAAGTGGGGGAGAGAGAGAAAAAAAATGAAAAAGCATAAAACATCGATCGCTATGTAATATTCACGAGCTAGATGTTAGAAGCTTGTGGGCCATAGCCCGTTATAAGCTTTTGTCGTTTTTTCCCCCGCGAAACAAAAAGTACGAAAGAAACTAGAAAATGAAAAAGAAAAGGTGCGGAGGGAAAAGTGGACCAACCCCCCTGCAGAAAGAAACCTCCTTTTAGGAGCCCATAAGAAAACCCCAGTTATATATATGCATTGTAAAGCTGGGTCTATTTAAATTGAATTTGCCAACCGAGTTCTCAAGTCCCAAGTCCGTTGCGCTGCACCCTAGGTTAATAGGTTGACACTTCCGTGTTCTGCCAAATAAAATTTCCATATCTTGTTCATTAGAACAATGTAGCCCGGAAAACAAACTCATCACTCGTTTATTTAGACGTTAAGAGTGGGATGGCTCGAACACTTCCGCCCAACACACACAAACACCACAACAAAAAGAAAAAGGGTAATAAATAAAGGAGAGAAAAAAATCATCCTGCGGTTACGATGACACGTGGAAAAACTCTTAACCAACGTTCCATTTCGGATTGATTTTTCATCGTTTGAGCAATTCTGGGTAACAATGTCCAATTCCCGTGTGCTGGATCTCTTGTCTGCTTCGTCAGCTCACGCATTGTTATCCGAAGCAGTCGAGCTGGGAGCTTTTCCTTTTACACAACAATAGGACCTCATCTTGGTACAATTACGGAAAGAAAAGCTTTTGCAAAATGTGTGTGTGTGTATGAATGTGCTGTTTTCCTTCGTTATTTTTCTGTCATCCCTCCCCTTTTAAGGCTTTTTGGCTGTTTGTCATTCGTCATTTGCTTTTCCAATTACCTCTAATCTCATTCACTCGGGGGAAGCTTATAACCCAGACATGTGACATGTTATGCGCCTCCTACACAACATCCCCCTCTCCGCTCAAACTCGTCTTCGTTCGTCTTGCTTCTTCTTCATCGACGTCTCTTTTCCACGGTCCTTGTCTAATTACAACTCGGGTAACCACCCAAGAGCATCAAACGGGAGCAGCGAGGAGATAAATGAAGCACATGTGCCACACTGCATCATTAAAGCCCTTTTACCCCCCTTGTATATATATATATATATCTTTTACCCCATGCGGTTACACAAATTCGGACCCCAAAACTTATTTCACCCCCGACTCGCTCGTCGCTTTCCGTCTTCTTTTTTCAAAAGCGTCCCGTCCAAACCCAGAACGGTGTCACGATGCTCTCCTCGTGAGCAGGTATCATCACGCATGCATTAGCTTCAGCTTAGCTTAGTTTAGCCCCCCTTTCTTGAAGCCGTTTTTGGCAAGGGTACATTACTGTTGCTGCAGGACAAAAACTATTTCGCTTCCGCCAGCAGACATTGCAGAAATCCCCCCGCCTGCTAACGTTCTCTATTCCTATTCCTCGTGCACAAGCGGCCTGTCTTTCTCTGTCTCCCCCTCCTCGGAATCTCTTCCCGCCGAAAAACGCAGCAGCACCATGGACCAGGATCGGTCTAAAATTAGGCGTCGGAGACTTGCGACGTTCTTGTGGACTCCTCGGTCCGAAAGTGGGCGGATCTTCTTTCTGAAAAGGGGTGGGGGGGGAGAACGCTCTTTCACTCGCTTTCCTTCCATGCATGGCAAGCATATGTGGGACTGTCTTTCTCGCCCCAAAAGGTTTTAAAGGTTTGAGGTTCTTCTTCCTCCGGTCGCGTCCCGTCCACATGCTCAAAGGTTCTGTGCCCTCCTCCTCCTTTACTTCCTCCGGACTTGTGTGTTGTGTGTGTCTGTGCTTCTTTTGCTGCTGCTGCTCTGGAGCACTTGGGACTTGCTCAGATTTGCTCAGAGCTCAGTTCCAGCGGAGCTTTGGTCTTATTCAAGTCGCTGGCTGTCCCGCAATTGCCCCATTCAAAGTGTCGTGGAAACTTGGGAGGGAATAATACACTCTGTGTTACGTTATAACTATTGCGGAAAGACAGTAATTCCTCTTTACTGGTGCCAGTTTTTTTCCGTGCGAGTATTTCCAGCATTCAGAATCGGATTGGATTATCCCAATCTCCCATAACTGGCGTAATCCAAACTTTGCGGATAGACAGCAATGTTTCAAAGATTTCCCAGTCCGAGAACGAGTTACTAGTCGAAACGACTAACTTGGTGAAGGGGCTAATACCCAGGTAGATATAACACCACCCACCTTTTTTTCCGGACGGACGGTAGAGTGACGTCATCGCCATGTGGAAGTCGCATTCCATTGCATGTTTCGTGTGATATCTGCCATAATTCCTCTTCATTATTTAAAAAGGTTGTGAGCGAAGGCTGGCGACAGTTGTCTTTTCCGGTCCGCGTCGCATTTCGCGTTTTTTCTTTCTTTGGTTAAAAAAAACCCTCTAACGCCGCATTTAATTTCGGACCTACTAATGCTTATCTTTTGTCGTGTTCCCTAGTAATCTTTCATTAATAATTCTAAGAAAAAGAAATAAGCCTTTTTTTAAGTCTGCTTTTTGAGCTCTAAGCCTGGAGGATTGTGTCCTAGAAATTAATGCACTCACTGAGCCGACCTTTTGGACGCTCTCTCATCCCCATCATTACTCTTTCTCCCCTTTTTTGCGCCCCCCCTCTCGACACTCCTTTACATGCCACCTGAGAAATTCAGCTTGCGACAATACATCCCGGGGCTGGATGCAATCCCTCTTATTCTTTATTTATCGTTACGGGAGCTCGACAAATAACTAATGGGAGCTAGCGTTGGGAACTTTAGACGCCGGGCACAATTAAATTTAACAGGCTCCCTCCCCCCCACCCCCCTCTCGTCTACGCTCCTCTTTTCGCTCTAGTTTCTTCCAAACTTGTTGGATATGGGAGATGCTGGGGCTAGAGGGAGAGACTACCATAAATCGTTGAACGTGTAGAAGAGTTGTGTCAGCGAAAAAAATAAAAAAGAATCAAGTGCGCCTCATCCAAGGAATATAAACTACAAATTTACGGGAAGACTTTGGTTTCTAATTACAAGTTTCGGTTTGCCTTATCCGAAAGATGCCGTCTACCCGAAACTTTGCTTTCCTATTCTCTCGTTGCAGTCAGACAACAATCAAAACAGTAATCCAACGACGCTAAGATCTAATTTAAGTGTTTTTGCCTTTCGTTTGAAGCTTGGTTTGCTTCTTGCCTTTCCACACTCTACTAATTTAGGCCTGTCTATGGGTTGGGGTGGGGTGTCGTTTTGGGCAAACCAAACGGGTGTTCCAACACGTAAATATTTGTTGCAACATATACAAAAGAAGGACTAAAGGGGGTGGGAAGGTAAGGCAGCTGTGATGTGTCTCACAATCCCTGTTTTTCCGGGGAAAGAAACGACCTGGCACAAAAAAAAGAAATTTCTTTGGAAACCCCTTAAAATCTTGTTCCGGGGATATTTTTCTTTTTTTGGCCCTTTTGATTTCTTCTACGCTTGTAGAAAGCTTTCGAGCTAGTCAAGTATTCATCAGTAACATGACTTTAGGATTTGGGGTAGCCACAACATTCCTTTCTAGCTACGGAAAAGCCCCATATAGTCCCGCAAAAAAAGAGAAAAGTAAAGAAAAAAAGCAACAAATGAGGAAGAGCAGTAAAGGGGCTTCCAACCGAATGAAAGTACCCAATTGTTGCGAACGGAAGTGATGCCATCAAGTACCATCGTGCAGCAAGACTGTTAACTCACGCAACCTCTCCTTTTGCAGTTGGGGCCGAGAAAATTAAGGGGAAAATGTTGGCATGTCGCAACGAGCGTCGCGTCGCGACGCCGACGACGCATTTTCTGTTTCTTTTATTTTCTGCCGAGTTCTTTTTTGGGGGGTTGTCTTTTTTTTAGCAGTGTATACGCAAGACAAGGATGAGACATACAAACTCGGATTCTTTTTTATGCGTCCGACACAGTGCGGAAGCGTCTATTTTAGACTGACTAGACATTGGCGGCTGTGACGTCCATGAACAGGCCTCCCCCGAAAGAGGCACACACACAAGCATCTTTTGGGATCCAGACCTTTCCGCCCTTCATTTCCGAAATACCAACACGGGTTATGTTACACTGAATTCCGTCACAAACCAGGTGACCTCCGTCAGGATCTGCCGTTCAGGCATAAAAACTTTCCCCTTCACAGAATCTCTTCCGCGTGGCATGCATTCTGGGCCTTTAAATAAATTAACTTTTCGGAAAGCTAAGAGCCTTAATCACATTCCCGCCAAACTTCCGTTGGCAACGGTATTCATTAACTTGGCCAGTAAATTTGGCAACCCCGGGATCGTGTTTTGTGCTATCCCGCCCAAAATATAGAAAGATGCTGAGGAAGGTGAGACCAAGCCGGACTAACGCTATAAACCCCGGCCAGGACTATACCCATTCCCTCGGTTACTGTTTATTATTCATTATTGCATCATTCCACCCAGTGACGAAGCAGGCCGAAGTTCATTGTGAAAGGGATAGCACGTATGCGTTTTAGTATTCCAGTGTTTTTCGACAATAATGAAAAAAAACACTAACAAGTACAATATAACAAGCTGTGACTTTTCCCAGCTCAGCAGACAAGAATCTTATAGATTCTTTTTTCATTATTTATATCTTTATTTATTTAATAAGCTTGCAGAAAACAGCAAAAAACTTTCAACAGTGCAAGAACTTTCAACGTCAGATTGCAAAAATAATAGACAATAAAGAAGACTTAATTCCTTGGGGAAAAACAGCAAAGTTCAGCTTACACTGTTTACTTTACTTGCAACGTTTCACAAAAAAGGCATATTGTATGGTGCAAAAGAGGACGACTTTGGTTCAACATGATGTTTCTCGCTACTTTTGGGCTAAATGAGGAGCAGGAGTAGCCATTAAGTTAAGATAGATGCCAACCTGAATGTTTCAAAGCTTGAGTCGCGCGGGTCGGGCAAGTTTGGAGGAAAACGGAAGTCGTAAGCATTTTGGAGTCTGGAAAAAGGGAAAAAAGTTGCTTGTTTTGACTGGCGACTAGCTCGCAATCTTGGAAAGTTATTTTAGAGTAGAAGAGTCAACTGGTGGGATGATTCGGACCGAAAATCTGCCGACTTGGCGAACTTTCCGAGCCATAGGGCTGCTCTTCGGGTCCTGAATGCTTCATGAAGGCGAGAACGGGGGAGGGAGAGTAAGCTAGGACTCATTACTTTCCTTATGGGTAGCCCACACGGTGCACCAACTCGTATAGAACGAGCATTGCACACACACACACGGTGGCGTCAGCTGGACGGAACCATTGTAGATTCTTACAACCAGCCTTTACGGATTTCTTCTCGAATTTCTCTCTCCCTCTCTCTTTTCTCTGGCTCACTCTGTTTCATTACACGAAATCTCTTTAACAAAACCGCCTCTTAAAACCTACCTCAAGATGACTCTGAAAAGCTTCCAAGTTCTTCAAAGTTCACATAAGGAAAAACATTTTTAAAAAAATTCCTAATCAAAAGCGTTCAACAAATCCCGTATTTTTCAGCAGCTTAAGACCCAGATCGCTTCGCAAATCACTCCCAAACCTAGGAAATCCCTGGTTAACTGTAAATTCGACCTCGCAAGTCGAAAATCTCCCACTTTTTCTTTTAAACCAACACATCCACACCATCCCATCTGTTTCCTCCCCTCCTGAACGATCATAGCTTCGCTCTCGAAAGACCATCAAGCGTAAAAGCAGAAGCTGGGCGGGCCCATTTCTCCGTTAAATTACACGTGTGTACCAAATCGATGTTGTTGGAGGCCACCCTATGTCTTTGATTGTCCTGACAATCGTCTCGGAAATGTTGTTCGCCGTATAGAGATCTCTCAAGGAACAGGAAAGTCGGAATGCTTGGCGGCCTGTCTCTCTTTCTCTCTATCTCACTCTTGGTCGCATGAAAAAAGCTGGCAAGCATCTGTCGTCAAGTGTTGGACGGCAGCATCCAACCACGAGCTGATTCCTATAAACTTGGGTGATTTCTACATACACAGAGCCATGTGTTGTATGCCAAGCGACGAAACGGAGGGGACCTGTGAAAGCTAAAACGGCGCTTGGGCTCTAAAGCCTCATCATCAACAGCACACAACCCCCCCTTGACAAGCTGGTAGGGTAACACAACAGGCTCCACCCAAAAAAGAACGTTTTTCGCTGTATTTCGGAAACGCTTGCTTTGATGCCTTATCAAAGTGCATGGGCACAGTTTACCGCATAAATAACTCTCGGCTACTGTCTTTTACAAGAGGGCTTTTATGGCTTACCAAAACACCCCCTGCCCCGCCTTTCCCATCCTATCGACCATGGATGACACCAGCACGAGTCCCCCCAACAAAATTATCTCTGACCAAAAAGCGAACGAGCGCCTCGGCTTTTCATCAGAGACAGATCTAAATTGATATCAGCTTCTTCTTCATAGGAGTTCCGCTTTTTTCCAGTTTGAGCGTCAAATCTCGCGTTTCACATGTGTGACCAGCGTCCATGAGTTTGGTTAATTAAGCGTTCCCTGAAGACTTTGGTGTGTATATGCGACATTTGGGGCGGCTGCAGCACCCACTTCCGGTCGCGCTATCTTTGCATGGGGTCTTAAAACTCCAGCTTCGGGTTTTTCTTTTTGGCTCCTCAATTCCCCCCTTTGTCTTTTCTCGTCGAGCTAAAATTCCCCACTCCCATAGCACCCTACAAGATGAACAGCTTTTGCAACCCCCTCTTACTCTCCCAGGGCTGCTGAGACGGGATCCCATAGCACACACACACATACACACCCCCTAACCCTCTCCTTCACCAACAAATCTCGCATTTCTTTGTCCCCAACATGTGAGACAACAACGCGTCTGGAGATAATAAAAACGGCCCTAGAATCCTCGGCTTTTCTCACCAAGTGAGGCAAACGGCAAACCTAGTCGGGGAGTTTTTTTTCGGGTGAAAATAATAGGTTTTCTGGAGGCAAAGGAGTGAAATTCCGAGCACTTGGAAATTTAACGTTGAAACTGTAACAAACAGTACTTATTGGCCTAAAAGGTACCACAGTACGTGTATTACTATTTGAGTACTTCTGTTGTCATTTTACGAATTTCTAAAGTAAAATGGCTTTCACATTCTATACTTATACTGTAGCATTACAAATCTGTAATTGTAGTTTTATAACATTTTTTTTGTCATAAAAAGTACCATGACATATATTTCTTCATTACCAAGATTCTGGGGGGTGTTCTTGCAATGTGGAAGCGACTGTATGTGTATACTTAGCAAACGCAAGGCAAAGTTTTTGAACGTGTCTCCTTTTCCCGTCACGTGATACGGATATCAACCGTCTAAGACTATAGTGATACTCTTTTTCTTGAGTTATATTGTTGGAAGAGTAGTATAGTGAGCTGACCATCCTATTGTCCTCGCTAACTACGCTCGCTATACCTTTGCGTGGCCAAGGGTCAACAGGGGCTCAGATTTCTGGATTTCTATCCCACACCACAGGAATAGACATATCTTGGACAAAAACCCTATGTAGAACCCTGGTCACGACTCTCAGCGAATCGACAGCCACAAAACGACGTGCTGAACGACATTTTTTCCCCCTTCTCTATAATTTTTTTACTCTTTTTTTGTTGGGAAAGGTAGGTAGAATTGCCCGCTCCCTACAGGATAAGGTATCTGTTACGTGTTCCAAAAGAAGGGGGAAAAAACGTAGAGAAGTTGTTTGTATCCTCGAAAAGCCGCAGAAACTTGGCTGGGAAATGACTAGAGACCACGCAAGTCTCTTTCGCTAGCTCTCTCGTTCTCGCTTTGGCCATTGTTGTCTCTATAATACTTAAAGCCATCACGCAAAAAAAGGTTTTTTCTTCCTTCCTTTTTTTTCATTTCAGAAGACCGAATCAAGTGAACTGGAGTCTTAAAAGCAAAGCTAAGCAATGCGCCTGTTGTCCCCCAAGTGCTTATGACAAGTCGCCGTGCTGATGTCATATTCTTTGTTGAGAATCCTTTTTGTCCCTGGGACTCCGGCTCGGCAAATGCGGTGAAGGGCTATTGTCGAGTGCGACATTGAGCACGTCAAGTACTGAAGAAGAAAAATCCTAAGAATCCTTTGCGGACTCTTTTTTTTTTCCACCCAGCCAGAAGAAGCGACAAGAAGGATTCGGAATGTGCGTTTAAAACGGAGGGGGGGGGGGTGTATATTGGAGAAATACCAAGCAGACAGATACCTAAAAACCACTTTCCAAAGTTTCCACGCTTGCCATGTGACGAATAGGTTCTCCTACATAAGTAAAACCCTTCATGGCTGTAGTTGATTTGCTTTTAGTTGGTGGATTTTTGGGTGGAGTTTTTGGGGGGTTAAATGAGTAAAAAGGTGTGGGCTATTTTGGGGGATATGGGTGGGCTCATGAACCGGAGAGTTTTGGGTGAGCTCAAGAGTTCAAGAAAACAAGAGTGGCAGAAATCCGAAGAAGGAAATTTCAGGAATAAATTCGACTGGGAAAGACGAATGCGGAATGTGGCAGTTTAAACGTTTTCTGCTCCTTTTTCCCTTTCTTTTTTTCCTTTATGCTTGAATTTAATGAGAAAAACAAAAGGCTTGCGTGGCGTGGATTCGGTTCCAGGCTTGAATAATGGGCCTGAACTTTGTCCCTGTCTTGTCCGTCCGTCACAGTGGACTATATAACACGTTGAATCTTGTTTGCAGTGCTCGTATAGGCACTCCATACATACACACACGTATATATACACACACAAAGAGGACACAGCTCGACTTTATTGATTGGCACTTTTCGCTAACTTTTCCAATAACCCACTCTTATGAGAGAGATTTAGGGAACTCGATTCTTTCCCCCCTTTTTTTCCTATTTCACTTGCCTCGAGTCTTTTGGAGTGGCGCATTTCAGCAGTGCTACTACTGCAAGCTTGCAAGAATGCCGTCCAAGACATCACCTCATCAATAAGTCCCAGCAGCAAAGGCACACCAAACAGCCCACCCCCGAAAATAAGAAATAAAATAAAAAAGGACAACCAGCGCTAAAAAGCTAACGAGAAAGCACCTTATATCGACCCCGGTGCCACTAGACTCGATTCCTCTTATGTCTTGCCTCATTCAAAACGGCTATCTGTCTCTCGCTGGGACCCTAAATTGGGAGCCATCATTCCCCAACTTTTCAATCACATTTGCCTTGCCAGCACCAATAAAGACAAAAGGTCTCATTCCTTCTCATTATCAAGCCGACTTTTTTCTCTTGCTATCACTAAACTTCCTGTCTCTTAAGCGTCGGAAAAAAATACAAGTTTGAAGGAACGGACTCGGACGTTTAGAACCCAAAGTAGACATGATTCACCATGACGAATCGCTCTAAAATTCCTTTTTATTTCATTCTTACTTTGAGCAAGGGTATAAGCGCCAACTTTTTTCTAGTTTACTGTTTGAATCGTTTATTTTATTTTGTTGCTCCAATAAAAGCCCGTTTGCCGCTCCCGGCACACGCCGTAGGAATGTGGGACTTTTTCGAGTGCTCTACCGTTCCTCGAGTACCGTACCGGCCTTGCCCTACAAATCTTACGCTTTTACGCTACGTCCTAGTCATGCGTGGGAGAGTCCCACTGTTGTTTCCCAGACCACAAAAGAACAGCGAGAACCCCGCCCCTTTACGCCCATCATATCTGTATGCTATGGGTAATAGCCAACTGATAATCCAAACGACGGAGAAATAACCAGCAGGAGTCAAAGCGGGCAAGGGCTAATATTATTGCCCGCTTTTTTATGCTAAGCGATTTCCAAGGTCCTTCCTAAAAGCCCCCACTCGCTTTTATTTTCCCCATTCATGGAGTCAAAGCAGTGTATACTACTATCTTCCCTTCCCCCCCTTTGACCATAAATTGAGGAATAGGGCGCCCCCAACACACCTTTGTGACTTTGCTTTCCTCATTAATTTCAACTTTGAGGTCCATTGGTAGTAGTAATTTTTTTTTCTCTAAAGAAGCTTTGACCTGTGTGACCTGCCCCATCGCAGAGTGCTTTGGCTTTTGTGTGACAGGAAGACATTAAGTGAATTTGTTTTTTTGTCATTTATAGTCGTTGGTCACCTCGTGGAGAGAATTTGGCCTCCTTGCCTGACCCATATTGAAAGCCGAAGCAGCACAATGTGGGAACTAAAACGAAGAGCCGAACAGTGCATCCTCAGTGGCGTCGCAGGTCAGCGTCTTGACCTTTCGCGCCGCTTTCATGTTCGCCGACGACCCCAGCTTCTTAAGCGGACTTGTTGGTTGCAGGTCATGACCTGGTTGTGGGTCATGGTCGCAGTGTTGGCGCCCAGCGGGGTCCTGGGCCAAGTGCGTCAGCAACAGCGTTTCGAGCGCGAACCGGAGGATCAAACAGCCGTCGTGGGCGAAACAGTGGTTTTAGCGTGTCGAGTGTTGCACAAAGCTGGGGTGCTCCAATGGACCAAAGATGATTTTGGCTTGGGAAGTGATCGAAACTTGAGTGGCTTTGATCGGTATTCGATGATTGGCAGCGACGAAGAAGGTAAAAATAGACTAATGTTTACATTACCTTGTCTGCCTTTTGAACTTACCCTCCACAAATGATAATTACCATGCTGACATAATCAGCTTCCGGAAGGGGGGAAAGGGAGAGAGTTTATTTTTGTCTAATTAGGTTTTCTTAAGTTTGTTTTCGCATTTCCGCAACTGAATACGAGAAACGATATTCCCTAAAGATTCCCGAATAGGCCTACACGGCCTCAGATTTTCGCCAGAAACCACACAAGCTTGTTTTCCATTAGTTCTGCAAGTCGGGCTTGCAAAAACATCCTGGCTTCTACAATCCGGCTGTTTACATCTCTGAAGAAATGTTTCAAATTCCCGAAGCGAAGGGATATTTTAGAATAATTGGCCTTAGTCAGATTTCTTGCCCTAGTTTCCCATGTTTAATTAAATATAAAAGATCGTATACTATACCACTATCATCATGTCATTATTATTTTATTATGTTATATTTTATTTCAACTAAGGAACTAAATAGAATATTGAAATGAAGTACAAAAAATAGCAAGCCTATTTACTCTAGGGAAAACTTGTTAGGATTTGAATTTAGACCTAGGAGGAGGGTCAGTAAGGAGATAAGGAAACAAGTTCAATTCCGGAAGGAAGGCTAAAAATACGTGTTTTTTTATGAAAGAATATAAGGTCATAGTAATCCATAAAAAATCTTGTAAAGCAAAATTAGTTTGCCTAGGAAGGGAAAAATTAATTAATTAAAGGTTAAAAGGTTAGCCTTAGAATAGCTCAAGGGTAAGATGGCAACATCATATAGAGCTTTTGAATATTGGCTTATTTTCTCGGAAAGACGTAGGAATAAATGTTTAAACTCCCTAGACCGTGTTGGCGTCTGGAACACTTCTTTTTACTTTTGACAGAAAGTAACTTTGGGCATATCCCTTTTTTCTCCGCACGTAAAGCTCGAAAAGACAAGCTTCCACGAGCAAAGGAAACTTGTTGGGAAAGCCCGAAAAGCTATAACTTCATTACTCGTGTTAGACAAGAAGTTAAAGGCACTATAAATATTGACTAAAGCTATATACCGAGTGCAGTCTGGTATATGCCATGCGATGCGCCCTCCGAAAGAGTGGACAAGAAATAAAAACACGGCTTGCAGGTATTACCAGGCGGTCATCACTGGGCTATTGGAATCAATTGATGGAAGATCCTTTTTGAAAGCCTCTCGGAGAAAGATTATATGTATACACATAACCCATACTAGCCTATTCATTATATACATAGAATCCTGGTATATTAACGAGGGTCTGCCAGATTAAAGGGGTGGGGAGAATCAGAGAGCCAAAATGGGAGTCGTGGGAGGGGGATGCCGGAAATTGGGGCATGAGTAGCGCAGTTCTTTCACTAAGACAAACGATCACATGGAGTAATCTTCTCTGGATCTTCTGAAACCATATTGCGTGGTTTAACTTATATGTTGCTTTTCCGTGATTCCTAGCATCAGAATCACGTTATTAAGGTCAAAGGGGCACAAAGACGGAATGTTTCTTTGAAATGCAGCAGTGCGTGTTTGTTTTCTTGTCCGCCCGAGTTGTATGTATTTTTAATTCTGTTTTCATTGGCGTTTTCTGTTTGCTTTTCCCTTTCGGCATTTTTTAGGTACATTTTCCTTACAAATTCGACCCGTTACGCTGGACGACGACGGACGGTTTCAATGCCAAGTCGGACCTGGGCCGGACTCGGATTCGCCGGCGATTCGCTCTCGAACGGCCGCACTTGCCGTCCACGTAGAACCCGAGCCACCCCAGATCGTGCAAGGCACTCATTTACTCACGACAGAGGACCGAGAGGTGGAATTGGAATGTCACTCCCGAGGTGGCAAACCACCAGCAGAGGTAAGCGCAGCTACAGGCACAACACATACAACGGATGAAATAGAATGTACCCACCATCAAAGGCATGCTATTTGCTTAGCGGTTTACGATCAGGTTTCACGTTTTCCAGGATCCCTATTCAAATAGGGTCCGTCTATCTATTTCCAGCTCCTTTTCATGCAAACAAACCCAGGACTGTATGTCCCTGCTAGCAGTAATGTCATGTAGTATAAGCCAATGCCAGCCTTAGCTTTTTAGTACCTTAAAAACCACTCGAACCGGTAAACTTGGCGCATTGGGAAAACGTTCCCGCCACCCACGCCATCTATGATCCGTTTGGGGTAACCGTGGGTTTGATTACATGGGATAACTGACGAACCGAGCTTGTTTACTCAAGTGCCGAGATGATTACCAACTCTCTCAAGGGTATCTGTAATATATAAGAATTGGTATTGAGAAAAGGGAAAAGCAAAGCAGCTAATCTGGTAGGGTAGAAGGGAAAGCAATGAGGAAAGCCCGTGACCAGTAATGGATCTGGGGCTCAGCACAAATTGCCTTGCCAGTTCGTACCCAACCAAGACAACAAAATGGGAAAAGCCAAAGATATTACCGAGTTCAGTGAGTAATGTTAAGCGAGAATATGAAGCCCAGAGATGAAGCAGATTTTTTTCTTTATTTTTTTGCGCCTCTTGCTTTTTTTATGCTCTCATATAACTTGTGAATAAATGCTCTTTCGAACTGCCGCCCCAAATGAAGTCTCGTTCTATTTGGAGGCCAAGTGGTCTGCAGGCCGATCATTAGAAATTTTTCTTTTGATGAGGTGCGTCCTCGGCATGTCGGAAAATTTGCGAGAAACCGAAGGTGCCGACCGGCAAATGAGAGAACGTGATTAATTTGAGGAAGCTGTGAGAAAGTTAGGACTCTCTTGACAGTTTTCTTTTGCTTACGCCGCAGTCGGTAACGACGTTGTCAACTCCGACTGAACGAGCGGGCAAAGAAGACGAGGACGACGACGACGGCTCGTTGGGAGTCCTGCAAAAACAATGGCAAGCAAAGTAGGCGGCAGCTTACAACCATGACAGCAATAAGGCGAGCATCCAAGCACAATACACAGTCCTGGGAACTTAATATTGTTTTTCTTTTCTGTCAAGTCGTTGAAAGGCAAAATCTTTGTCTAGTGTCCCGATGCCACAGCCTGCATCGCGCACAGGAAAAGAGACAGAGAGAGAAAGAACGTTATGCAGCTCGGCTGACTCGGTTATACATAATAATATTCTAGCAGTAGGAAAACAAAAACCTCAAAGCCGCTGTTTTCCGCCCATTCTCAATTCTAAAGCTTGTTCGCTCACTCGGCGCACGGGACTTGAGCTGCATTTTTCAAGTCACGTTGCCTCCAAACTCGCTTAACAAGAGTTACTATTAAAGCCCCCTTTTTTTATTAGTAATTCTCCAAGAACACGAAATTGGATTCAAACTTAAGTATGGACGCGCTCTGGCCTGAATTGAGTCTCGTGCAAAGCTTCCACTGCTTGAAACAGCATTTGCTAGAGCTATTCCATACAAAGAGGTTTGCCTTAGAGTGAAACTGAAACTTTAACGACTTGAGTTTGAGGATTTTTTTGTTTAGCACTGCGAGTTGCGAACTTCTTCCGTGTTTGTGTTTTCTATTAGCCTTTCAGATTGATGCCCGTCACTGCAAACAGTGACATTCCACTGCATTATTCGCATTCATTCCCAACAATGAAAAGAAAAGTTTAGTGAACATCCCCAAGTTCCTTGCAACTAAAAATTCATAGTTGGTCTCAACCTTTCAAACGTCATAATTATTTCTACGTTTATACGTGCAGTAAAACGTTAATTCCAAAACTGCCGCTAAATCGTTGATGTTGTTTATCTTTAAGAGTGTGAAGGGAAGGTGTGTGAGAATCTTTGTGAAACTTATGATGTGTTTATGTCTTGTTTTAGATTCATTGGCAAGACGGGGAGGGGAACTTGATTACTTCCGGCGTGGAAGTGTTCAAGGAATTCGAAGCAGACGGGAAACGAACACTGGTGAAATCCGTGCTTCGCTTTACCCCGCGCCACAATCAACACCGCACGCGACTCACGTGTCAATCTCAGAACGCTGCTCAAAGAACGCCGCAAAGTGCTTCCATTCAATTAGAAGTGAAATACGCGCCCAAAGTGAGCCTGAAAATGCTGGACAAGGACTACGTCACTGAATTCGAGCCCGTTCGCTTCCAGTGCACGGCGGATGCCAATCCGCCCCAAGTGGTGTACAAATGGTACATCAACGATGAAGTGGCGTATGGCGATTATACCACCGAACTCACTATCGCCAGCGTCACGCGCAAATTACAGGGGGCGGTTGTCAAATGCGAAGTCCACAACTCTGTGGGGCGGAGCGATGACAAGAAGATCATGAACGTCCATTGTAAGTACCATACTATACAGCTGGGGGAAGGGGTTGAGAAAACCCACAATTCATCACATTCTTAAATGTCATTCATGTTTTTTTGTTGCTGAAAGACTTGTCCACTTTTAATTCCATCCTCATTTTCTCACGAAGACGAAGACTCGGAAGAAGTTTGAGAAGAAAAGGGGGGGGGGGAATAGTTTTTAATACGCATAAATATACTTCTTTATTTCCACGCAGTTTTCCCACCTCTTTTGTCTCCTGTCTGCTCTTTCGGAAAATATAAGATGGCTAGAAACCTTCGCCCAAGATGCTCGGTGCTTACCTAACGCAACCTGCAAAGGAAAAGCTTAGAAAATCCTTCTTTTCACAACTTGTCTCGCCAGAAAACCTGGAGCTTTACTAATGTTTGCTTGGCAGGGAAAGGAAAGAAAACAAAAACACCTTTTCTAAAGGCAAACTCTGAGAAAAAATAACATGTTTCTGTCCAGGATTTTTCACCCCCCCCCAAAAAAAGAAAATGTGCTTTTTATCGGGAGGAAAAGACCAAAAAAAAAAAGAATTAAAATTCTAAAAAAAGTGCCCCCGGCTAGCTTAGCAGATAGTGGACGAGCCAGATTAAAGTTTACGTATCTTACGGTAAGTGGGCAAAAAAGTAACGTGGCTTCTTCTCTAATTACAGTTAGTCCCATCATCCGCGGACGTCCGCAGAGTGCGGAAGCCGATGTGGGAAGCAATGTTACCCTCAAATGCGACGTTGAAGGTAACCCAACGCCTGAAATCACATGGAGCCATCAAAGCTCTCGTCGGGTAAGAAAATTTCATCATTTTCACCGTAAAAATCAAAAGCTCGTGCGAAGAAGGGGGACGAAATAATAAATGGCTCGACTGGGCAGATGTAGTGCGTTTCTGAAAGAGTTCGAAGATAAATAGGCCCTTTCAAAAAGTTGGGAGAAAACTTTTGAGGCTCCGCCGAAACGATGTCAGCCCTTGATGACAATGGAGAGAGAAAATTTTGAAAAAAAAAGAAAAGAAAAGCTGGAAGAGACATCAGCAAGATTGGGGTCGACAAATCCGCATAGATGTTGTATTACCTTGGCTTGTTAACTTGGCGAAATTAAATCAGGGAACGAGAGGGGAAAGGAGAGGGGGGTAAGACTTTGCAACGTTAATGGCCCAAGTTTCCCGCGGCTTTAATTGCTCCTAACTGAGTTAGTGTACTTGGCCTGCAATTGACATTGTACTTTGGATTTTACGTTTCCAACATCACTGAATTGCAAATTGTCTCATTCTAATTGGCAGATCCTAAGTACTGGCCCTGCGTACACGTTTTGGATGAACTCAGACTTAGCAGGACAATACCGATGTACCGCGCGGGTTCCTGGCTTCGCAGAAGTGTTCGCAGATGCCCAAGTGTACCTCAAGGGACCGCCGTCTATTACCAGCAAAAGGATGCAATTTGGGATTGAGGGCGATACCGTCCGCATAGAATGCATTGCCAAGGCTGTACCCCGACCAGAAAAGATACAATGGACCCATGACAGCAGGGAGGTTGACACAAGTAAGCTGAACTGGAAACCTTTCAATATAAGACTTGCAAGTCAACCGTTCTTAATTGTGTTACTGGTCTTTGAACAAGCCCCAATTTTCTAATTATCTTGGTGATCTTTATCTACCCAGGCGACCCTCACTTTTCCGTGGAAGAAGAATTGATGCTGGAAGGGCTTAGAAACACCTTGGTGATTAAGAAAGCAACAGACAAAGATTTTGGAGTGTACAACTGCACTGTCATCAACGCATATGGCCAAGAAATGGCGGAAATTATGCTCAAGAAACAAAGTAAGAAGCGTTCCATAATTACCAGTACAAAGACGAAGGCTTGGGGCATGTGTGAACCCAGGTCCAAGATCTTGAAACCTAATACTCACTAACGGCATGATACCTTGCACTAGAACCTACCGCTACCCTGTGGCTCAAGTCAGATAAACATCACCAACTACTTTTGTTAACTCCTGATTGTCTTTTTCGGTGTCCGTTGAAGGGCAATAACCACGCATACTCAAAACTTGGTCGTGGAAATTAGAGCAACAAAAATATGTCTTTCGGCCATGCACGACGTAGTAATTAAGCTGTTAAAGGAAGATTTTGTAAACGCAAAATTGGATTACTTCGCTTTGTGACGTCGTTGACGTATCGATGTCCGTAATGCGCGAGCTATGATTACAATTTGAAGCATGTAAATAAATGGTAACCATGGGAACTAGCGCCTAAACAATGCATAATACGCCTGTGACATCATGCCCGAAAGTTTGCACGCCAGTACAGTAACTCGTGAACGGTAAATCAATAAAAATTTGACAGGAAGAATTTTTTTACACGAATTTAAACTAACGTAGACTATAAAAGGTCATCAAAATATTTATCAGTGATTTCGGGGGGGAAGTGACATGGTATATTAGTCCGTTGATTCCTTTTCAGTTCTTTACAAAAGTTACCGGACCGAAATTGGATTGTTCGATGGAAAAAAAAGAGGGAACTAGGAAATAGAAAATCCAGGCATGAATTTTTGGGCGAATAAGTGGCGTTGTTGGAGGGTAGCTCTTTTGTGTAGCATGGCTATATAACCCGAGTCAAGTGTTGTAAAAAGACTGTTTAAGCGTAGCTTACGTCTGTGGGGGTTAGCATAATCCCTACATGCGTAAGGAAACAAGCACTTATGGCTTTGCATGGGGGATGAAATTGAAGAAAATTTGAAGTCGTAGTTGTGGTCATCCTAGCGAAAGCGTCTTCTAACAATACCCCTCCACAAAGGGCAATTGCGTGATCATGATTAACTAAAACTCACATTTATCGTATTCCCCACAGAAAGCCTTCCTTTGCTCATCATCTTAGCCGGCGTCATTGGAGGAATAGTAGTGATTGTGGCTTGCATTTTGGTCGTTATCCTTTGCCACCGAAAATCGAAGCACAGCACAGGTAAACTTATATCTAAAATTTACAATTTCTCTTACCTTTCCATAAATATTAATTTAAAAGGCTATCTGCTTCCACGAAAATATATGTATCAGATAAAAGGCCAAGATATAGGAAAACAAAAGAGCCGTTGCTTACCAGTGTATCACCTGCATTTTATCTAAGAATGACTAAGCTGAGAGTTCGCAAACTTTCTTATTTTTCTTGAAGCAATCTAGCTTAAGTCATAAATTACTAATTTCAGTTAAATTTGTATTCAGATTTGACACAGTTGCCTCTATAACCGATAAATGCTAATAAGTATAGCCATTGCTTTGGCAATATTATTGTGCACATGTTGCGTTGTTCCATTGCTTAGAAAACGATGAATATTTATAACAAAATGAATAAAACTTGCTGTCTTTTAGAAGTCAACAAAGGGGACCAGATGTCGAAGCAGTCTGACCAGTCGTCGAGTCATTGTTCCGATCTGAAAGTCGATATCCGAACAGCGTCTTCGCTCAGTAATACGAACGAAAACGACCGAGATTCCGTGTGGGATGAAGGTGATAACGTGGACCGTATCACGCCACGACATAATAACCATACGGACAATTATCAGTATGCACCTGAATATAATGACCCAGGATTCCCACCTGTCCAAGTAAATTGAAATACCCTAGTGTCCTCTAATAACGTTTATTAATTCGCTTTTGTCTCTTTTCTCCGCAAAAAAAGGATGGGCACTACAACAATGGATACGTTCCCTATTCAAACTACAACCGTGACTATAACCCACTTGCGGGTCCATTGTCAGCTAGCAAATCCTCCTTGATTACAAGAATTCCCATGACGGAAATGGATCCCCGTTTTTCGGCGACCTATGGAAATCCCTACTTAAAATCTTCCCATTCTTCCCTCCCACCACCTTTGTCCAACAATGTCAATCTAAATAATATGAACCAAGTGAATAATATCTACAACAATCCCATCGTACCCCCTTCTCGAGCTACGCCAAGTCCGCAGTATATCACAGGAGGCCAAAGCAGATTGGAGCCCGGCACATTAGCCACGCATGTTTAGCTGCCCCGTTTTGTATAGAAATTTGTATAAAGAAGTCAAGAGAATGTGTGTCGTGCGAAGCATGCTTGAGAATTGTACAGTTCCCAAAATTTCGTACATAGAAAACTTATTCAGAAGAGCGATGTATGAAAGGAAAAATAGATGAATATGCTATTAGCTTAATAAGCTCAACGACTACGTCTTTGTTTTCCTTTATCATGACACTCGTATATTCAAAACCACATTGTGTATTTGAGAACACAAGGGGACAGTTACTACAATTTAAGACTATATACATAAGTGCAACTGACTAGGCTGAAAATTATGACACCGAGATTCTGGCCCCGTCACAAGATGTGTTTTTAGTTACAAGTTGATTATTTTTCGCTTCCAACACATTACAACTTTATAGTGATGAAAACGAGGAATTTAATTTCAATTAGGCATATCCCATACTCTTTTGCTCATTCCAAATGCGCAGTAAGTCTTTGGAGTTCTCATAACCATGAGAGGCTATAACGTGTTGGTAGTCTTTCAGGGTATAACGTTTCTTCCAGTAGTGAAACTCTTTGCAATGGTAAGGCACAATCCCAGCTTTCTTGGCCACAATGGCTAAGTAGATATCATCAAAACGAAAGTGCTTGGTATAAAAACTAGCATAATACATATCCAAAAGCGCATTACGGGAAAGTACGAATGCACCTGCTGTTACGTACGGGGGCCAGAGGCTGTAAGGATATTCCGACAAGGGGACGTACCACTTGCTCATCTTGTGTCGTAACGGGGAAGACTGGAACACAAACCCGCTGTACAAACGAATACTGTCAGGGATATCCAGATCTGATCCTACGTCCCACTGCAGCAACTGGCGGTTCTGAGTCCGAACAACTCGTTGATTAACAATTGTAGTCGCTAACGAGGTTTGGGAGCTGTTATTAGAAACGCGATTTATTAAGTTCAGCCGAGTAGTTCGCCTAGGCCTGCCTAATCTCTTCTCTAATCTCTGTTTGGCCGTATCTTCATGAACCTGCTTTAAGGAGCGTTTCAATCGAACTTCATCTTGCATGAATCCCAAGACCTTGGCATTACTGTTAATAAATCCGATATTGGCCACGTCCTGCTGTAAATATTCAGGATACTTCCAAGGGTTCCGCAGGAATTGAAGGAGATTGCGGACAGAAATATACATGTCATCGTCGGCAAAGAGGACAAAACGAGTATTGGGACAATGCTGGACAACCCATCTAAAGCCCATCATCGTTTTATAAGTGTTGTTAAAGTAAGTATCCCAAAAGTTTCCTTGGACGAGGTCTCCATAGATTCGCTGTTCTTCTTCGACTTGCTTTTGCAGCTCTGGCTCCCACGGCCGGATCCCAAGGAGAAAAACTCTCTTGGTAGGAACATCTGAAAAGCGATCTTGATAGCCCCATGAGTTTCTTATAGCAATGCGACGATGAGTGTGCGAAATGGCCGATTTTACAACGAAAAGGATGCGGTATTCTTGCAACTTTTCTTGGAGTTTGCACCTGTCTGCGTTAGGTATAAGTAAAGAGAAATTGTACTCTTGGTTCATGGGCGGAACAGCTGGAGTATCTCCTCGTCTAAGGCTGGCAATTAGAGGTTTAAGATCCACATTCAAAGGATAAGAAAACTCTGTGTGATAGTCACGTTCCAACAGATGATGAAAGAGGCCACAATAGTTAATTAATAGCAGTAGCAGCAAGGATGTGATGACAAACTGCCATTTGAGGTAGGAGAGCAATTTTTTCAGGCGGGGAAGCCTTGCCATTATAAAATCTGCTTTAGCGCCCGAAATGTCACAGCATTCAGCTTCACTTTCATATACGAATATGCCCAGGTATCAAAAAGTAGCCTGTAGTAAGAAAAATGTGTTATTACAACCATTAACACTAATAAAACGATGTACGGGATTTACTACCTTTGTATAAGACAAGCGGAAGCACCGGTCGCATTTTTTTTCACCTTGGCGGAAGTTCACTTGAGACGGATATTTAGATTAGGTATATCTACTGAATGAATGTTTCGTGTACTTCCACCGTTAAGTCCTTAGCTGAAAAAAATTCAGTTTGACCACATCAACAGAAAATTAACAACATTAAAAATACAAAACATGAATAATTATAAATAACTTCTGACCAAAACTTCCGACAGCTTCTCCTAGATGGTGTTGGCCTTCGCAAATTTGTTCTCATGATAAATAAACTTCTCATTTCTTAATCCTAATTTTCAAACATTTCTTCAGCAACAAATGCTTTAACAAGCTTTTAACAATAATGTCTGATTGTATGTTACCTTTTCTATCTCTCTAAAAATTAGAATCTTAAGTAACTTTGTTCTATAATAATCGCACGATAGATCAAGAGTTTGGTTTATGCCGCTTGTATCGCAAGTTTTGCTTATGAAGTCGATTATAAGATTGCAACCTAAATTCACGAAGTTATTATAAACATATACTGTACTTCTGGACACCTTCGGCATTCAACCACCATTTTATGTTCCTAGGGTTCGAAATATACGATCCCCACCCTGTTAATCGAACATAGGACCATTCTCTTGGGGCAACGATTTTTTTTTTGGTATCGTTCAGCAGGACTAGTTCAAATGATTTCTGTCGCTAGAGACCTACGTTAAGTATTCCAACCACGTTAAGCTTCCGAACGATCGCACAGGAAAAATGGTGTATGCAATTAGCTGCGAGCCAATTTGAGCGTTTTGCGATGATTTACAGAACTTGTTAACTTTCCCGCTAAACAAAGGACTTCATAAAGTCACGGGAGAGGTTTGTATTACGCAATTTGTAGGAAACGCTTGCGCGCTGGCTTGGTGATTCGGAACCGGTGTGGAGGCAAATACGTAAAGCACAGCAATCCCGTATAAAATCCTCCGTCTCCCAACTAAGACGTTTAGTTGTGCCGCGAGATCTCCGTGAAGTTCTGTTATCCGGGACCCTGAAACTATAAAAAGCCATACAACTATGGAGGGCATTCCATCTCGGAAGTTCAATTAGGATCTCAATTGTGTTGGCTGTTGGTGTGTTTACCTTGTTATCTTCTCTGTTTCTCAATTATATACGACAAGGTACGTTTCCTGACAACAAACTGCTTCTCCTTTTCGTTACCGATGGGGTTTGCAGCGCTGCGCTGTTTAAAATTGTTAACTCGTCTGCCAGAGTCTATTTATTCCGAAAGTTCTCCCCCGCAGTTGTGACGTCTGGCATTCGACGTTCGTCGCGCTAGATTGTTTTTCAATGGAATCTGTCTGGGGACGTCGGAACCTGAATCTGACAGATGATCTAAATTGGAACGATGATAATTAGGCCAGTGGCCAAAACTCATGCCATACCGCCTTACAACCAGGAGGCTCAGGATGTAAGGGTGCGAACAAACAGGAAATCACGATGCGACCTAACATTACCTCCCTCCCCCCTTTCAGCACATCGTCTTACACCCATACACCTACGGAACATGTGATTCTCAGCTAACAGTGACAAAGCCCAGACTATATAGGTTATTCCACCACTTAAGCATATCCGTATTACTGCAGTCATCCTAACAATTGACAATTTCAGTTACACTTTACAAACCCGCTCGACACTATAGACAAAGCGAAGACCCTTTATCTGTCTGTTCAGGAATTGCTTTCATTCCGAAGCTTCCCTCCTGTAAAAATATATCCTCTCCAGGCCCCTGATTTACTTTCCGTATTTCGGGGTGAAATTTGCATAAAGACAAGCAGTTACCACAAATGACGGCCATTGAAGGGGGAAGAAAATGCAGCTCCTTGAGACGAAAAGAGGGAAACAACAGAGCCGAAGAATTTCCGGCTCGTGAGACGGCTAATGAAGCCTTTTCAGAACCTATTGCTGAAAACAACCTGTAACGCAGCAGTAACGATTAACATATTCATCTAAGTCGCAGTTCAGGATACAAAATTAAAGCGAATAAACGCATGAAAGCTTCGTATTCTGGCGTTTGGGGGGTGCTTGCAACAGCATGGAAGCCTTTTTTTCTCTCTGGTTGTGAAGTTCAGGGTAATGACTCAAAAGTGCGCCAGCAGCTGCTGTGAAAAGTCGCACGATAAAAGCCCCTTAACTTGGTTTTCATTAGATCGTGTGTTCCGAACCACGTTCCAAACCTCAATGCATTGAGGCATGGGAAAAATAAACTGCCACCTTTTTTATTCATTTTTTTATATTATATATATTCTGGTTTACCCCTCATAGTAAACCGAAAGCGAGCTTGGACGCTTGTGAAGCCATTTCATTTTTTTATGAGAGAGGCAGCATCTTCACCGTCTCATTGCACTTTAAAACGTTCGGAAATCGACCAAAAACCACCCAGAGCAAATTTAGATTAAGGGAGTCATCTGTCATTAACAGGCGCTTGGTGTTGAAAGGCTTGTGTGGTACTGCGGTGTGTTTATGATGATGAAGTGATTCCTTGAAAGAGAAATACTGACCGCACATTCGAGGAAAGCAATCTTTTGAGATGCCGTTCCTTTTTTTTCCTTTGCGGCACACATTCTTCACCTTTAACCTCGCGCTTTATCTCGACGGCGAGATCTGACCACACCATGGACCGTTAGTCAGGAAACGGTGCCAACAAAGACTTTTATGGGACGGAATACAGCTACTTGCAAATTTGCATCTAATGTCCCTGTTGGGTAAGCATCATCAACGTACTTGGCTTGGCACAAAATTGATGGACCCTCCCTCCCACTAACCACACGCCCCTCCTTTCCTTCCCCAACACGGCCTCCGATTACCCCCTAATCATCTCCATTTTTCCTCTTCAATGTACTTTACCTGACAGCCCCAAACCTCCTTCATTCCTCCCTAAAAAAGAAGCGTTCAAGAAAATCCCCCCGTTCCGGTTCATCAAGCTGATGATCTCGTAATGGCTTGGATGACACACTCTTGATAAGCCATATGTATACTCCCTACAATCCACACAACCCCAAAAGCCTCTTCTTGGCAGCTACAAATTCCGTATCCATTGCCGCAGTAATACAGTAGAAATGTATTAAGGGGCCTGGGGGCCCCCTTGCTGTTCGACTGGCGTCTGCCCCCTACCATCGATGCCATCTTTCCAGATCGGAGAAAGCGAAGGCAAAAGAAGACACAAGAATGGGGATGGCTTTCATTGTCTCTTTCCGTCTTCCTTCTTCATCTTCACTCGAACGCCTTGGCAGCAACCGGAAGCTTCCTAAGCGTACAACGTGCAAGGCGCGTTACAATATACCGTCCAAAGGATACGTGGCAATTTTTTTCTTGATTCTTTTTAACACTTGTGCTCGCACTGCCAATCTCTTTTCCCTTTTTCCCTGTTGCGGAACTCCCCATCAGGCACCGGCCCTAAGATTCCGATTGAGTTAGCACCATAGAAAGAGCGCACTCTAAAGATAAATTCAACATTCGTGTCACGGAAACAAAAATAAAGCTTACATCGCGGCTTTCTGCGTCCTGCCGCGTCATCTCCTTCCTGGGGTTTTGGTTTCTTCCCTCATCTTTTTCTTTTCTGTTACGATTAAAGCCAATGCCTTCCCCGGAAAACTTGCTCCGTCCGTGTCAGGCAACCCATCAAGTAATAGATTTCTTTTCACAAATAAACACATCAAACTTCTCAGCTCATCCTCCCAAATTACTCGAAATTTCTGCCAACGTTGAAAGAACCTTGTTATGACTTTCCAACGTCAGAGTTAATGTTTGTTGGAAAAAGCTGAGGAGCTCTACTTCTTTTCTAGAAGCGCCAGACCAAATGTTTATAATAGCAAAACTGTGGAGACGAGGTAAACTACAAAATACTAAATATAGCAAAAAAAGTTTTTCGGGGGGAGTAATATCACAGTAATGGAGCCATAAGCGAGCGTCGTTTGCGGTAGTAGTGCTCATTTCCTGACTTATGAAAGCTGGGAGAAACAAACCCATGACCTGGCAAAGCTTTGAGTCTTTCACTGCTCAAAAAGGCAGCAGAAAATAAAATAAAAGAGTTTGTATAGCGACTACCACCACTAAAACTAAAAGACAACCACAACCACCAGGCAGATTTAATGGCACAAGGCAAGGTCCTCTTTTCTTGTTCTTCCGCTCCTATAGTAAGTATATAAAGTCATAAAAAGGAAGTAAAGTCCCAGCTTTTAGCCCAAATTCAGATTGTGTTTAACCAAAGAAAACCTCGTTTGGGGTCCATGTAAAGGTCCTTAATTGTATCTTCAATTTGCAGTGGATTGTATTAGAAAACTCGAAACTTGAATCCAAGGTCCTCCAAAAAAAGAAACAAAAGGAGCAAGACGCATTCAAGACATTTTCCCTTATTGCCCCCAAAGCGCATCGATTCGCAAGATGTGTAGCCACGGAACCCAAAGGCGAAAAGATAGCAGTAACGTCGCCGTTTCCCTCCTGTTGCTCATATTTCTTTTCCCCTTAAATCTGTGTTTTTATCAACCATTCCAAGGAAAACCTGCCTTGCTTGAAGTTTAAACCAATCTCATTTGTCTTCCTAAAAAAGAGCACACAGAGAGAGAGGAGGTGACTTGAAAGCTAGAAAAGCTAAAGCAAGCTAAAAGCTGACAATGGACGGCGAAAATCGTATTGTACTTAATGTGGGAGGGATTCGCTACGAGACGTACAAAACGACGTTGAAGAAAATCCCAGCAACAAGATTGTCCCGACTGACTGAAGCTCTAGTAAGCCAAGTCACGAAATGACGCCCTCAATTACTAAAAATAAAATCCTAACATCAAAGGTGAACTACGACCCAATCCTTAACGAGTACTTCTTTGACCGGCACCCAGGCGTCTTCGCCCAGATCCTCAACTACTACCGGTAAGTATCGCAACGAATGGACATAAGGAGAAAACGTCGTAACCATGCACGTGTACTGATAGAACTGGCAAATTACACTACCCAACTCATGTATGTGGACCCTTGTTCGAGGAAGAACTTGAATTCTGGGGACTGGATTCCAATCAAGTCGAACCATGTAAGCAGAAATAATTACACTAATTCAGGCCCTCATTTGTTACTGTAACCTTGTCAACCACAGTTAGTAAAAGAAAAAAAATTAATTTGATCATAATCTAGGCTGCTGGATGACTTATACAGTTCACCGAGATACGCAAGTAAAGAAAAGAATTTTTGATCGTAAAGAATTCAGTGAACCATTTTCTCCTACCTTTTTTTTCTGACAGACGACGCTAGCCATTCTGGATAAGCTCGACATTGAAACCGAGAAGCCTTCAGAAGAGGACATTGCGAGGAAATTCGGTTACGAGGAAGACTACGCGTCAGGGCACTTGTCACGCTGGCAGCGTTTAAAGCCCGCAATTTGGTCACTTTTTGACGAGCCGTACTCTTCACTGCCAGCTAAAGTAAGTTCCCCACTCGCTTTTTACTCTTTCGGAGTTTTTTATCTCACCCCCTTACGCGGTCTTCTTCAAAAATGAATCTTTGCTCGACGCTTTTGAAAAATCTAAAGAAAAATCGTGTTCCGGAAACGCCTCAGCAGAGTAAAAGAGGCGGAAGTTGGGCTAGCTGGGATCAGTAAGGAAGTTCTCTTTTTCATTGTTGAAACAGACAAGACGAGAGAAAAGAAACGCAAGATAAAGACGAGCGAGGCTTGCGTTTTCTTATTTTTTTATTACAAGCTTTAGATATTATAATGCGGCAGAGAAACACATGGGGCTGCCTATAGGACGACAATATTGTTTATCGACTTGAAGTAAACTTTCTATATGACTGCGGCAAGGCCAAAGCGATAACTGGAACATTTCCTTCCCCCGCAACTTCTCGCAATTAAGTACATGGAGCTTTAGTAAATGAAGTACTATAGCGCAACGGGCCGCGCTTAATCGAGAAAGGCAAATCCTTTTCTTTTTATTTTTTTTCCAACGGAAATGAGTTTCCGGATCAGGTATAATATACAAAGGCAATCTATGGCAAACTTGTTGACGGAGCGGGAGAACGCTCTCAAAGCGTCCATTAGAACAATACTCTATTTGTGAGCTCTGGAATGTTGGCTCATTCCGTCTTCTCTGTCATAGAGCGTTGCCGTCATTTCCGTTTTCTTCATTTGCGTCTCTGTGCTATCGTTCTGCCTTAAAACACATCCCAATATGCGAGTTCCAGTCCTGAGAAACGTCACCGTCCATGGCCCTGGCAACATGACGGCCTGGACGTTGGACAAAACTCGTACGGAGGCTCATCAGGCGTTCTTTTACGTGGAACTCGTCTGTAATGCTTGGTTCACCTTTGAGATCATCATACGATTCATCGTCAGCCCTGATAAGTGCGAATTTATACGATCCGTGGTCAACATCATCGATTTCATAGCCACCCTCAGCTTCTATACTGACATGCTCCTCCAAGAATTGGCTCATGACTTGGAAAACGCTGACATCCTCGAGTTCTTCAGCATTATTCGCATCCTGCGTTTGTTTAAGTTAACGCGTCACTCCCCCGGTCTCAAGATTCTCATTCACACCTTCAAAGCTTCCGCCAAGGAGCTCACCTTATTGGTCTTTTTCCTCATGCTCGGAATCGTTATCTTTGCTTCGCTGGTTTACTACGGAGAGCGCCTACAAGCGAATCCACAAAACGATTTCAAGGTAAAAGAATACAGTAACAAGAAAACATATACAAATATATACTTCACTGCTTCAGTAAACACATTCTTGTCGGCTTTCCTTCTGCTTTTTTTTCTGTTATTGCTCTTCCGAATGGCTGTCACCACCTCTCATGCCTACCCGTAATCGGAAGGGATATTTTTCCTTCCTTCCTTTTTCTCTGGTCCGTGTGATGAGACTCGTACTTATCATTGCAGAGTATTCCTGAAGGACTCTGGTGGGCCATTGTCACTATGACAACAGTGGGCTACGGGGACATGGCGCCAAAAACGTACGTTGGAATGTTTGTGGGAGCCTTGTGTGCATTAGCTGGAGTGCTAACTATTTCTTTGCCCGTGCCTGTTATCGTCTCTAACTTCTCCATGTTCTACAGCCATACTCAAGTAAGTAAGGCCGCGTCAGCAATCATTGCTAGCATGGAGTAAAAAAATAAATAAAGGAAATAAGAGAAAACGGGAGAAGTGAGGAACAAGTCCGAGTCTTGAGGGGTTTTAATCTGAAGACGGTCACGACGCAAGACGTAAGAAGAAGAAAAAAATAATCTCGGTCTTAATTAAGGCTCGCTCCAAATTACCGAAGAAGCGTCGCCGTGTTTTACCCGTGGAACAGCCCCGGCGAAAACGAGAGCGAGATCGAGCTGGAGGCGAAGGATCTATGGCGCGGAGATTGGGGCTTGGCGCGGGCACAGCCAAATTAACGCAACCCCTTGCGGCCCGATTAGGCAAGACAGTTTCCCTCCTACTTGGTTTACATTTGCCCCAATAACGCATATAAGCTTTATTTGTCACCTTTTCTGTGTTCCTCATTTACAAAAAAAGTAATAATACGGAGCCCGTTACAGGTTATCTCAATGGGAACAGTTTGTACGCCAACCGCAATAACATGCAGAACACATCGTACATGTCCACGTTGACTCCGCCCGCTCCCACGTTTACTCAACCTCTACAAGCTCGCCCAGCTACTAACATCGACGTTTCGAGCTGGGCACCATACGGTAAAGCTTAGCCTCTCGCAAACCAAAATTTTCGCACCCGAACTGACGGTTGTTTAACTTTCTCGCGCAGTACCCCCCGTCCCGAAGAAAGAACCCATCAAAACGGATACTCTGTCGACATTTGCCTTGTGACGGATTTAAGCTTTAGAACGGACCAACAAACAAACCGCCAAAAGAAAATGATAATTATACTAACAATAGCTCTTCCTATATACGCAAAATGGAAATACAGTAATAGGACTCGGAAGAAATTTTACACAAAGTGAGAAACGAGGAACGTTCGGAATAAATAAACTTGATTGTATTACGAACGGAGAGGAATGATAAATACCCATAATTGCTTTAGAGAAATGGACAACAATGAACACATTGACATCCAAACAATTGCGCGACTATGACACGGACTACATGGAAGCTAACCACAGTATAGTTGAGTTTCTTTAGCGCAAAACGTGTTACTCCTCACAGATACGACTCTTCCAATGCATACTTCCCTGTATACCCCCCAAAGTTTGGTTCATTAGCATTTAAAACAAAAAACGAAACAAATAAACAACGGTTTTTTCACGTTAAAGTTTACCTTCTGGTTTTTCAACGTGAGGAATGTTTTCCATGTAAATATCTTCGCCAATGACTAACGTGGCGGACGTATTGGTTGTAGTGGAGAGTGCTTCCTTTTCAATGATTTCCCCGTGTCTCTCTTTGGGACTATCATGGGGCGATAACTGGAACCTGACTTCACTATTCTTCGTGACAGAAACCTTCTTTGGGGCCATCGTGCTTTTTTCTTGCACTTTGGCCGTCAATAAACGGACTTTCTCCTCTTTCTAGATTACAAGAGGGTCAGATTTTCCATCACGGCTAAGAGATTAGGTTCCAACTTACCGCTGCAATCAATTTCTGCAACTGCTCATTCTCAGCCATCAACTTGCGCAGTTTTTCCTCCTCCTCTCGGGACGCAAGACGTTCGGATGGTTTAACTTCCGTCTTATCCGAAGGGTGACGCAGCACCTCCATAATCTAAACCCCCGGAGAGAGAGATTGAGATGTTTCAGTTTCCTCCGGTCCCTGAGAACGCAACACATTTAGGATAAACAAACCTTGGGTACGAAAACGAGGGCCATGGACAAGAAACAGCAGAAGACGAGCGCCAACGTTACGAATGCAAACGATGCGTCTTGCTGCGAGGAAATGACCAAAGTGACTGGAGCTGTAATCAAGCAAAGGACTACCACGTTATAAATAGACATGCCGACAAAACGAGTATCGTTGATGGACTTGACTTTCATACTCCGCGTTTCGTAGGCCAGGAAGAGGCCGAACATGAGTAATAACCCTTTATAGCCATAAACCACACCTGCGAAAGGGGGAAAAACCCAAATGTTAACTTTTTTCGTCAAAAAATCTTTTAATCTTTTTCGAATTGTTTATGAGAGAAAAAAGTGTTCCAAGGTTCCGACACATTTTTTCCCATCAACTCTCTCCGCATTTTCCCCCAATTTATAATAAATTAGCAATATGCAGATTAGAAAATTAATTTGCAACTATATGAAATAAGCTGACTAAAAATAATTCCTTTGATAGTGCACTTCACAATGAAAAAGTGAAAGTTCTGGCACTACTTACATGTAAATACAAAAACCGTTCTCGAAATTTTGTCCTAATTTAGCCATTTTAATACCTCATTTGGCACGTTAACCGGCTATTACGGTTAACATGTTAAGGAATACCTGAAGCTTTCAAAACTCAACTGCTGTTATTTGCATAATGGAAAGACGCATCTAAATTCTGAGCCTATTTTTAGAACAATGTCTCTTCTTTCTTTTCCTTTTCGTGCCATTTAACGGTTAAATGGGCCACCAAATAAGAATGAAAAAAAACTTACCCAGCCAGATGTTCTGAAACTGACTAATGCAATGCTCGAGAATCGGTTTGTTTTTCATGTCCTCATTGGAATCAAATGGATCTTCCAAAGCGAATTGTTCTACGGACCGGTAAAGGGGATCTACGATCGCCCAGACTCCCAAGACCACCACGTCGATCAACAACAAGCCACAAACCAGCCAGTCCACTTTGCCATGTTTTCCTGTCTAAAAAACCGACAAGCTCTTAACACATACCGTCTTTCACAGCTTTCTTCTGTCGTATACCTTGCCCTCTTGTTTTGCTTTGGTAGAGAGACGATGAACGTGCCAAACTTTGGAAAACATGGCCCCAAAGGCCAATGTAAAGCCGCAGCATAACAGCCAGGCGCGGGCTTGGCAAACAAATTCAAAGTGACCCACCAGCACCGTTTCCCCGTCCAGGCCCAAGACAAACACGCTCGAGAGGAGTAAAATGATGCCCAATAACATCAAGTTGTTACAAGATGGCTGGGACATTTGAATCAGCCTTTCCGAACAAGAAAATTAAACAAACTTGGAATAAAACTGGGCGAAAAAAAATCAATAATCAATTCCCCTACCTTCGATCTCGGTTTAGGGTGTTGAACACAAACAGGCCGATAGCTATTAAGATGCCAATCGCAGATACTACGCACATGGTCGTAAATAATCCACGTGAGACGGTACGCAAGACTTCTCGGATTATAGTTCGATCTTGCGGAACTTTCCCGCCTTGTGTAAAAAATAAGAATAAGAAAAAAAAATACATCCTCACCTCGATCAAGTTTATCAGTTTTTATATACGGTACCTATCCACTTTTCTCTCATGAGCCAAGTTAAATTGTCAGTCTGAGTATCGTAGTACCCCAATTTGAAGTATTTTCCTCCCAACATTTGCTCGAACTGGGTCCAAGCAATACGGTCTCCTTTGGAGCTAAATGCAACAGTTCCCTAGTATACATTCCGCTTTGAGTCAACAAGTTGGAATTAAAAGAACGTCGAGCTAATTGTACCGAAACGCCCAGGAATTGAGTGGAATTCATTGCAGAATATAACTCGGCAGCAATTTCCTTATTGTTGTAGGTGAAGTCTTCTATTTTGATAGTTTTGCCGCGGTTCAGACGTTCCATTGTCTTGTTCAGCGCTGGAAATGTAAGTGAATTCCTTCATTCAATTACTTGAGTTGCTCTTCCCCGTTTCTTCGGACGAAATAACATGACTTGCAGGCATAAATTGTTTTTATCGAAGCGAATAGAAAAGAGAGAAAAGGGAAATAGAAAGAAAAAGAAAGAAAACCAGCGACATGCCAAGCTAAATAAGACAAGCGTGCTGGCCTCCGAAACGGCTAAGACTAGAAGTTGTACCCATAGCTGCCGCCCAAATTGCATCGTAGGCTAAAGGAGCTTCTTGATACCCCTCGGGATACCTATCATTGTCGATATCGTATCCCTGCTGCTTCAAAGCAGCGTTCAAACGAAGTCGAAAGTCCTCCACCGTCTACATGTACCCGAAATCCCAGACAGGAATAGAAAGATCATGCAAATTCTATGTTAGTTTTATTTGCAGGAGGGACTTTAGTATCGGTAGATTTATAGAAATATTTCTTCAAATGGAGATATGTTAAAAATGAGCGAAAATGTTATGATCTGTAACTGCATAGGAACTCATTTTTTTCAGTAGACTATTTTCTATATTAGGCGCACGTATTACGTGAATCCTGATTGAATTTCGCATAACTGGTTCACACAATTGTGATCCTCACTCAGACGCCTATTTAGTTCCTACTTTACGACAGTATATGCGAGTTTCTTTGTGTAAAATATGAGTTATTGTTATTTTCTTGCAAGAAACTGTAGGACGTAAATTAGGAAGTAGATTATGAATTGCCAAAAATATTAGATTTGTTACAAAGCAAGTTTTTTTTAACCAATTGAAAGCTAATATCACGGTTTAACGAGGCACTTACCATGCCGGAAATGGTGGTGGAGTTGTCTTGATTCCAGTTCAAAGCTTCGGTAGTAATATGGCCCTCGGCTGCTTGCTTCATTTGTTCCCGAGTACACTCAATCTTCTCTTGCGCGAGATTGACTTCGTACCAATTATCCTCGTACCACCCGATAAAGAACCAAACATACAAACGTCCATACAAACCATGCTTGTACATTTCACAAAGCACACGCCGGGCTGCCACCACGTAAAATAAACCCACAATAATTCGAGCATCTTGTCTCCGTAAGTTTCGCACAGCTTCCGTGGGATCATTAAGGAAACTCTGACGGGTAATTATCTCAATGGAGGCATCTCGACAGCGAGACTCTAAGTCCTCCACAGTCTAGCATGAAATTTTTTTTAATGAGCATCAGCGAGTTAAAAGTGTCAGTGAAAAGTGTCATACAGAAGTAAAGACTTCTTCCGCTTGCTGAAGAATGGCAATACGGGACCAGCCAAAGTGCTGCATAAGTTTGACGCGGGTAGGATTATGCACAGTAGCGGATGGATGGGTACGGAAAAGGGTAGGAAATCGCTGTCGATTGGAAAGAGCCGGGCTGCTTGCGCCGTACGATAACTGGTCAGAAAAAATAATCAGATTTAATTAAAAAGTTCGTTAGACAACGGGAAGTGAGCAAACTTGCCACTATCAAGTTCCACATCCTGGCAGCTTCGGCGACTGTAGTTGAGACAGTACTACAACCGGCCAGTAACATTAACTTTTGAGGGGGCTTGTAAAGCAAATCGTACATGACCAGGGCTCCCAATCCGGGTTCACACTGATACGAAAACTTTTTAACGGAAACAAAGCAACAAGTGTACAAATCCTGGATCATACCTCACTATCATTCCAGTGCAGCTTTAACTTGTAACCTGGTATTAAATCTGCTCTTCTATTGACATCTTCCAAAGCTAACCTAGCTGCAGGCTGACACGCCTAGGGTCACACAAGGCCGCGGGCATATGATACGTACTAAAATCAGTTCCTTTGAAGTAAATAAGAGGCATTTTACCTGACCGCCTTGCCAGCCTTCGGTGCCGTTTATAGGGAAAATGCCACCAATATGCAATATTTGGGTTTTAGGAGGCCAATAAGACCCTGTGCAATTGGAAAAATACAACAAAGCCAGCAAAATAGGAATGTATTTGCGAAAACCCATCGTTACCACACCACTGAAATACCAGTACTAAAATGAAAAACAAAAAAGAAAAATTAAGAACATTATCCCACCCATGCGTGCTGAGTTGCAAACATATCTTGGGTTATGACTTACCTAGTTGTCTACAAAATGAAGGAAGAGTTGCGTTGTACTATACTATAGCCCAGCATTCATTTTGTGGCTCCCAGGTTAGTTCAAAAGACGGACTGTCACACACTTGGGTTGATTGTCTCCTTTTCATACTAAGTTCAATACTAATTTCACACTTTCAACGTTCTCAATAACCATCATATTTATGTATCTACTCGTTCTGGTTGCTGCTAAAGGCACCGCGTCTGGTCGCGGGGGAGGAGACGGCCATGCGCGCGCCGAATGTTCCTTGAGGAATTCGTTTGTACTCTTCAAATACAGGGAAGGTTCAAAGGACCCAAAAAGGGGGATTTTTTAGAAGAAAAGATTATCAGTAATGGACTTTAGGGTACCTTTCCTACACAACATAGAAACAACACGAATAAGGGAAGAAAATATGTATATTGGTCAACTAGTTCATTCTTATTAGTTTGCCGTTGACTCACAAAAGTAGAAAACTGCAAGGGGCTAGTTTACAAAGCAACACAAGTACTTAGCACTGTGAACCGAATCACGGATTAGAAATGGAAACGAATGCACCAGTTACGGATCCGCAACGGAGATATGGAGCAGGGTGCACCCAAAAAACTTATGTTCCTGCGCCATACGGAGCCCATACCATGTATGAGGCTCCGTGTGTCGCCTTGCTGTAGTCATACATGGTATGGGCTCCGTATGGCGCAGGAACATACGTTTTTAAAGCTAGGGAGTAGACCCTTCTATAGATATACAAGTTCCAGGTAAGCATTAAATGTTGCGTTTTTGCGCTGCTGGAGAATTGGGATGAGCTAGCACAAATCCCAATTTTCTGTTAAATATCAACGCAACGTCGATTTCCGTGTTCATTAGCTAGGACCAAAAAGAACAGACATGGCATAGGTAAGACAAATCGAAGGTCCAGGCGTTTATTACTGAGTGGTGCTGATGGGAGGGGGGGGGGGGGTTCGTGAGGAGTAACTCCTCTTGGCCATGTTCTGGGGGGGCGGAAATTGAAGGGAATTCCCCCCCTCGAAAATTGGGGGGGGGGATTTGTATGGGTTGGGGGGGAGAACTCCTCTTGGGCCTGGGGATGAGCACCTCTGCTGAGCTGGCAATTGCGGACCGTCGACCTAGTTCTTTCACATATGTTCAAATTTACTGCTTTACCTTCTGGTTTCCCGGTCTATTCCTTTCTTAGCATATTGTGCGACTTCAAGAAATACTACTACTTGTTAGAAAAATCCGCCCACATTAGTGTCGGTCTCCTGAATCCATTAAATTTAATTTAATAACATTAAATCCATGGCCAGGTGGGAAACCACGTGTTTTTAGCTATGCGAGGGCATAGCTTACCGAATTGTTTTTCGCGGTTTGTATCCCTTCCGAGCTTAGCTCGGTGCGGGAGATGTGTACCACAGTATATACCTTTATACTGTCATGTGTATTTGCTATGTGTGCGTGATAGTTTTGGGTGGACGTAAAGTGTGTAGGATATAGGGAAATGATAGCCTGGGAGCTGCGGTGGAGGTATTTTGAGTACTTCTGTAGCTGAAAGCTCCACAGGTGGAGTTCTATAAGAACGCGTACCCTTTGAACCTGGGTAGAACTGTTTCATTGTATTGTCCACATAATAATGAAGTTCTCAGGTTTTCGAGGGGTGGATAACAAAAGAAGAAAACGCGGAGGCGAGAAGCAAAACTCCGCTCCAACTGCTGCTACACATATTAGAGTCCATTTTACATTCGTTTAAGAATAAATGTAAATGTATGTAATTGTATCTAGAATGCAATAACTTGATCATGAAAAAAGTTGCAATTTTTGCAATTCATTTCGTGCTATTCCGAAGAGTAAAACCAGTTCTACAAAGTCACTATTACGCGCTAGTATTATGAACTGTAAGTTCCAGTTAAACAAGTACACATCTGCGATTTAAGGATTGTAATCATTCAACGAAAAAATTAGATGATTGGTTACACTACAGTAACTTACGCGTAATTTTTACTTCGATCCGTTAAGTTATAATTCGGTAATTTAGCAATTGTTCCATGTTTTATGTGTCAATTTTCAGACTTGTATTTTATTTGAAGATCTCTGAATCACGGGACTGATTTATTATTATGAATTTTAAATATTTTCTTTAATAGTTATTACTGTTTCGGGCTTGACAGTAAGATAAACGTATGGATGCAAACTAGACTTTTTTTTGGTGCTCTACACTTAAGATTCCTATTTTCTTATGGGTTGCTCGAATTCGCCTTTAGGGAAAAGCTACACGGGGAAATGCCAATCTAGGTTTACGGTGTTGGCATCAGTTAACAAGGCCTGGTCTAGTACTGGTAGGTAGTCGTAATTGCTTAGAGTATGCCAACAAGTGTCTTGGATTTTTTTCGTAGCTTCCCAAGGAAGAGTTTTCCACCAAACTGCCACGCGACTGCCTAGTTTCCTCGTTGTACTCCAGTGTCGATCTATGTCTCTATTGGTATGTGAATCTATGTAGTTCTCCACAGAACGAGTTAGAGGGAGTCCTAAGCGTCGCAATAACCAATCAGATACGTTCCTAGGCTTAACTGCCAGGTCCTCGTACCGTAGAACTGTGAAAGTATCAGGAAACTCCTTCGAAGCTTCCAAGGCAGTTTCGTAGTTGTCCCGCAAGAGGATGCACAGTCGCTCTGGGTCAGCGCAAGAGCCTCTGCACCACCCTTTTCTTCCGCGAGAGGCAATGGTAGCCCGCGGATCGCGGACCAGCAAAAGGACGTGGAGATTCAGCTCAGGTTGGCGCAAAAGCGGCAAGACAGCGCGCAAAGGTAGCCGGACTGATTTGGTGAGCTGCAAAGGAAAGTTTTGACAGGCAAAAGACAAGGTGTCAGGACGGTAGCAGAGATTTTTTTGCGTTTCTTTGCAGATTTGGTTCACCCGTGTATTTTGGCTGGTTAAATAGGGATCACTTGGTATATGGTGGAGGTAAGGCAGCAAAGAGACGTAGTCACAGCTAAGGAGGTGCGTAAGGGTATCCACGGCTGTGGCTGCCAAAGTCGTGTTGTACAGATCTGCGAATTTCAAGTAATGCAGTGGCTCGTAGTGATAGAAAACTCCAGGTACTGCTGCCAATAATTCACCAGTGAAAGTAGATCCACTACGCCAAGTTGTTACGATGATAACGCGTTTAGCCACGATTCCTGAAGCTGGCAAAGTCATACCGTGATCTGCCAGTAATTTCCGCTCCTTACTACTTAAGTCCAGCACTTTAGCTACGAATAACAAATCAGTGGTCAATTTAACTCGAATTTCGGCGGAGTTTTGGGTCCAAGTTAAATTAATTTGGTCAAATTCTTGACTTTCAACTGAATACTGGATTGTAGGTAGCTTAATATTATGTTTCTCTTGCACATTATACCTGGAATTGCATTCGTAGCAATTGCTTGATTGTACCTGATTAGAGAATAAATGGCTCAACAATAAGCTCATGGCCATGATGCCCAAGAATATCTCAATCAAGGGTCTTCCAACTTTTGTACGTAGCCACATAACTCTGAACTAAGTCCTTTCTAACGTACGTACACGTCACGATAATGTGCAAGATATTCTACGACCTGGACGATGAGGTGTACTTCACAGCGTACAATTGGGTTCTCTTCTGGGCTGTTTCAAGAAGCGGACCCTCAGAAGCACAAACTCTGGGTTTTCATGCCACCTGTCCTTATGCTAATTCCACTAACCACATACGCGTGTGACAACTGGCAGGGATGGAGGGGACTACAGGGCGGCTTTCAACTCGAAAGAAGAATATAAATATAGAATAGAATATAGAATATATAGGCTATATAAAATAGACTACAAAAATACGCTATATTATATAATTTATTATCATATCATACATAGCATATATTATATCATAATGTAGAGGAGGGACAGGACAGTTTGAGACGCCGGACAAATTAACTGTACAAAAATCATAACTAATGAACTACAAACGTTATGGAACTGGAAAAAATCAGACATTTAAGGCTCTCCCCGACAGACGGTTTTTTTTCCTGACGGTTATTTTCCTGGCGTTTTTTTCGTACAGAAAGGTACAGAAATCCGGAGTTCTTGATTGCTTAGGGGCATGGTTTTCCGGAAAACGGACGAAAAAAAACGTCTGTCGGGGAGAGCCTTTAGTGAATACGACGAAGTCCACATGGGGAAAGTTTCGTCAAAAAAGAATACAGTGTACGTGAGAAATTAAATAAAAACTAAATCCGTGGCATTTTTTAAGCGGGTCCTGTTAATTTCGTTGTACCCAGGCCCGTACCCAGGGGGGGGGGGTTCGGGGGG
>JAGJRO010001326.1:0-11609 GCA_022832285.1 Lepidurus apus apus
GTTGTTTCGCTGGCTGAAGTGGCTGCAATTGCTGTGAGCTGTTTACGATTTAGCAGGCTTCCTTTCTTGCTCCCAACAATTGCCACCCCTTGCCTTACGCGTTGCATTCTCCTCATCAATTTATATTTCAAAAAGGACTATAAACAAAAGCTTGATTAACATGCAGTACTGTAATGGAATAGAAAGGCTTACGGCTGATGTCGAAGGGTCATCCGGATCTATTGCCAGAGAAGGATATTTTTTAAGTAATTGTTGGGCTACTTGCATAAAGTCAGCCGGTGAGGGATAATATGCTGGCCGTAGCGAGTCAACAACTTGTCGTACACACTGGAGAGCTCTGGGTATGTTAACGCAGTCCCTTGCTTTAACTTATCATCAATTTCCATCCCAAAGATATTTGGAATTTGAAAAGTAAAAGGAATCCGAGTGAAAGAACGCACGCGATTTTCACACATATCCTCGGAACCTATAGTTGTTAATGTTATCTTTTTTTACAACGAACAAATCTATACAAGTAGCATAACAATTACCTGAGGTCTGCTTAACGGTTTGCGGACAGTCCAGAGCCTCGTCTTCAGATATATCCGATTCTGGGACTGTGAGCTCAATCTCCTGTACGATTGCTTTAGGGTCGCTGAAGGCGTTATAGGAATCATCTACTAGTTTTAATTTAAATATATACCAATTAACATTCACAAGAATACGCCCCATGAGACTGCCGAAGCAACTGCTCAAACGCAACTTTGGCTTTCTTATTATTTTCATCGAAGTAGACGAGTAACTATTATCATAATTAAATTATAATTACAGGTCAAGTTTGATTGAGTTGAATTGTGTGAAGAGCACATTGTTAAACTTCGTTCCACAAGTTTGCAACGTAATATGGAACGGTTTGTCACTTCCAATAGTTCCTCGAGCACAGTCCAACGACCAGGAAACGTTTTGCTTTCGCATTCAAAAAAATTTATTTATTTCCCGTCCATTGCATTCCTGAGCACTTCACTGGCTCTTGCTTTCAATAATATAGCCTGCTCTAAGCGGTGCAAGTCTGACGTGTCGTTCTCCGACTTAAACGTTACCTCGAATTCCACGTTTCCCATGACTAAAAGAATTGTTTTGTCCATTTTTATCAATAAAACGTTTGCGTTACACTGTAGCTGAACCTTTTCACTTTGCAATAATATTTGAGAAAAACAACACAACTAACTCGAAAACAGCATCGCAACCAGATAACTTATTAATTTGACCTTGCTGCTCAAGAAAATACAAGCAAAGGCGCAATACAAGGCACAGGTCGCCACTACGCCGAAGGTCGACCCAAGTCCTCCCATGTGGTAATTCGTCGGAAAAAAGTCCTTTTGGCCACTAAGGCCATTCCGCACATTCCGTCCGGAACAGTAACCCACACCGTTGCATCGAACTTGTCATTCAACCTTACGGAGTTGTCCGAAACGGGAAGTTAATTAAAATCGCCTGTTTTGGGCTCTTTCAGCTGGAAATTTTTATATTATAGCACAGGTTATCGTTACTCTGTATTGGTGGTATTCGTGATTTTTCGTTTAAAAATGGACAAACTGTGCCCCGAATACAAGTGTCAAGTTAGCACATGCAACTTTGTTGCTACGGACAGGAAAGTGTTACTTAGACATTACAGTGTGACACATAGACATGATCCAAATTTTTAGAGCACTTGTCTCATTGAACAGTGTACAGAAAGAAAAATTTTATACCAGAAATGCTTTGTACAAGCACATGGCAATACACCATGGTAGTTTTCTGAAACAAACTGCAGAAGCATCAACTGATTCTGGCATACACCATATCGAAATGAAGTTAGAATACGGTACCACAAATTATTAACCCACCAGTCGTACTTTAAATTAATAATCAATATTATTGTTAATCAGACGCTGACATTTTCGGTGATCAGGACCGCGAGCAGTGTGCCTCTGCCAGTGGACATGAAAGTGACAAACAATACAATTCAATAGAGAAGGCTTCCTCAGAATTTGTCCTCAAACTTCTAGAGGACAGGAAATTAAACCAGGCAGATATGGAAGCTATTATGACCGAAACCCAAAACTAGTAACGGTTGTGATACCCCAAACTTTGCAAGAATCGCGCAAGAATCTAATGGAAGCTGGTTGTTCCCATACTGCCAAGCTAGACGCGAGCCCTACCGTAATTACGAACGATTTGTTTCAGCATTTTCGTACACAGCATAGTCGAGAACGTTATTTCGTCGCTAAACTGGGCATGGTGTCTCCTACCAAGGTATATCTGCCATTACTTCCGCAGCAGTTTAACAACAGACGTCTTGAAAATAACCAAATACGCAGAAACAATTATACGTATATCCCATTGATTCCGACGTTGTTAAAACTGTTGAATAACAAATACATTTACGAGAACGTCATGAGAGACAAAGAAAATGTTCCTGGACTTTACTCAACGTTCGAAGATGGAACAGAGTACATGTCGAATCCTTTGTTCAAAGAGCAGAGCAAAGCTCTCCAGTTGCATATTTACATTGACGAAGTTGAGTTTTGCAACCCTCTTGGGAGCAAGACTCATAAACTCGTATTTATTTATTTTTGCATTGGTAACGTAGAACCAAAATTCCGTTCGAGTTTCAAGCAAATCCATTTGCTAGCCATATTTTACAATGATTTAGTTACTAGCTACGGCATGAATAAGCTGTTAGAGCCAATTATTGCAGATTTAAAGGATTTGGAAAGGGCGTCAACTTAACAGTAAATAGCAAAACTGTAAAGATTTTCGGCACATTGATAGCTGTTTCTGCTGACAATCTTGCCAGCTATGAAATTGGAGGTTTTAAGAAAGGATTCGGAAGCGCTTTTCGCTTTTGCAGAACATGCCTTGGTACTCGAGAGGACGTGCAAACGAAATTTACAGACTTTGAATTCCCAGCAAGAACGAAAGAAGACCACGATCTTCAGTGTCAGGGCTTGGACACTGAAGCTAGAAAGCATTTCTCCGATTTGTACGGAATTCACTTTTACTCTGCTCTAAACGAACTACATTACTTCCACGTAATTGGTGGATTAGTCCCAGACATTTTGAATGACATCCTTGAAGGGAGCCTAGGTTTTACAATCTCCGAGCTTCTTTTGAGATGCATTGTGGAAAATAAATATTTTAATCTGGAGCAACTGAACTTCGCTCTTTGCAACTTTGCTTACGGCAGTAGCGAGATAAGGGACAAGCCTTCTGCAATACAGATGGTGCATTTAAAAAGGAGAAAGCTAAGACAGCGCGGCACAGTTGTGGCTTCTGGGAGTAACACTCCCTCTCCTTGTGGGCAAATTTGTCCCAAGGCGCGAAAAGGCATGGGTATGTTTCACTACCCTATTGGAAGTGTGCCAGCTTGTATTTAAAGATGAGATTGCCGTATTTAAAGACGAGCTTTTTGTTCTGGAGTCTCTCATATGTGAATACTTGACTTTATTCAAGACAATTTTCAAGCGCCGCATTACTCCAAAGCAGCATTTTTTGGTACACTATACCGCATATATTCGCCGATTGGGACCACTTGGATCTTTTTGGTGCATGCGGTATGAGGCGAAACACTCGTATTTCAAACGCCTTTTACGTAAAATCGGACAGTATCGAAATCTACCGTGGACGTTAAGTGTTAGACACCAACAGTGGCAGTGCACAAATTTAATTGCTGATGAGAACTTTTTAGAAAAGGAAATAGTTGCTTCTCCGAAAAATGCATCAATTGTTCTATCGAAAAACGGAAATGGAGGTATGTCCATTTGACTTCATAAAAATAATATTTATATCTAACACGTGACTGATTTTAGGTCAAATCGCAGCATTTTACGGAATGACCCGGATAAGTGGAAGTGTAGAGTTTTCCTTTGATAAAACGAGGATGTAATCTGTACAAGTGTGACGACAGTGTTCTGCTTTGTCCCTTGCAGGGATCACGAAATTTTCAGTTTGGATTGCTTGTAAATATTTACCGATTCAATGGCTTATACTTATTTTGTTGCCGTTTGCTGGACACTGAGTATTATGACTACCATTTACAAGCTTACAGAGTTTGTACCCGAAAAGACTGTTTTCAGATTATAATATCACAAAATGACCTGTATGACTATCGTGTTCGACATTTACACAAACGAGAAGATGTTAGAGTCGAAAGTTACCCAAATAAGATTAAATCAGTATTTTACATTTTTACGAAAACAAAGGTATCAATTAATGTAGATTAAAAAATGGTTTGGAGTGATGTTTGTTATTACTGCTGAGTAAAACTTGTCTCGGTGGAAGATGTAAAATAAGTGCTTATAAAAAGAAATAACAATGCGTTTTTCATGGGGCAAAATGTAAAGAAACATGCTGTTACCAAAAGATGTCCATGGAATATGCTACCACTTTACGAAAAAATACGTATCGGTTTTTGAGAAATAAACAAGGTTTGAAAATATACTACCAATTGTTAAATGAAGATGACCAATAATCGGGTAAACATAACGAAAATTTGGCAAAGATGACCAATAATTGGGTAAAACATATCGAAAACTTGGTGACGATTACCAATAATCGGGGAAAGATTTACGAAAATTAGGCGAAGGCTACCAAAATTAGGCGAAAGTTACCATTTATAGGAGGACAGAACCATAGTTAGGCACAGGGTACCGATTTTTGGTAACAACTACAAATATCAGAGGCAAAAATTTCCCCAAAGTTTGGTACCCGTTCTTACAGTGTAAAACTGTGGAACCCAGATTGGCGTCTTTGTGCCCTAAAAATAGGGGGTCGGTGGTGCCACCCAAAAACAGGTAAATTGAGCCCCCAAATATTGGTGCTTTGAACCCCCCAAAAACAGGTACATTGAGCCCCCAAATATTGGTGCTTTGAACCCCCCAAAAACAGGTACATTGAGCCCCCAAATATTGGTGATTTGAACCCCCAAAAACAGGCACAATTGTGCCCCTAAAATTGGTGAACTGCGCCACATTTTAGTGGTACTATAGTCCTACATGAGGTAGCTATGAAGGCCTAAAGTTGCTAGGTCAGCACTGATTATTGGAAGAATGGAACACCAATTCATGGCACTGTGAACACCCAGAAATTGGAGTATGTAACCTAAAAAATGGTTGCCGTAAAGCCCATTATATGGTGCGTTTTACGTCTAAAATTACGAATATGACGTACAATTTTACTTTCCGGTTTTTATTTCCTTAAGAGACAAGAATTCACGTAAGCATATAATCGAGTATTTACAATGCAAAAGTCATTATATACAGTAAAGGCATCACTTGATTATACAAAAAGCTGAAACATTCACAATTCTTTTANCAATGGTAATTGAATCGCCAATACACACGATGTATGGCGTTTTTCTGAAAGGTGTCTCCTTGATTATGGATGACAAGTTTTCATCCTAATAAATAAATAAATGCAATAAGTATTACCATCATACCTCCCGGTGTGCAGCAAACAATAGTCTTCCAGCCTTCGTAAATCGTCGGTTGGAAGCGAACAACAATGGGAAAATTTCCAATACAGCTCGGGAAGCTCTATCTGTTGTGAGATAATGAAAGATACATAGTGAAAAGAATGCAAACAAAAATAAACTACGTTCCAAAGTTGCTGTCTATGTTAGCGTACTGCTGCAGAACATCTAGAATTGGTTTCGACGTCTGTTTTCCGCTGACGGCAATGATTTGGGGCACTAGTCTTTGCCAGTTGCTTACAAATCGTCTGACAGTTCCACTACCGAGGAGATTATCCATCTCACAGACTAACTATTTGTTAAAAAATGTTAACACGCTCAATAATTAGAATAAAGAATCTTACATATATCTCTTGGTTGAGATACGGGCATGTGGCGTTAATCTCTTCAATGGATTTAGGAGGACCATGTATGATTTGAGCCCTCCTACCCTTGTGAGTGAGTTTTAATAGCAATTTGACCTCTTCTCCAGATAATTTTTTTTGTAGAGGTCCAACATTTGCTCTACGTTTCTTTCGTACAAAACTGGATCATCTATACAAAAAAGCGACATTTAAAAACCTAAAATTTAAATGCCTACTAGGTGTGAGAACTTTAATTTTGGAAAACATTATATTTACCTATTTCCACAGCTTCTTGTCTTGAGCTCGGCGAAAGCAGAATCTTTTTTACTGGGGGTCCTCTTTGAGCAACATTAATTTTTGCCTTTTGACGTAGGTGCTCCATACGCCTCGAAAGTTTGTACTTTATGAGGGCCTAGAAAGTACGTTTCGAATTATGCGCAGAACATGAGTAGTATATAAGAACACTTACCGCTGATGTCGAAGTATCTCCACGTTTTACAGCGAGGGATGGATATTTGGTCACCAACTCCAAAGCAACGTTCATTAAGCTCTGAGGACACGGGTAGTAAATCGGACGAAACGAATCCGCCACTTCACGTATTATACTCGAAATTTCCGAGTTCGTCATACGAATACCGTTCTCAAGCTTAACGTCCAGCTCGATTCCAAAACAACTCGGAATACGATAGCTGGAATGCAATTTTTGCCAAACATAAGGGTAGCTTGTACCTACGATTGAAATCGTTGATTTACTCAAAAATTAACTACTAAATTTAAAACATTAACACAATTTGAGATGAAAGAAACATCGGCATTACTTGAAGGTGAGGCACCCAGATTAACTGATGATTGATGTGTCTCTTCGTCCTCAGAGACATCCGTATCCACCTTGGGAACATCTTGCTCCTCTGCATTTGCTGTGCTCGGTCCACAAGCAGAATAATCTAAAAATTGTTACCATATTTACTGGAGTTTAATTCCGGTCTAAATTTAAAACTTACCAAAGGACAAAGGGGGAGATGGGTTCTGTAAATTGCCCGTCATAAGACTTCGTTCGGAAAGTGTGCATCGCAGCACAGCATGGTCGCTCACAATAGAGGATTCATGCAAAATCGTCCAACGATCGTGAAATATTTTACTTTCACTCTCAAAATAGAGTATATCTCTTCCTTGCAACAAACTTTTTAGAACGTCGCATGACAATGCTGTTTCCGATATTACCCGCTTAAGGGTCTTTGTATCGGACGCATCAGCAGATGAAGAAAAACTTATCTCAACGCTCTTGGTGTCTATAATTAACAAGACTGTTTTATCCATTGTCAGATAAAAACACTATGATGCACGAACACAACGCACATAAACAGCAAAGGGAACCTTATGCGGAGAAGGTCACCCTCGTCGACTTTTCTACACACGAAATACGCACCAACTGATTTACAAAAGAAAACTGTCTCACTAGGAAACATTCGGACAGGAAGAAAGCAATAAATATTTTGCATAGGCAAGGACTGGTACAAGGAAATTTAAAGTAAGAAAAATAGTAGTTAGTGGGTAGGGTCTAGTTGAAAAAGGTGTCGGTTCGGAAGAACAAATTCTTTGAAGGTCACCTTTGGTATTCCTTCCAGCATACCAAATGAGTTGCAACGCAAGCCTCTCCTGGTACCTTCCGGCTTCGTCCGCACCAGTTGCTAAGCTAAAGTCAATTCTACTTTCATATAGTTCACCTTTGTGTTTCTTAAAAAAAAGAAAGAAAGAAGGGATGTAGGTAAAATAAAATCGGGGGAAAACAGGAACACAAAGAACGCAAGGCTAAAAAACAGCACATGAAGAGTACATGAAAAAATCACGCTCATCGGCTTTTATACGCATGAAATACGTATCCAACGATAAACCAGACAAAAAACTGTCGCACTAGAAAACATTTGGCAAGGGCAAAAGGAATAAGGTAAATAGCGGAAGGTGTCCAATTGAAAAAGATATCGGTGCGGAAGAAGACGTCGTGCAGGCCAGCTTCACGTGGCTCCTTCCTGCATCGCCGGAACCATTTAACTATGGAATCCATTAACAATTTGAGCCAAATGAACTGTTTCGAGTACAAGTGTCAAGTTCCATTATGTAATTTCATTGCTGTGAACGGTAAACTTTTACTGAGTCATTATAGAGTGACTCATCGGCGTGATCCAAACTTTGCGACCACTTGTATTATTCAAGATTGTGGCCACAGAGGGCTTTTTTAACAGACAGTGGATTATACAAGCATATGACAAGATATCACAGATATTTTTTTGGAGAATCAACTAACACTGGAACCGAAAACGTAATCCCCATTTTGGAAACGCAATCAGAGAACGGTACTTTATATTTAGTACGCCTATAATAGCACCAAACAATGCTGGTTAACTTGATAATATTTAACCGGCTTTGGAGATATCTTTGCCGCAAACTTGCCTGCAGAAAGCCCACGCGCCTTAAATACGAACGAGGAAGGGTTCCAAAGTTTACATAAGGCATCTGCAGCATTTGTATTAAGCCTTTTAGAGGACAGAAAACTGAATCAACAGGATATCGAAGCTATTATGAATGAGACTGAAAAAATTTTCAGTTTGGCAGTATCGGAGGCTTTGGACAAATTTCGTAAGAGTCTACTAGAAGCAGGTTGCCCTCACATATCCGTGCTAAACAATTCTCAATCGATACTGTCTGCTGATATTTTTGAACATGTTCGCACCCAGCATTCACGGGTTGCATACTTCGCTCGTGAGTTAGGCATGGTGTCTCCGGTCAAAATCTTTCTTCCGTTGCGTCCAGAACAATTTGAAGGAAGACGGGGAAAGGGAAACAAAATTAGCAGATTGAATTACACGTACGTCCCGCTGATCGCAACGTTGCAAAATCTTCTAAACAAGAGGGATGTGTACGAAAACATGAGCGCGAAAGACAAAGTTCGTGGCCTTTATGCAAAATTTGAAGACGGGGATGAATACGCGTCCAACACTTTCTTCCAAGAACACAAAAATGCGGTTCAACTGCACCTCTATCTAGACGAAGTGGAGCTTTGCAATCCTCTTAGAAGCAAACGGCACAAACTTATGTTTGTCTATTTTTGCGTAGGAAATATCGACGTGAAATTCAGGTCGACATTAAAACAAATACATCTGTTAGCGATTTTTTATAACGACCTCGTAAAAGCTTATGGCATCAACAAGTTGCTCGAACCTGCGATTGCAGATATAAAGACGTTGGAAAAAGGGGTCGAAATGAAAGTGAATAGTGGCACAGAAAAGATTTTCGGAACTGTGGTTGCTGTCTCTGCGGACAACCTCGCAAGCCACACGATAGGCGGATTTAAAAAGGGCTTTTCGAGTACTTTCCGGTTTTGTAGAACATGCTTGGCCACCCGTGATGACATGCAGACCAAATTTACAAACTGGGAGTTCCCGGTACGAACAAAAGAAGAGCACGATCTCCTCTGCACGGGTTTGAGTACGGACGCCGAAAAGCATTTTTCTGACCTATACGGAGTTTGTTTCAACTTGGCCAATTCAAAAACTGGCCAATTGGCCAATTCAAAAACTTGCCTTTGACTCTGAGTTTTAAACACCAACAGTGGCAATGCAAGAATTTTGCATCTAAACCCAACTTTTTCGAAAGCAACGTAACTGTTTCTCGCAAACGTTCGTCTATTAGTCTTTCGCATATAAAGAACGGAGGTATGTTTCTTAGTGTTTCTTAGATTACATGTTTTTTAATTAATATAGGTAACCTGCAATATCTATGTAGGTCAAATCGCAGCTTTCTATGGCATGAAGGATGCGACCGCGAGGTTGGAAAGGTTCCAATGGATCAAACGTGGATGCCTCCAGTACAAATGCGATGAGTGTCTGCTCTTGTGTCCCCTGCAGGGTTCAAGAAAATTCCAGTTTGGCTTGCTTGTTGATATGTACGCATACCGTGGCTCATTTGCGTTCTCTTGCCGTTTATTGAACACGGAAGGGTATAATCAACACTTGCAAGCTTATAAACTTAGTTCCCGCGGTGATTCTTTCGAGCTTATAATTGCACCAAGCGATTTACCGGATTATAGAGTGCGACACTTGCACAAGCATGAAAGTTTTCGTAACGAAAGTTACGATGGTAAAGTGAAATCAACTTATTATATTGTTTCGAAAACCAAGTTACCCATTTATGAAGATGAAATATGTATTCGCCGAGTTCGTTCAGTCCATTTGCCTTTTTCCTGGCTGTGACTTGTGCTGGGTTTCCTGGTTTCCATTGGACAGCGAAAGTATAGAATAAAAGGAACACAAACTTTATAATACATAAAGTAAATATGAGGTCATTTTGTAATCCTTTCAATCAAGAAATTATGATAGTGTACAACAATGTAGTTAGTAACAGCTTGCTAACAATACAGCTACTCACATTTCTTGCAAATCATGCATAGTTGGTATTTTGAAGCAGGGTCACCAAATTAAGGGGAATCTACTCTTGATTTGAAGTACTGGCCTCTGTGTTGGGGGGACAGGTAGCCAAAATTTGGAAGTCATTGCCAATAAATGGGGGACAGGTAGCCAAAATTTGGAACTCATTGCCAATAAATGGGGGAAGCTACAGGTTTTGAGGTACAAGTCCCCAATATTTAGGCGGAGCAAACCAAATTTAGGCAGACACTTCTTTTTGGTGGGAAACACCAATTTTAGGGGGCCATAATTCACCAGATATAGGGGCCCATTTTAACAGTGCAATGGCACACGACGTGAGTATAAAAAGGAAGCCTAAGTTGTGCCACGAGGCAGTTCGCCTGCAGTATGGAGCAGTGAAACGTTTTGTTCTTTCATTATACAACTGTTACTCTTTAAACCGAGTTTGTTTGTCGTCTAACTTGGTTAAGGAAGTGCTTTAACCTTAAGTTCGTGAAACCGCTTTCCTACGCGTACCTTGGTAGTTCATTGCGTTAAAAGTAGTTAACTCAACACTAGTATTAGTGCTGCAATTAAAAAATTGAAATGGCTGTCTCTTAAAATTTTCAATTTTATAGTTTTTCAGGACAATTGTGCGCCTTTATCAAGTACTGTACAGTAATCAAACTATTGATCGTATTATGTACTTTGCGTATTGACCAATGACAGTGCTTATCCGTCGTTTTGACCAATCCTGTCGTTTCTAGACCACTACTACGCTTAAGCAGGGTTTTCAACACAATAACCCTTCTAAACTCCCCAGTCAATTAAAGAAACAGGTCATTCAATTAATTGGAATTTAGTAGCGAAGCTAATCCCTCTACCTGGCAAAAAGGACAAAACAAGAAAGTGCATGGCGAAAATGAAGCAAGAAATTTATTTGTCAAAAATATTTTTATCAAGAATATTATTATATATTTTAGTAGCGTGTGGCCCCCTCCGTTTTGCCGACAGGCTTACAACCTCCGTGGCATCGATGCCGCTTACTTTGACCAAAAACCAATATTGCCTGTCGGAAATTTTTGAAGTTCAGAACGTAATAAATACAGTGTTTATATTGTGGCTAGTAACTTGTGTTATATTGATTGAAACGTCAATCCATTAATGACATCCATACTTGTCCTGGAGAAATAGTGGAAGTAAAGCCCATAACTTAAGACTATACGAGTTTAAACTAAATCAGCCAGGCAGCAGTTAAACAGTAAAGTTGCCATAAACCGCAAGTTCGCGATAACACAAGAAATTTATTTCATTTCAGTTTCCCCGATTTACAACATTTAGTTGCCAAGGCAAACTTCCTAAGGGTGTTGTTAA
>JAGJRO010001353.1:0-11842 GCA_022832285.1 Lepidurus apus apus
GGTATATGGTTAGCTTGTATGACGATGACTTTTGTAAAGTGATTGTTGATTACTTATGTTTCTTGTATGTGTATTCTTATGGTTTTTGTGCATGTGTTTGCGCTTTTATATTTTGACTAATCCATGTTTTTGCATTTTGTCTCATATTTTGTCTTGAGTGTTTTTTTTAATGTTTAACTGAATTTTCGCAGGTGATTTTTTAAAAGCAATACAAAAATCAATAAGTAAAATATACGGCTTCATATATACGGCTACCGATTTTGGGGTTTATATATATCCCCGTTTTTGAGACTTGAAAAACCCCGATTTTGGTGGTTATATACCCCGTTTTTGAGGGTTTTAAAACCNCATATATACGGCTACCGATTTTGGGGTTTATATATATCCCCGTTTTTGAGACTTGAAAAACCCCGATTTTGGTGGTTATATACCCCGTTTTTGAGGGTTTTAAAACCCCGATTTTGGGGGTTATATACCCCGTTTTTAGGATTGAACCCCCATTAAAATTTTAGAGGCTTAAAGAAGCCCCTATCTGGTGCCCCGCTTTTAGGGGCCTTTTTCCCCCTATTATAGGGGGAAATTTTTAACAGTGTGTTATACACTTGCTTACAAGTATCGCAACTGTGTTGAATTTTATTGCTATTATTGGGAACATTGCACGTAAGCAAGTGTCGCTGTAGGTTATAGGAACGCTGAAAAGATAATCCGCAAGTATTACAATTTTTTACTCTAATACGNCACTTGCTTACAAGTATCGCAACTGTGTTGAATTTTATTGCTATTATTGGGAACATTGCACGTAAGCAAGTGTCGCTGTAGGTTATAGGAACGCTGAAAAGATAATCCGCAAGTATTACAATTTTTTACTCTAATACGTGAATGTGACTCTTTCATACTTTCCCTACAAGTTTCCAATAGTACATTCTCCTTTGTAGTCGTCATTTTACGCAAATATTTTTGTTCTTCTGTATAGTCGGTAATATTCGAATTAGCAGGTATGTACACTGTTAAAAATTTCCCCCTAAAATAGGAGGAAAAAGGCCCCTAAAAGCGGGGGCACCAGATAGGCGCCTCTTTAAGCCCCTAAAATTTTAACGGGGGATCACTCCTAAAAATGGGGTATATAAACCCCTAAAATCGGTAGTTTCCAACTCTCAAAACTGGGGGTTTATAAACCCCTAAAATCGGTAGTTCCTAACTCTCAAAAACGGGGGTATACATCCCAAAAATCGGGAGCCGTATAAAGCCGTATATATGAAGCCGTATATTTTACTTATTGATTTTTGTATTGTTTTAAAAACTTCATCTCCTGCGTACATTCAGTCAAACATTAAAAAAAACACTCAAGCCAAAATATAAGAGACAAAATGCAAAAACATGGATAAGTCAAAATATAAAAGCGCACAAACATGCACAAAAACCATAGTAAGAATACACATACAAGAAACATAAGTAATCAACAATCATTTTTCAAAGGTCATCGTCATACAAGCCAACCATATACCCACAAAATACTCATACACACACTAGAAAGTTAATCAACAATCACTTTACAAAAGTCACACAAGCCAGCAACCATATACCCATAAAATACTCATACACACAGACAGTTCATTATATTGTTAAAATACATAATAAGTTGTCACAAAGTTTCTTCACTGAGGCTCTTAATCAAGACTATATTTTGTTGTGGGATTTTACTGCAATGAAATTTTACGAGATTAACGGACCGGCTAGCGGTTAGCGAGGATGGGAAACGATAGAATAAAAAAGCCTGCTTGTGTTTGCAGGCTAACTTAGCAGACGGGAACATTCATTATTGGGCAACAGTGAAATTTTCCTGTTGAGGACTAGGTAGACCGAAATTCATTCTTGTCAACAACAATTTTGGGGGGAAGGTTACGCGTATTAGGTATGCGTTATACTCAAAATAGGGGGTGCCCACTCATTTTGGGGTTACAGCTACCGGTTTTGAGGGCTGGTTCCCCGTTGTTGAGAGGGAGAACCCCATCTTTGGGGGGAGGTACCTATCTTGAGTAGTAACTACCAATTTTAGGAGGTCGTTACACACCGGTTTTAGGGACCCTTTTTAACAGTGTATGTTTGTATGTCGGAGACGTTCCATGTCATATCCTTATTACATTGGTTAATTACTGTATAAATTTGTTTGTCAGTACCATTGTGATTGTTTATTACTTTACTACATTGCTTACTGCTACGATTTAAATGTTTTTTATAACTATCAATCCTATTATATACTTTACCACAAGAAGTGCAAAAGTAATGTTTTTCACTCGTTTGCTTATAATCGGGACACTTTATGGCAAGTTCTTTTTCAGTTGACTCAGTGCGTATTTTGGCAATAGTGGAAGGTGTTGACGAGTTGTAGTGCATCTGTTGATTACAATGGATTTCGATGTCCGCTGGTGGGCTGCGTTTGCTTACTTGATAAAAATGCATGGTTTTCTACTTGACTGTCACATGTCTCGGTTGCTTGGACTTGCAAATGGATAGCAGGTTTTAGTACGTTATATTTTATCTGCGTTTCAGAGCTCGTTGGTTGCATATCAATGCTGTCAACTGTTGAGGGATTAATTTATAAGTTTGTATTTTTTTCTCATCGCATATTTCTTTTTTAATTCTTTCGATAGGTGGTTTTTGAGATATTCGTTTTAAACAAGTGCTCTGAATAGTATTAGAAGCAGTTCTGTGTATTTTGGTGCTCGTAGACACTTTATCAGTTGGTAGCAGTATTTGGCTGCAAGACTGACGGTTACACTTACCCGTGGTCTCAAGCGGTTGCAATGTACGTATTCCGTTGGAAGGCAAGCAGAAAATAGGGACGACATCAAATTTTGGATTTCCATTAGTACCATAGAATCTACGTAAGTATTCGACTAACTCCAAAAATGTAAATTGGAAGAGTGCAGCGGTTCCGCGATTATCCCTTTCTCCCAGTTCGTTTCTAGCATGCGAGTCAAAAAGGTAGAAGACATTATTTCTTTCAATAATTGCTGTACAAAAACTGTCACATATAAATAGTATCCCAACAGAGTTTCTTGCTGACTGCAAAGCCTCTTCGAGACTGGATGCGTACTGGTATTTCCCTGAAGGTTTTATAAGTCCAAATTGAACGGTACTATGTAGGAAATTTTCAAATGTCCCTTGATCATTAATTTATATGAACCGAGGGAGTTCGGTTGTATCGAAGTAAGCATGCTTATGCTTGAAACGATTATAAACGTCATCCCCAATAGACATAACAGCACACATATCTGCTTCATTCCAGTTGTTGGGTGAAGAAAAGTAGCTCCAGATGATAGACACATACGCCATAGGAGTACATTGTTTCCCTCGACTATTGTCTTGAAAATTATCGGAATTTTGGGAGTATGGAGCTTTGCAAACTAACTTCATGCTTGAGCAGGTCAAAAGGTCGGAAAGTGTAAAATGTGCCAACGATACGAATACGAAAAGGATTCTTGTTTTGTAAGTTATATCCAAAAAAAGAAAGGCAAATATGAGCAAATATTATTAATTTTAACGTATCGTTAAAAAAGTTATACACAATCGTTTATCAGAATCAATATGCCCTTGAGTTATATTCTGGAAAATAACTGCAATTAACCCACGTGCTTTAATATAGTGCAACAGGAGTTTAGGACTACTGTAGAAAAAAGTGTAACAGAAAACTTTTCGAAAGATATTAAAAAAAAACTACTTGAAAGTCAAAAGGATTTCAAGTAAAGAGTAAAAGAAGTTCGCCTGCTTTAGATAATACGTGTAGTTATCAAATTAGTTGCTTGCATTCAGGCTATAAGGGTTGAAGAATATCGAAGAAGTTTTTGATTTTAAAAACACAGGTAATTAAAATACATATGACAGAATTCGAGAAAAATGGTTGTCACTGAATGGCTCAAATAGCTTCGGGTAAGCAACCTCAACAATCCTTTGTTAAAGCGAGTAAATCGCTTGGTAAAAGAAGAAGCAAAGATCTAGAAGCAGGTCTAGAACGAAAAAAGAATTAGTCAGTTCTGTTAAGGGTAGACATGTACTAACAACAATAACATACTTTGTTTGGAGATTTGCCTGCACAGACGTGTAATCCCCGAAAAAGTAATTGCTGGGGTGAAGTAAGCCAATAAGGGACGCAGAGAATAATTACAAAAAACAGCAAGCACAAGATTTTTCTGTAGTGAGAAAGGCGTCAATGCTATGACTGATTAAAATGTTCCAAGTGAAATGGTAACTTACTTTGGTTGAGAACTTTTTAAGAAGGAACTCACAAAAGTTCGGAGCGAACTTGTGGAAACAAAAACAATGGACGCTTCGGACAAACGCGATTTTTGCTCTTCGTTGTCGTTATGATAGTAATCGTTGTAATTATTTCAAGATCCTAGACACATGGTGGTAAGGATGTTTCAAAATTACGAATGATTTTGAATTTTTTATTGAAAAAAGAAGAAACTGACAAATTTTAAGAACATAATAGCAGGTAGCTCCAACATAATTCTGGTTTATTTTCATTTCATAACGATACGACGTATTGAACAAGTTAAAATACCGTTACCAAAAGAACAAATGGGTACATGTAGCACAACAAAAACACTTTAGTTTGCTTTCTTAGCTAACATCATTTTCTCTTCAACAAGGTCGACGTGGAATACGATGTTATTATTCTCCAACAGAGCTTCCATTAAGTCTTCCGTTCTTCCTTCTTCAAAAATGCCGGGCATCCCGATTGAATTGCAAAAATTCTTGACGAAGGCGTTATCAATGCTTACTGCAAACTTCGGATTTCCCGTGGTAGTACCTGCTACGCCGCTGAATTCAAATGGAATATTCGCGATCCTCTGCTTCGCATTGCAGTGCGGACATTTGAGGTAGGAGCTCAAAAGATCGTGGTCGTCTGTAATCAACTTGTTGCATTTGCAGCATCGTTTGCCCAAAGAAATATCGCAGTACTCGATAAGTTTGGTCTCAATTAAATTTTTGCCATCCTCCTTCAGATCAATTACCGGTACTTCTTTTTTAAATTCTGTGATAAGGTAATAGTCGGCCAGGGTAAGGGTCATAAACGTTATGTTTACCTCCACACCGCTTATAGAGTTAACTGTTCCCAGCCTTCAAAATTGAGGTCTGTCCGTCCCAAATGCAGAGGGTAGCTTTTCTGGTCCTGTCCGCTATTATTACGTCCCTTTTCCAGGTCCCCTTTTGGGTCCTCGTAGCTTCGCCAATTTCGAGTACTTTAACGGTAATGAGGAAACTTTCATTCGGGGATTCGAAGCAGCTTTGGAGAGTTGCCCTCATCGGTTGGATAGTCTTGTATGTAAATCCGGGCGTGGAATTCAACTCCTTGACTTGATTACTGTAAGAGATTTACATGTTCTCAATTCTACCTCTCTTGGTTCGCGAAGTAGCAGCAGCAGATTCTTCCAACAGATTAAGTTGTACGACAGTCTTCTTCTCCTCAAATTTTTTGAATTGGTCATAAAAGCCTTTCAAGAAGCTGATCCAACGCTCGTAATCGGTGGTGCTTATTTGTAGCATAAATCGAAAGTAGCGCGTACGGCTCGTATTCGTCACGGTGGTCATTTTTCGAAGCGGCCCGACATGTTGTACGAAACCGATCTGATGCATGACAGCAACCTTCGATTTGCATAATTAGAAATTAGTGTATACTCTGTGATTTTTCTATTTCTTTTTATCTCATAAAAAACACTACCAGTTTTTCGCTTACCTTTTCCGCAATCTTTACAAATCAGAACTTGTACTAACTGTACTCAACTACTACCGTACTGTACGAACTGTAGTGTACTACGATTCGTTGCATTAGCAAATGCGAGTTTATATACACAAGAAGAAACAGGTGCCAGGTAAGGTTACGTGACATTCAGGAGGTACAGGTTAGGTTAATCAAATCAATTTACAAGGTCAGAAGATATTGTCAGGTGAGATGAAAGTGGTAGAAAGGTCAAGATGACCCGTTTTTGCCAAGTTGCGTGGCTAGGGCAGATACTTAGGTCAATTATCCACCAAGGATACTGTGCCCTGTAAGTGCCGCCCATCTCAAGGTGAAGCGCTTCCCTGATTTTTTTTTATTTTCCTCTTCTGGGTGACATGTCTTGTAAGTACCACTCTTACGCTGGCCATGTAAACTTGTTAATAAAGGGCCTCTAATGCACTCCAAACAACAAATTTGTTTCATAACTCATAGTAAGAATTTCAGAAGCTGAGAGCTTCAAACCCAGAACCCAGAAGAATCAGTCTTAGGCTTCGTCGGCATTTTAAGCCAAATTTTGGGGTTCGGCTTTCNAAACAATAACAAGGGCACGTGTATTCTTTGTTGATTTCAGTTTCTTTTGCCCATTTCGTCGTGGAGTAGTGTCCTTTCTTTTATTATAAAGTGTATAAATAAATTTTACTATAGCGCTTGTAACGAAATGAAGGAAAAGCGTTATCTTGTATTTCTCACTCCAACTCCAAATTACCACAACCAACGTAAACTCAACCAAAACACAATCAACGAAACTTCGTGAACACGCTAGCCCGCTCTCTTGGTGCACGCAACTTCAAGTTATAGAAAACTGGGGAACACTGTCTCTGGAACATAGGACAACCTGGAACAACAACCCTGTCTCCCCTTCGCCCCAGCTTCGCCGGTGCTCGCGAGGTTATACCAGTTCCTGGTCTTGCGAGCACGTGCAGCTGGGGGGGATCTAGGGCTTGTAAAAAACAACCATCTTCTTTTCTGACATTGAACATAAATTCAGACGTTCCATCCGGAACACCCCCGCCCCTGTTACTGGACCCAGTAACTATTCCTGGATGGCCGCTTCCAACAGGCATAACTTCGCGGCTGGGCGCACGGCTTCGCCGTTTCTCGTACGCACTAGTGCCAGGACTTCAACAACCTATCGAGAACTTGGTGGGATACAACTGTCCTGCAGCCAACGAAATTTTTACCCCTTTTCAACCTCCCTATTGTCCTAAACATCAAACAACTCCAACTCTTTGTTCGCTATTCCAAACCCACAAATTTACGTATTGGTTAACTCGCGATGTAGAACGAATCAATGTAAATACATGCTGTTAAATAATTTCGAGGTAATATTTTAATGTTCCGCCACACACATACGCATACAACTTATAGATGTCACCTCATGAGCATTACAACAACAACAACAAACATGAGGTTAAAAGAAATCATTTTCACAATTCATGTTGAAACGAGCACAAGTTAGTACTTCTGTGTTGTACAGTGCAGAATAACTCATGTTGAAACTTTGTCGCATAAGATCTATTTTCAACTTCACTCTGAGGAAAGAGTAAGCATACAAAATATTGATATGATATACACACACCAGATTTGATCTTATACTTATTTATTCGTAATAATATCCAGGACGCGCCCGATGATCAAACACAAAAGTTGGCTTGGAGATATCGGTTTCAACAACGGTATCTGCATGTAGATAAAAACAGCGTCTAGGTTCAACAGACACGAAGCTTATGGCACGTCGCGCATAGTAACAGTTAAATAAGAATTCACGCCATGTAATACCATCGCAAGTTATATCGCAATATTTTCGATTAGACCCCACATGCATGTAAAAGTTAAAGTAGTGGCCAGGTTGGTGTTTATATTCGCGCACACCGCTAATTTTGTTATATAGCCTGTTACTACAGACATTTTATCATATGTGTTATACAACCCAAAGTAGAGCCGAAAGCAGATTTTCCAACAGTTCGTCTTCCTCTTTTATACGTTTAGAATTAACCCAATCACCAATCATAAACTAGAAGGTTTGTAACATGCGCCACACCCAACGCGCAGCTTCCTACATATTGAAACCACAATCCATCGCAAGTTCTTCAAACTTATAGCTTCAGACTTCAGCAAACAGCCATGAGTTACGATAAGCTTTCACCATAGTTTGAATTTTATGTGTGTCTGTACATGTTTGTACATATTTGTTTGTAGGAATTGACCAAGGCAAAGGTGATCAAGTAACGAAGAAAATCCCTGCATTTGTAAATTTGGAGATGGATGGTGGGTTATTATCTAATTTTGTTATTTATAAACTAATCAATATGTTGATGTTTTTCTTTCTATTTGTAGATCTTGATACATGGTTAGACGACATGATGATTGAATTTCCAATTCTTCAGGACTTGGACATAACATCGACCACCCCCATTAACACGAACACTCAGGCCACCAACACCCCCAACATCAACATTGCCCAAACAACCCCAACCCTATCACCCACAAACATGGCACAGTTAGAAACAATTCTGTCCATTTTAAATAAAAATGCGCGAGTGACTGTACTGAACAAAAGAATATATCATACTGAGGAAGAGTTCTTTAAAATAGGAAACATTTTTAAATAAAAAAGTGTTTTATTTCCTGGTAGTTTTTACAGGTTGGTGCACTCTTTCATATACAATAAGTTCGCCTTTCGCATTGAAAATGTCTGACATAAGACGATGGTGTCAGGAGTGTTGGGGTCAAAGGAGAGCATCAAATAAGAGTAAGGTTCTTCGCAGGCATGCTCATACGCATCCATAAAATATCTCAGTTTACCAGGGAACATTTGAGCTCCAATAGCTCGAATTTGGGTAACGTCGCGAGCTGTTTTCATTAGAAACATGTGGGAGCAGTTAAGAGATATGGTGTGAAGGTTGCTATAAAACGGGTTTTGAGTAACCATGATGACAGAGATATTGGCATGGTGGGAGTGTTTGGTAAAAATATTCTCCAAAGCTTTTGATTTACCATCTATGGTTTCCATTAGATCGTCCAGAATTAGTAAACTGTTGGATGGTAAAGTTTCTTTAATATCATTTTCATCAAACCCGGCTTGAAAAGTAATATTGTCCAATTCCGACTGGAGTTGCGCAAAGAGCGGTTGCCACGCCCCATAGCAATATCGTATACGTTCAGGACAGGGGTTGAACATGGATGACATTTGACGAAGCAGCTTGGCCACCACCTCACTTTTTACTCGATTGCGAAGGACCTGCAACGAGGATGCGCACCGGGTGTTGAAACAACGCCTCCATACTAACGAATGAGCTCCACCCTTCTACTTCGAGTCTTTAGAAGACTAACACCCCATGAAAATTGTGTTCAGTAGCCCCCGCGACACGGTTTGACAATGATTTCCGAGTATAGTCCGCTCTTGGGCGATTTGATTCACGAATTGGGATTCACATTGATTATGTTGACGAGGTGCAAGCGGGTGCTGGTGAAGAATTCCCCGCTCCACATCCATCAATCCGTACTCGGACTCTCAATCGTGGTGTCAAAAGACGACAACAACGTTTGAAACGCCGTCGTCAAATTTCAAATCCTCTTCCATCGGTCACGCTTTCACCACCCCCTCCACCCCCAACGGGTACAGTGGAACCTCTCGCATCCAACAAATCACCCTCAATCGAATCCAGTCACAATGCATTTTTTTAATTGAATAGTGCTTTAGCTGGTCATTTGCGAGAATGTCGATTGATTGTTGGACCCGAGCGTTACCCGATTGTAACAGCCGAACAATTGATGAGCGAGTATAGTTCACAAGTTCTTGGATTGTTGAAAGCTCAACTACGAAAGAGTTTGTCTGTAAAAGTCAAATTTGTAGTTCATAGCGTTACGAGTAAAATCATAAAAACTACTGAAATCAATCGTAGTGAGCGCTACCCTCGTTTTTTCCATAGCGTGTACGTTGTCGTGCTCCCAACTTCAGATTTAAATCAAGTTATGCAAAACGCATTTGAAGATATTACCAACGTGATCCACAACCGTCAGAATCAAGCTGGTTCTGGTTGGCGGATGGAGTACATTAGCGAGCTTCGTGCTTCAGTGACTACGTTTATTCCTATGGCGGGTAGCGGTAACGATTCTTACAAGATACGGCTACCCGCCGGCATCGCCAAACGAAAAGCGGTTGTTAATATTACACGCTGTGGTGATCAATGTTTTGTCTACGCTGTCAAAGCGGTGCTAGCTCGTCAACAAGCTGTAACCAATTCAAATTCTCCGTTTTTTATAAAGCATCATAGTGCTAAAGGCTTAGGTGATCTCTTCGCTCGTTATCCTGACAAGTTACCAGTCATTAACCCTCAAGTGCTAACCTATCCTGTCAAAATTCAAGACATAACTACATTTGAAGAAGTCCACTCGATCGCTATTAACATTTTTAGCTTTTGATACCTTACCGTTTGGCTGCTTTGACGAGAACGATGAAGAAGCAGAAAATCCTAACATGGCTAAACGTCCTAAACTCCCCGCAACCCTTGTTGCCATCCCTCGAAATATTTATCCTTTTCGCATTTCTGGGAAAACCTTTTTCAAACCCAACACCACCCTCTGTCAAGAACCGGTTAATCTTTTGTATACTTGCACTGGTCATGGACAAGGACATTTCTGGCCTATTCTTTCACTAACTCGTTTGTTGGGTAAAGACGAACACCATAAGAATCATTATTGTCTCAAATGTCTAAACGCATTTAAGAGTTCCAGTTCCCTGGACGCTCATAAAATGTACTGTTTAGAAAACAAACACAAAGCAGTTCGGCTCCCCACTCAGGGGAAGAACGATTTTGTTCAGATGCGCTGTTTTAATGCTGCTCAACGTGCACCTTACATAGCTTTCGCCGATTTTGAATCTCTATTAGTTTCTTATGATCCAAGTGATGAAGAACACTCCCCCATCAATCAAAAGCTTCATCGTCACGAAGCTCTATCTTTTTGCTATTTGGTGCTCGATCTACAGGGGAGTGAAGTAGCTTACCAGCGCTATGTTGGCCCTAATGCGGGTCAGATTTTCCTGCAAAACATTTTAGAAACAGCAGCGAATCTCGAGCAAGTGGTGCGCTCATCAAATTTTCCTCTTAATGAAAAAGATGTGTCAATGGCGATAAGAGCTCGACACACAGCTACAGTGTGCGTACACTGCAAGAAACCGTTACCCCAAGATTTGTCCGAGCGTATGATAGATCATGATCATTTTGATGGTTCTTTCCGCGGTATTGCGCACCGAGGTTGTAATCTACACTGTAAATTGGAAAACTACGTATTAACCGTCTACTTTCACAATTTACAGTAAGTATCTGTGAAAACCTATAAACCGAATCCATATAATCTTTTGTGTTTTGTTTCTAGGAATTACGATGGTCATTTCATCTGTCAAGCGCTGGAGCATTACGGACAAGACATTGACATTATCCCCAAATCTATGGAAAAGTTCTTGACTTTTAAAGTTGATAACGTTCGCTTTCTGGACAGTCTTCAATTCATGAACACCAGTTTGGAACGTTGGGCCCAAGTTCTCTTGAAAAAGGGGCTCCACTCCTTTCAATAACTGAACCGCGCAGCAGCGGTGGCGGGTGATCAAGAGAAACTCAAACTATTACCACGTAAAGGGATCTTTCCCTACGAATTCATGTCTAGTCTGACAGCTCTCGATTTACCACATTTACCCCCTCAGCCGGCATTTTTCTCCATCCTAACCGGTCGGTCAGTTTCGGATGAGGATTACACTCATGCTCAAAACGTTTGGGATACTTTCCAATGTCGCACTTTACGCGACTATCACGATTTGTATTTAGAATGCGACGTCCGCATCCTGGCCGACTGTTTTTCCACCTTGCGTCAAACAACCTATCACCATTCGGGTTTAGATGTAGCCCATTTTTACAGCATTTCGCATTTTAGCTGGAACGCCTGTCTGTACACAACGTACACCACGGGGGTGAAGATGGAGCTCATGACTGATGTAACCATGCATAGCATGGTTAAACAAAACGTGCGAGGGGGGCTAACCATGGTATACCAACGTCA
>JAGJRO010000105.1:0-143303 GCA_022832285.1 Lepidurus apus apus
AAGATTGATGTACAAAAGTTAATGTGTGCATGATTTTCATCCGTGTAACGATAGGCGTCTGAATGCTTAAGTTGTAATAAAAAATAGATGTTATATGTAATCCTTTTGTTCCTGAAAACGGTGCGGGGGCCTCAAAAAGGGGTTTGCGTACTCTTTAAAAATTCCTGGCTACGTCCCTGATTGTAACCTGCCGTACCTGCTTGAAATATAATATTGCGTAATTTTTTCTCGTTTCAGTCATTGATAGTAAATTTTTATTCTGAAAATCAAACTTCGCTAAATAGATTAAATGTAACAAAATAATATGCAATTCATAAGAGACCCGAGGACGGAGGACGTGTTACTGTAACATTACAACGTTAGTGTTTATAAACTAACATTAGGAAAAAAACGGAATTCAGACATATGGCGTTTTTCGTTGGGAAATATAGTGCTGCATTTTTCGCTTCGACACTGGGTTTTCCAAACACTACGATATGGTGCGTTTGAAAAATTAAATGCTAGAAAATCCTGCACCAGTGGTCCCAAGGAAAAACGCCAATAACAGAACTTAAACATACCTACATAAAACTTAAAGGACTTATCCTTAAAAAATGGAATTACACAAGTAGCTGCTATTGAATACAGCACGAACCATAGCAACGCACAGACTCCTTAAAAATCGCAACAGTAAACGTTCATGCGACGAAGAAAGGGCAGGCAAAACGTCCCTCCGAGCTCATTTGGCTTGGCGGACGTGCTAGTTCAAGTTGCTCCTCCTGGCCGCTGGCAAAATAGCCTAATCCAACTCCCCACGAAATCACCCACGAAATGCACAGCGCTTACGGGAAGCTTGCTGTGCCAAACCACCCACTGGGAGGTGGCACGCTTCTGGCCCGGAAAACGATAGAATAAGCTATGCTACTTGCATACCTAAAAATGACAGACGTTACTTTTTTCTATGACAGTAAACAAACTTCTAATGCCAAAATCTATAAGGAGTTGGTTGTATTCATACATACGGCGTTATTTTACAGGAATACTTGAGCGCTCCAAGCCTCCATCGAATGTACTCATTTGAACTACGTGCTAGGTGCTACGCAAGATTGCACCAATCTGGCGCACACTCAAATTCCAACGTTTATGTTATGTATGAAACTGCGGTTTGCTTTCCGTAATTACGAGCCTCGAAGGATAAGTCTTCCAAAGAAATAGGATACATTATTCCTTTATTATTTTGAGGTTAAAGGAAGCTTTGACTCTAGCCACTAAAGCTTATGTACAATAAGTTCTTTACAAAGATCAAGCGAACTGCTGCACTAGCCCAGCCAATTCCGACCTTTCGCATTTTCTGACAGCCTCTGAATCTATTTAAATTGCTTTAACTCAAAAACTGTCTATCTTATTTTACTAGTTATTTACAGTTTAATAAGTGAAAAAATCACGGATTTTTTCGCGGAAGCGCGTCATTTCAAAATAACGCAGAAATTTTGTTACTCAAGGGCGTTAGATGGCGTCTGTTGTGTACTTTCTTAAACAATTCCAAAAGGGCGGAGCTTGAAGTTACTGTTTAGTTTCTTGCACGTGGTCAACACTGAATTAAGGGCAGAAAGTTACTTTAAACGCTGCTTCCACTCCCAAAATCTCGAAAAAAAAAATGGAGGAAATGCTTCTTAATGTAACCAGCAATAGAATTAACATACAGGTTGGATTTCCGTTACATAAATACAATATAAAATTACAAATCCGAACGTTAATTTAATTTTTAATTCCATTTGCGTTTCTGTTTTTTAGGAGACTGGAGTTGCGATCAAAAAGGCAGCTCGAGACCCTTTAATGAGCTTTACGGCCAAGAAGCCCAAGTTATCCGAAAAATCAACCGCGTCCACAACAACGAAAGTTCCCCCGAAACCAATCCGGAGGCAAGTTGCACGAATACGCAAGAAACCTACCACCAACAGCACAACCATCTTATCAAACCTAGCTAAAGAACCTATTAACAGTGTCACTACTGCTGTTAACCTCTCACAAACCCCAGTTTCTAGCTCAAACATCTTCCAGAAGAAATCTCAACAAGATACTTCAGAAGAATCGTCATTGAAGCTGAAAAGACAACCTACAGATGGCCAACAACATGATAATCCCGAAAAGCCAGCTAAACCTGCTCATGCTAAAGTTATTCAACCTGGCACCTTCATTTCGTCTTTATTTGGCTCCAATCCTGCTGTTCCTAGTATGGAAAAACAGCAAGTTGACTCGACAAAAGAAACTTTGTTTTCTTCGGAGAATTTCCAAAACATCGATATTCACGATCATTTGGTATATAAATCTTATAAAATCGCTAGAAATTCTTATTTTTAACATTTTCTTCGTTTTTTTAACTTTTATAGAAAGCAACATTGGAGAAAGAGATGCAGATTACTGAAATGACTTCAGTGCAAATGAGAGCAATTCCTGAACTCCTTCAAGGAAGAAATGTCTTGGTCAAATCGCAAACTGGCAGTGGCAAAACGTTATCTTATGCCATTCCTATTGTCCAGGTACTCGACAAAAGCGTTAAACTCTTTAATATTATAACATTTTACGTTCTTTTAAGGTTTTGCAAGTTATGAGACCGAAAACTACCAGAGCTGATGGTATTTTTGCTCTGGTTATCGTCCCGACTCGCGAATTGGTCCTGCAAACGTACCAAATCTTCGTCAAACTCACTAAAGTAAAGCTTTACTGTAATATTTACTCTTTTAACACTCCATTTGTTCAATTTCACTTTCATTATCTTATACTTTACTATATAACCGATGTAAATCCCATTTATAATTCATTTTTTATTCTAGCCATTCACCTGGGTAGTGCCGGGCTACCTCGTAGGCGGCGAAAAGAAAAAATCGGAGAAAGCTCGTATTCGCAAAGGCTTCAACATCTTGGTCTGCACCACGGGCCGTCTATTGGACCACTTATCGAGCACCAAAAACCTCAGTTTCCACAAACTGCGCTTCCTAATTATGGATGAAGCGGACCGTCTCCTCGACATGGGTTACGAGAAGGACGTGACCAAGTAAAACTGCCCCAAAATCCCTTATTTTCTCACCTTAACCTCACTTTTCTGCTCTAGGATCATGGAAATCATCAAAGGCCATCAAGGGCAAAACAAAACCGAGATGCAAACCGCATTACTGTCCGCCACTTTGAGCTCTGGCGTGGAAAAACTCGCCGGTTTGGCCAGCGCCAAAGATTTCGTCACCATCAGCCTCTCGGAGGACACTGCGAACCCCGGCTTCCTCACCACTCCCGCGCATTTGAAGCATTTTTTCACGTTCGTGCCGCCCAAACTTCGTCTCATCACCTTATCCGCCTTCGTTTTGTGGCACTGTGGCAAATTGAAGAAAAAAGCCTGCATTTTCCTCTCCACGCAAGATATGGTCGACTTTCATACCACCTTATTCTCCGAAGTAAAAAAAATCTGGAAAAAATTTCCTAAATTTTTATTTTTAAATTTTTAAATAATTCATTTTTTTAACTTTTGTTTTTTGTGTGACTTTCCAGGCTCTGCGTGCTGGCGAGAGTATTGATTACTACAAACTACACGGGAACATGTTGCAAAAGGTATAACTCATCGTATCTGATTAACTCGCGATAACGTCTCCAGTTTGGACGACGTTACTGTTTGCGTCCAAGTTTATGGGAATGGTCCATTTGCCTTGTAGAAAGCGCTCACTCCCTTACGGAATAAGAGTAGCAGTGGTGTGGTCCGGACCAAAAAGGGGCGTTTAAATAAGTAGCTGAGCTTACTAACTTGGGTAATGCATGCAAATGCGGGCCTGCTGTAGGCCCTAACGCTTTGGCTTTTGCGTTTGGGGTCTGTCAACGCCCAGCTGCTTTTTGGACGATCCATCCATCTTCGTTTCTGGGATTTTTTTTTTAATTTTTTAAAAAATTCAGCAAGTCGTGTGGCTTAACAGCTGGGCGCTCTCTGAGCTTTAAGCTTGAACGACGCGCGCTTTAATTTTTATTTATTTATTTTTAATTTTTTTTTTTTTTACTTATTTGATTTTCCGATTCTGGTTTGGGGAGTTTCAAAGTTTTCTTTATGGCGTATTATGATCTCTCTCTTCCTCGCTCGTTCGTTCGCCTAACCAACAACTTATGCACATGATCCGTTCTGCTAATTGAATATGGATGATGGACAACTAGAGTAGAAGATTTCTGGGAATTTTGCATTGAAAAACCCCTCCCATGGGACTGCTGGCGGGGCTTATGTATAATGGACTAGACTAGATTGTAATGTACTAAAAACTCAAAACATTTGTTTTTTTAACCCTTTGGGGTTGGTTTGCAGGAGCGGACCGAGATTTTTAAGAGTTTTCGCGCAGCTGCGTCAGGAGTCTTGTTTTGCACGGTAAGTTGAGCTTTTCCCCCACCATCTATCTTGATTTATGTTCCTTTGAGTTACAAATGGACTGTCTATATAGAATATATAGAACTCATTACAGCCAAGTTTAGAGAAGAAGGCGGGTTGATTAGGGGAAACAAAAAAGGGGTATTTAGGGAGAATTTCGGGTTTTATTTTTTCCTAAGTTTAATTAGCTTAATATTGCGGTGTGAAATTGAACGGATGTAAAGGCCTTGGGTGATTTAAGGTTTTTAGCTTAATTTAAATTGCTTTTTAAGCAGGTTTTTTTAAGGTTTTCTGTGTAAGAAACTTTGTTGGGAGGTAGAATCCAATTGCGTTGGAATTGTTTGGAGCTAAACCGGGTTTTGAACCTGTTTTTTTGTAAAGCAGAGTTCGGGGGAGGAGATTTTCACGAAATTAAAATAATAGATTATTTTATAGAAAGTAATTAAAAAGAGGGGACGTAATTTTGGGGTGAAGAGTTTTTCTGTTTGGGAATTTTCTGCGTTCTTAATGCGATTATAATTAAGATTTTTTATTAATTGTCTTTCGAAAGAACACTTTTTGGGGTCTGGTTTAATTGCAGAAAGCCTCGCATTGTGAATCTTTCGCCCTTAAGATAAAGCACCTTTTTCACTGTTGGAGTGAAAACGTTACAGGAATTCGCAATTTTTTTTTTACACTTTTATGGGACTTCTTTGTTGATTTATTGTAGTAAAAACTTCCTGGCAACAGTGAAATGTGATCGCAATTTTTGTAGTTGACACTGGATAAATCATTGCTGCAATGTGAGGTAACTTTCATTGTAGCAATATTATGGTAATTTCATTGTTGCAGTGAACGTTCATGGCTGCAAGGCAATTTTAAGTGCTGCAACGTTACATTGTGGCACTGGGAATCTAATTATTGCAGCTCAAAGGCAAACTCCTCTTTTTCATTGTTGCATTCGAAATTGTTATCACCGTGTCAACACATCCAAGGAAAGTTCATTTAAAAAAGTTTATTCACTTAAAGAAGCTTTGCTTGCATACATTTTCATTGTTACTGTATATTCTCCCACGTTGGACTGCATACTTCATTGTTGCATGGTATAGTAAGCTTGGCGCCGTGCCAATTGCGTTGATGCAATAGAACATTCATTGTAACTATGCCAGTTTCTTGTTGCGATCTAAATTTCACTGTTGCACTGCCGTGTTTCAGTTATGGCATTGCAAATTTCATTGTTTACCATCTTTTCTTCATTGTTTACAACGTTAGTTAACTTTCCTCGGTGTTTTCAAGCAATGACTAGTCGTTGTTGCAGTGAATTTTTCATTGTTGGATTCAAAATTTCAGGGTTGCAACACTACTTTGGGTTTGGTTTGCAAATAATTTCTATTGGCTTCTCGTTGAAAGTATTACTGAAGGTAATTTCCCCAATAGGAAGTAAATTTTGCAATGAAATATGTGGAGTAGAAAATGAAAGGCAAAAAGGGAAGAAAAACAGGCGGGAGCCAGGATAAAGTTCACGTCAAAGCTAATGGGTTGCAAACGCAGTCATTTGGAGGATATTGAGGTTGAAACTGCTGATAACTTTCGCACGCTGTTGTAACGCAGGTGCGATGGCTGCTCTGAAAACCTTTACACAAAAGGAGACTTGAATGAAACGGCCGCCGCACCATGTCTAATAGTATCAGCCTCCTGCCGAGGAAAAGTCCGAGCTTGATAAATGAGCTAGCTTTGCGACGACAATTGACCGCCCCTGAAGTTATAATCTCCCTCCTTTTTAAAATACTTATTTCCAAACCCAAGTTACGCGCTTTTCCCACAATCCTTTATCATTCCCAAAGAATTTTCACCATCTTTTTCCTATTAGCCTAAGCCACTACCGCCGATTAAAAAAAATAACCTCTACCGAATAACATTAAAAAACCCTCTTACCTTAACACACTTAGCTCAAATGTAAATAACAACCATATTATCGAAAGCGTGGATCACTTACGGCCCTCGTAAATACTTCCAACCTCCTTTAAACATATGTTAATCTACCATGTTAATTTCATGTTAATACCATGCTAAAATTTCCCAGTCCCAACGAAAAATTTTGAAGATTTCAAGAGTCTTGGTGAAAAAATTGTGAAAATTTCAAGTCTTCGAATGAAGACTTGAAGTCTTGAAAATTTCAAGTCTTGAAATTCTTGAGAATGAAGACTTGAAAATTTCAAGTCTTCGAAACTTTCGAATGCTCAAGGAGAAAAAAAACTTGAAAGTTTCAAAGTTTCAGTGAAGAAAACTGAAAATGTCATTCGAAAAAATTTCAAAAATTCCAGAGTAAATGAATTTATTCTTAATTGAAGAAATACCATACGGAGCTTTAAGAAAGATTTTTTATATTTTTAAAAAACTAAAAAGTATCCTTTTCTATCATCTCCTTTTATAACGCTTGACTCATCTCAAAGTTTGATCAGCCGCACATCGTGTCCACAACAGGGGGCTCTGGTGGCTCCGTAGGGGTCGCGTGCTTGAATTGTTACTATTGCATATGGGCATGTGTATTGTTAAGACCCCGTAAATGCTTTCCAAATCTCTTTCCCAATCCCCAAGGAGCACTGAGGGAACTAGGTGGGCGTGGTCTGTAAGAAAGGTGGGCGAGTTACGGATAGAGTTAAGGCAGCAGCTCATAGCTGTATCGTCTATACGACGTGGATGTGTTTATATGTGAAACGTTGGCGCCTGCTGTGAATGTATTGAGGAGAGCGTCTGCCAAGGCTTAAGAAATCCAAAATGGTAAACTGGGATCCCAAACGCGGAATGAACGATGCGGGGCTACTTCACGGGAGCCAAATTCCCCATGCACTTCACGCAGGCAAATGTGTTTGCACTCTCAGTAGGAAGAAAAGTCGAAACTTATTCGGGGTTTGGAGCGCTACTTCTTCCTTTTGTATACAACATAACATAGTCAGAGACAGAGGGAAAAGAGGGACAGAAAGACAAGCATTTTATCTATTGGGATGATGAGATCCATGGTGAAGAGCTAAAGGTTCCATCTCCTTATGCGTTTATGGTTGGAGCAATAATTCAGGTGCTACGATTGTTGAGCTCGTAAGCCTGTTAGCGGGGTTCCCTATGCGTCATGCATGTTGCATGGCACATGGCGTTTTAGCTCAATGGCTGTTTGGCATGCCCAACTTGAAACTGGCCCGCGAAGACTCGTAAAAATGGCAGTGCAGTACCAGTTTATACAGTCCCACACACGTTTTCGTCACTCGCCATAAACTCCCTACTGCGAACTGACCTGTTGCCAGCTTCTTCAGCAAGCGTGACTCATTTTCACCCCGAAAAATATAGCATTCCTTATCTTACGATTGGGTGTAGGGATGTATTGGCCGTAGACACTGGTTAGGAACTCGTATTTCGATTATTTACACGCGGATTTGAATACTGTGCCCTTTTCTAGTGTTTACTGTATACATCGATAGTTCGAATGTTGTAAAAACGACGGAAAGAAACTCGGTTTTCACTGTTAGAAAAGTAGAATTCCGATTAGGTTAGTTACACTCTACTTTTCATTGTTGCCGTTGAATGTTAGGTGCCGATTGCCAGGAATTTTTCGTTATTGTAGACGAATTTCCATGGATGCAAGGGAATTTTCGTTGTTGGAGTAAAACTTTCATTGTTGGGGTGGGGATATCCATTCTAGCCCAGAAACTTTCAATCTTGAGAAAGTTTGTAGAAACGATAGGTTTCGTTATAGAAATTTCATTGTTGGCTAAGAGAGAGGACAGGAAATAGCTATTATGGTTAGATTTTCATTCTTGGAGCATAGTTTGCACCATTTGGGAATTATCTCCTTAAAAGGTTTCTATGCTGGAAGTCATTGCAGCCAATTCTCAGACTTTTAGCAGGGTTTGTTTCTTATTTCCATGTAATTTCGCAGTTGTTAGCTTTAACACGGTTTCATTTGTAGTACTTATAGAAGTTCGGTTCGTAAATTCCCTCCTAATTTGCGCTCATTACAGAACACTTGTAATGTTACCATTGTTTTATTCTAATTCTACCGTATTTAATAGCCTAGAAAAAAAGTCCCGCCATAACTCACTGCAATAACATTACGACCTTTTTTTGTGTAGTTACATAGTAATCTAATTAAACTTACAAATAAGGTAAGATGAATTGTCCCAACTCGCCATTGTCTAAATTACATCCAATCCCAAATCCCTTTCATTACATTCTCATTGTTCCTCATCCTCTTTTTACTCCCCTGTCCTTGCATTATTAACCCAAACTTCCAAAGTGGTCCAAGGGAAGTAATCCTAATCTTTCCCAGATAGTTTATGGTAATAAAGTAATTATTAAAACTTACTTTACGGGTGTAAATTACTAACAATCTGTCTAAATTCCATTGCATCTCGCATCCACGATCTTCCGCGATCTTCCAGGAGCGAGCTAAACGAAAAGCATCTGTTGGGTCTTAAACACCACACACTTTTATTATAGAAACAACAAAACGACAACTACATTAACGAAAAGCCAAAGAAAAAAAGAGGTAAACGCTATTTCAAATCCTTTGCATTGAAGTTGGAAAAAGCTGGAGGGAAGGTGGAGGCGTGCCGTGCGTAAGTTCAATTAGCCTCTTGGCTTTGTTCCACCTAATCACACCGGCTGCTATATTTAATCGCCCGACTATAAGAAACGCAAATGAGATGCCAGGGCCATTATTTTGCGTTTTAAGAATGCGTTAAAAACCTCGTATGTTTTTCTAAGCAAAGCGTTTTAGGGACTCGGGCAGAACATGAGAGGCCTTTCTCTGTGTCCTGACTCCTTTTGAAGAGTAAAGGGGGAAGCCGCAGTATGTGGTCAATGTGGTGGTTCCCTACGGAGCTCCTGGTCCAACTCGGAAACCTGGGATCATCGGAAGGGGGTCTTGAACGTTGATCGCTTCGTTTCTCATTAGACTCACGCGGGCAAGCGATGATATAGACCCTTTGGCCGCCTTTCCTGACAGGGACAAGTTGTGTGCACTCTTCTTCCTTGCAACATTTTCCTTCTTTTCCTCTTCCTCCTGCTTCTTTGCAGGTTCAAACAAACGTTTGAGGCTTTTTTACCCAGATTTCGTCTACCTCTTTGGCCCAACACGGCAGGGACCACTAGAGGCATTGTTGCGCGCCAGGTTACAACGATTTTCAAGAATGTTGCCCCCTTCCCTTTCCAGGCCCTCCCGCCTTTTATCAACAATAAAAGCCGGCAACCTCCGATAATTCGCGCTGACAGGGGTTACAGCAGGGGTTAAACTTAAATCAGGTGAAACGCAGCAGGATTGAAAAACCTTCCGCTCTTATGGGTTATTGTAAATGGGAAATTTTGACTCGAGGCTCTATTGTTGGGGAATGCCTTGGCCATTGAATCGAATGTCGTAGTCGTGTTAGCAACCGATTGTTATATATTTTGTTCCATTTTTGTTATTCTCCTTCTGGCCCCCCTCTTTTTTCGATAATAATCGTGATGGTTATTATTTAAAGGACGTGGCTGCCCGGGGTTTGGATTTCCCAGAGGTGGACTGGATCATTCAGTACAATCCGCCGATTAAAGCCGAAGACTATGTCCATCGGGTGGGTCGGACGGCCCGGTTGGGCAACCAGGGCTCGGCGTTAACATTCTTGGATCCATCACAAGCAGGCTTTGTGTCCATGATGGGCCAGCGAGGCGTCGAGTAAGCATAATTCTTGATTTATTGTTCCAATTTATGCCTCCTTTTGGGGGGAGGAGGGGAGAGATTCTCCGCTGCGAAATACTGAAGAATTGATTTGGTACAGTTTGGTGGAAAAGAACGCAGAGGAGTTCCTCGATACACTGCCCAAGACGCATTCCCAGGTGACGCAACAGAATTTGTTAATCTTTTCGCGCTTTACCCTTAACTTGGGGAACATTGTTGTATGACAAGTGTGAGAAAAGAATTTAGAGGAAAAAGAGTAATAACAGACATTTTTGGGGGGTGATTATTCCAGTCTGGTGGGTCCATGGAAGATGTAGCTACACGCTTGCAACTCAAGTTTGAGGAATTGGTACTCGGGAACCCCGACTTGCATCAATCAGCTTCCAAAGGTAAAGGGGAAGCGCTTTACTTGTGTACTTAAAGTACTAATACCCTTAAAGTACTAATACCCTTCAACAGCGTTAATAAGGAGTTTGAGATAGTTTAATCCTCATAAGTAAAGCTATTCTATGTTTCCTGCTCTTATTTACTTTTCTTGTCATTTTTCTATTATTGTAATTATTATTATATTAGAGTTCGTGAAGCGTAGAAACGTTTTTAATAGCGCCTTAATAGTACAGTGGTCCTTTTTTATAATTCCTAAAATCATGGACAATTATTAAGCTGAAGAAATGCAGTTAAACGCATTTTTGCGTAGGGAATATAAACAGAAGCCGTGAGTTGGCTTCCGTTGCTTTGCCTAACCGTAACTTACCAGCAAATCCGGAAAATAGAAAGAACGTTACCGTTAGGCGCACAGTAGCCAACAGTGAAATTAGTACTATCGGTTTGGAATTGAAGGGCGTTTTGGGAAATTTCCTAACTGTGAAGCCCCAACAATGAAAATTTCGTTGCATGAAACAGCAGACTTGTATATACTGTTTACGTTATTTTCCTTGTAATTACTTTATTGTTTATGCTAATAAGGCTCGTTATGTTAATTCACTTGCAACCGCAACGCAAGAAAGGGCCAAACTTCATTGTCTTCTGATCACCTAGTAACGAATTTAGTTTACAGCAAGTTCAAAGGTGACGTTTTAAGCATCTACTTCGTGTAGCGCATGGATATGTTCTATGCAAATCCAGCTGAGATGTGAAAGAAACGAGCAAATTATTTTGATAATAGCGCAGCGCAAAGAATTGAAAGGAATTAAAAGAGAAGTTGTAGGAGCTCAAAGCATGCGCATCTTTAAAAGTTTAACCGGTTATTAGACAGGTCTAATGAGGTCAGTTTTGTTCGCTATGTTGATTTAGGGTTTAATGAGCAGGTCGTACGAGTTCATTAGCCAAAGGGGCGGGCTGGAGAGCCATTAGCTCTAAAAGTACACACAATAAGGCAGTCAGTTTCTCTTTAAAATGCAGTCTCCCCCCATTCTCTTTTGCCTTTTGGGAAAGATAACTACTGGCTTGTCCCTTTGAATTATTTAAGAGGCAACTAGCTGGACGCTCCAAGAAGCTCAGGAATAATGGCTAGGACCGTAATAACCTTCTTTCGCCCCCTTTTTTCTTCCATTTGTGAATGTGAATGTGTATACTATATATCTTGGGCTTTTTTGGCAGGTTATGTGTCGTTTGTGAGGTCCTACGCAGCCTTTCCCAAAGAAGTTCGACGTATCTTTAATTTCAAAGAGCTGCACCTGGGGCATTACGCCAAAAGCTTTGCGTTGCGAGATCCGCCTACCAAGATTAGTGGCTTGAGCCGAAAGAAAAGTGCAGGACCACACGCCCATCGTCGAGGACCGCCCATGAGGAGATCCTTAGGAGGAAATATGACGCGCAGACCTCCATTTCGACGACCGGGAACTGCTCGTTAAACTTGGTAGTTAGTTATGCTCCGGGTATTCTTTTTATTGGGCTAATGAATCTACTCCTATTGAAGGTACTAATGGGGTTTGGTTCTTACCTTTGGAGCTGGTGGAGTTAGGCTTCAAAGCGGCATTCGACAGGCGATTTAACTGCGTTTTCTCTTATTTGTGGATGTAAAGTCACTTGTATATGCAAATAAAAGTTAATACAACAGACTCTTGGTTAAATTGTATTCCTTGTCAAGCAAGCGTCGTTTTTTTTACGCGTTTTTGGGTTCATAAACAATAAGCCAGCAATATGTGCTAATAGATGTCCTTTTGAACGGCATTTGGCGCGCTTAGCGATCCCACGTGACGCCCGGCAGCCAATGACGAGCCCAGAATCTGGGTCACATGTCCAGTGCAGTGAATTTCGATGGCGTCGTTTCGTGATGTGAAGTTATGCAGTTTATTTAGGTAATTATATGCATTTTATCAAAGTTTCGTTATGTTTAACTCTACAGGTTCTTTAGCTCTACTATCGATGTATATGTAGAGTGTAAGTTTAAGCTTTATACTCGCCAATTAACTTAATAAGGCCCAAAATACGCAAGCGCATCCCACGCTCTCGTTTGGAAGTAAAGATATGCAAATAATGAAGAAAGTGCACAGCCATTCCACGTTATTCTCTAACCTCAAGTAACTCATAACCAAAATACGGAAGCTTTGTAGCTATTCACCTGCTTTAAGTTATTTTAACCCAATTTTTCGTCCCGAGAAACTAGGAGTTAACAGCCCCATAAAGTCGTTTGTTAGTCGTCAAAGTGTGCATTTAAAGCCGAGCTTCTACGTGTAGACAGTAAAAGTGGGAGCAGAACGATGTTTGGCAGTTTTGGACTCGCCTGGAGGCTGTTCTCCCATCTGAAACTGGCAATTTCTCACCAAAGTAGCTGTTGTTTAAGCTCTAAACGACTCCCCGAGCCCATCCTTTGTTAAAGCTGGACACTACAGGACCTTATTACAGCTCTTTTGTTCTTCCCAATGGCCTCTCCATAAAAAGAAACTGTCTTTCAGCGTTTTCAAGCTCGTTTTTCGCCTCGAGAAGTAACTTTTATTCATTTTATTAATTCGGGCTCATTTCTGTCCCATTTGGTACCATAATACCTTGGCCCTGAGCCAGAAAACACGACTCCCAACTCGGTTAAATGATTTTCGAGGCTCATTGATTCTCCGTTTCCCATGATAGATGTGGTCTTTGTGCAGATAGAACAACGGCCAACGGGTTTAGCACAACTCCGGACACAACAGGTTGTTGCCAGAAAACGCACAAAACGAACAAAGTACGATACGTTTTTCCCTTTACCTTTTACTTGCTTTTTTCCCTTTTTTTCTCCCAAAGGAGGGGGGCTTCTTTTTCTTAAGCCAATTCAGGACTGCTGTTGCGCCAAGTCTTTTGTTGTCTTGCCATTAAGTTCCTGCTGGGATCCCAGAGCCGCCGCCTTTAGTACAGAAATGGGCCGTCTCTTTGGGTAGATAATATTGCCACACCAAGAAGAACTTTAAAAAAAAATAATAGCCTTCTGGTCCCGTGTACTTATTTTTATTTATATAATATTTTTTAGGCGCTAGGCGTTGGAAATGTACCCTTTCGCAGGGTAGCTTTAGTTTGATTAACCCCGAAAGGAGCTGGAAAATTCTTTCAAGGGGCGTTAGTGCAATTTAACCCTTCGTGGAAAAACACACGAGCAAGTTGGCACAAAAGAGGGGGGTTGTTGTGGATTTTGGATTGTCTGGGGCTTTTAAACGAATTTAAAGACAGCTGGCAGTCGCAATAGACATTTATTGACTTGCGAAGAGCAAGAAGCCGCTTTTTTAGTGGATTTTGGCTTGATTAACGTGCTATTATTATATATAAAAAAGGGAAAGAAAGGGTGGTGGTTTTTGGTGGTGTCTGCGGCAGCAAAGCGAATATATGTTTGCTTTGCGTGTAACCCATACTAATGTTGAATGTCAAGCCTCAAAACACTGCGGTCGAATAGACTTCTTGGCGGCGTTGGGTCTATATGGATGAGGTACCTTCTTTCTTGTTAATCTAGCCCCAAAAGCTTAATGGTCGTGTCGTGTTGCATGCAAAAGGTTTTTTCTTTCTTTTTTAGGCAAAGAAAGAAAAAACCACTTTGGCTTGGTTTATTTGTTCCTTTTTAATTAGGAGTTAATCAGATCGCAGCGGGGCCTTATTGGCTCCCGCCAGCGCCAGTTCGGGAGACTTTTTTTTCGTCCCGTGAATTAGTGTTGGGAGAATGAACATTTGGAGTGGCTTTGTTCATTGACTTTAAAAAATTAGGACTTCATTTTCAATACTTAGACTTACGGTGGATCTCTTATGTAAGTCTAAGAACCTGACCACACTCTTAAAACCGCCTTTCTTCAATTTTTTTACAGTAAAATGGTCGTATGACAGTCGCAAGTCTCCTTATGTGGCTTGCAACAATGATGTAATCTTATGGCAGCCTTACAAGTCGTATAACAATCCTGTTAACAGTTGAAACGGTCACAATAAGTCTTATAACAGTCTTGATTTCTTTGGGATTTCTTTTCAGATTTGGCAGTTTTTTGTTGAGTTGGCTGTTAGTGACTATTTTTCTTCTTTTTTGTTAAATGCGATTTGTATAGGCTTAAGGCTGTTACTGTTGTTACGGTAATTTATTTCTTCATAAAAGGGTTGGGGATAGGGAGTTGGACAGTGACACTCTTTATTGGGGTATGAAATTGTCCTAAGCACTTATTGAAAGAAAAAAATTAAAAATTTTCCTTTCTCTCGTTGTGTTTTTTGGCTTTAACAGAAAAAAAACATAAGTAAATTACAATGTTCAACTAGCCGCTACACATACGTTACTTTTTTTAGTTTTTGTTTTTGTCGAGTCACGAAAATGTTCCTCATCATAGCCATTACGGTAAAACCGCTTGTTCCGTTGATCATAAGGTGCCAAAGAATATTATCTCTTTTTTATGTATATATTTCTTACTCTTCCCAAAGAAATAAGAAGGAAAAATAAAAGAATCTCTTAAATCTCGGGCTTTGGGTTTTCACATTTGGTGCTGTATTTTCGAATGAATGACAGGCGTTTTCCCACGCCCTGCTGCTGTATTGTCTCCACTGAAATTTCCTTGCTTATACACTTTCTTTCTCTCTCTATAAAATACATACAGACACAAACATAGACACACAGAGAGAGAGAGGGACCCGTCGCCATCGCCGTATAGCGCAAGAGAGAGGTAGCCTTTTGCGCCTGTTTTGTTGCCACAAAGTGCGTGTCGACATGGAACAATGGCCATAACCTAGCTTATTAGGATAATAGCGTGAGATTTCTCAAGCTTCCACTATAACAATGCATGTGTTATTGGGTTATTTTCCTTCCTTTTTACCTGGCGGCCAATTCTATAATCCGCGTTAGCGAGCGAGAGAGGAGAGGGGGGTCCATACGTTACGTTTTGTCCGGGTTGGAAAATCGTTCCAATATGGGAAATTTCATGCTCAAATTTGAGTTTCAAATTACAGACATGATATGCTAATTAAGGTCTTTTTTTATTTATTTCTCTCAATATAGGATATCCATGTTATCCAGCCCCTTGTTAACCAATAAGCGAGGCCAGGAGCGTCCATTGCCGTTTCCGGTTGGCGTGTTAGTTATCTTTTGTTTTATTTTTTCTTGTTGGAACCAAATTGACAAAGTCAAATTGGTAGGGCTTCGTCTAAGTTTTATGGCGTTTGACAGGGCGGAGTGAATGAGGACGATAATGTCCTTAATTAGGAGCTATAGAGCCTGGGTCCAACTTTTCGGGGCCTCCTAATTGGTTTATGACATCCCAATATCCAATGAAGTTGGCTTTAACAATTGACTTTGATTCCCTTTATAGGATATAGCGTGAGTGAGCCTTGGGGATTATTAACAGTTTTTCCGTATCTATCCGAGTGCCATAAAACGTTGCTCCTAACCCAAATTGGGTCCTCGCTTGTTTAGCACTCGGACGCGGATGACTATCCTACTCACACAAAAAAGAAAAGACCAATTATAAAAGTTTTGTTAGAAAAAATTTGGAAAATAGTGGATTTAACATCCTCGTGTCAAGTTTACATATAGACCCGAACTAAAATTAAATTTTATTAGTTTACCTCTTTACAGGTTGTTGAGAAGCAACTACCTAATAAGGCTGGGATGCTGGATTTGGGGGAGACGAAAAAAAGTCTCCCCCGAAAGTCCAAAAAGCCAACCAAAGCAATTTTAAAAGTTTTGCTAGATTTTTTTTTTAAATAGTGTATTTAATATCCTCTTGTCAAGTTTACACATTGACCTGGACTGAAATTAAATTTTATTGGTTTACCTCTTTACAGGTTGCTGAGAAACAGCTACAAAAGAAGGCTGGGATGCTGAATTTGGGGGAGATGAAAATTAAATCTCCCCAGAAAGCCCCAAAGAGCAAAGCAGAAAAAAATTAAGAAAAGCAAATTATGAGGGAAGGTTGCAATTAAGACAGGGAGTATTTAAGGTGGTTGGGATGAAATTAAGGCTTTTCTTTGTTGGAAGAGGTGTGAGATTTTTTGTTTGGTTTGGAGGTACCATAAACGAAGGAGGAAAAAAGGGCGTAACGTGGATTTTTTCTTTTTTTTCAACTTTTTTTTTAAATCCGAGGCTTCTTTTTTAAGGATAAAAAGATGGTTTTTATAGATTAAAGCAAAGGATTTTCCCACGTTAAATCGAGTTCATTGCAAGAAAGTATAAAAACAAATTGTGAACCTTTAACACGAGGAGGGTTAGGCACATAACCCCCCGGAAAGAAGTGGAGCAAAAGACTATAATATCTTTGGAGCAAATATTATCTTGACCTCTTGAGACCCGTATTAGAGGAGCACAGATGGTGTTGGGATTGGAGGATTTCCGAGAGGAAAAACCCGAAAAGGTCTTGTCTTGTCTTAATCTTACCTAAATGAGGGATATGTTGCATTACGTTTTTACGTCGATTTCACCGCTTTGCTTCCCATGGCTCTCTGTCTCGCTGTATTTGCTCCGTTTTCTGGTTAAGTTATTTGAGCAAATCTCCCAAAGTGGGCAAGTTAAGGGCATAAAGGAATGGGAAGTAAAAGCCTTCGGGACACAGTTGAACACAGGAAATTGTGGTTGTAACTCCATTCTTATTGGGCAATAAGAAGCCCGAGAAACTTTTGTTCCGAAGGATCCCTTTTCAATCAAGCTTTGGCAATAGCGCCCAAAAGCATCCATTTGACGCTTTCATACCTTCCATTAAGCACTAATGATGCAAGAAACTCACGTCGGCCAGTCCTCGAGGCTTTTTAACTCGCCTTTTTTTACTTTCGTCTCCAAAGTTGTTTTTACTTGAGATTCTTAAAACTCCGCGACAATAACGTGTAAAATTGAATTTGAAAAGAAGTTGGAGGACTTCTTAGAAGCTTTTGTGTTGTTGCAAAAAAGGGTCTTTGTAGGAAGGACTGAAAAGACGAAAAAAAGAGAAATAGAATAAGGAAAGGTAGTTTGGGTCCTTAGTTAAAAAGTCCTTTCCGACACGCTTTGACACACTCGTTTGAGAGCAACAATGGCCGATTGGGTCCAGGACTCTGCCAACAAATAATGCCACCCTATCTCTATAAGTCGGGGTTTGGGGAAAAGCGTATTATCCTTTTAAAGATGTGTATATACAAAAGACTTTTTACCTTTTGGGGGGCTCCCTCCACCATTGAGCAAAAAAAGCCTTTTTTATCATTGTTAAGCTTTACAAGTATAGGGGAGGGTGGGTGGTGTGTATAAGTGTTTGTATGTATTCAAAGGAACTTGCTGTGCGTCCTTTTAACAACTTTCACAACAATGAGTTCTTTGACTTTAAGTAATCGCTGAGTGAATACCTAAGAATCCCGCCAAACTTTGGAATGGCTCTAATCCTTTATATTACCTAATTTTTTTCGTTTAAACTTGCTTAATTTCATATTTTTATTCGTATAATGCTAATAAATTAACGCATAAATAGGATCTTTTCAATGCAAGTTGAACATGGAAAACTTGAAAAACTGCAAATTGAAAATCGAAGAAAATGAAGAAAAAAAATTTAAAAAATAAAAAGATGGAAAATTGAAAATCGGAAAAAAGTGCAAAAACTGAACGAAAGTGCCGAAGCTTGTCGGAAAGTGGTGAAAAAGTGATTAAGAGATGATAAAACTTCAAAGTCAAAGTCCGAAAAGCAAAAGAAAAGCCTTTTTTTCAGGGGTAGAAGACAATCTTTCGCACATCCAAATCCGGGTTTTGTCACTCACTTGATTAAGAAGGTAATAACAGCCCCGTTTTGGGTTTAGGTTCTTATTTCGCATCAATAAGCCTCCGAAACGGTGACTGGGATCAAAACGGAATGTATGTCTTTGTACAAAAAAAGGTGCTGACTTATTTCATTCAGCAAAGATTGCTCCAAGAGATCTGGACGATTTAAGTTTCACGAAAACAGTTTAGAAAAACGCGTTTGTTTGAGTGAAAATTGTTTGGAAAATTCCCTTGGGATTTGTTGGAGATATTTTCGTTTCGCCTCCCAAATCTTGTACCAAAAGTTTCTTATGCGATGGATCAAATGGATTGATAAGGTATCAGTTTGTATCGAAGGGGGAGACGAATTAGCGTTTGGGGGAAATTCCCCTCCCGTTCAACGGATCATATTTCAACCCTTTTTAAACCTCTGAAAACATGTTCCCTCTGCAGGTGGGCTTGTCGAATATATAGTCCATCTAATGCCAAGAATTTTTCGGATGGGGCGATCAAATAAGCGCAAGTGGAACGTTTAGAAGGCTTCGCTTGTGTTTCCAATCCCTTGAATGTGCCTTTTGGAGTCACTTTTTTATGATTAGGATTGGGTATCATCGTAACACACGGGGGTTGGGTAATTAGATAGCGTTAAGACCTCCCATGATGCTACACAAGGTAGCTAAACAGATACCTTTACTTTTATTTTATAGGTTAACAACTTCTAAAAAAAATAAAAAAATTAGAAGACTTCAGTAGCCAAAATATGATACGCTAGCCCACCATCGACGTTCAGAAATAATACCTGGCCTTTTTTCCGTTAGAAATTAGACATTAGAATGTTAGAATTTGGAGTTTAGTGTTGAAGTGCTAAATGTTAAAATGCTACAGTTTAATATTAGAGTTTAGAATTTGTAATGCCCCTTTTTAAAGTGTTATAGTCGAGTGTCTTTTCAGGCCAAGTTTAATCGGTGTTGGGACTTTGAAATTTTTCGATATTCCAATTTAAAAAAAAGATTAAAGAAGCAGGGAAAAGAGTTTAGGGCGCGAAAGGGATTTTCGGATGGCTTTGGGGATATTTGAGAAATTTGAGCTTCTCAAATGTCTTTGTCTTAAGATCTTCGAGGTATTAGAGAAAAGCTCCGCACAATCTTCTTCGGTGGGAAGAGGGGGTGTTTAAGATATTGTGTGTTTGTGATTTAAAGGGGGTTTATGGTTTAAAATTTGTTCGGCAGCAGGAAGAGTCGGATGTCGGGATGAAGAGTTTGTGTGAGGATATAGTTTAAGGCCCACCTGACTAGATTAAAGGAAATTTGCGGTTTCCAACATGGATTTTTTTTCGATTTTTTTGGTACGCTAAAATTCTACACTTTTAGGTTCCCATAAGCTGTTGTAAGCTTCCTGAGAGGGAAGCTTACAACATTTTATAAAGATCCTAAGAAAAAAGTAACCTAATACTTGATTATTTCTGATTTTAAGAATAATAAAAGCCGAAAGACACCTAAGAACTTAAACGTAAACTCCAAAAGTCGTAAGAAATATAATAATTTCATTTTAAGTAAAACAGTCCGTATTAAGTCTAAGAATCATAACAAAACTCAAGAAACTAATTTATTGAAATGCTAACTTTTAAACATTTACTGAAAATTAATTAATTAATTGGTGTAACAAGTCTCAGGGCAAAAATGATGCTAATGATTGTTCCTTCGTCTCGTAAAACATTGCCCCAAATCCCCCAAAGTAACTCACGAAAACGTACCGTGCTAAACACCATAAAGAATCATAAGAACATTATGAATTCTCTGAAATCGTAACACTAATGCCTCATTTCTAGCCATAAGCTCCAAAAACCGTCCAACGTGCTTCATAAACCCAATACAACGTACAAAAAAATAATAAAAACAAAAAAGTCATTTTAAATGATTACGTCACAATACCCATAATACACGATCAGAAAATAAACAAAACAAAATTTCCAATTCAATTTTCAATAGTGTTTGAATCGTTTCCTTTCAAAATAAATCTATTAAAAAAACGATCAGAATAAGGCACGATCAGAAAATGATTTTTTTTTTAAATTTCCAATTCAATTTTTTAAAAATTGAGTGTTTCCTTTGGATTTCACCAGTTCAATTTGTCATTTATCCCGCAACTTTCTCTAATCTCAAACATCAAATTCCCCTACTCACTCCTCAAACCTAAACACACACAGCCTCATTAAGCCTGAAGCATCCCCAATCCCTGGAGTTTTAGCTTTTCTGTCATGGTTGTCACTCGTCTGATGGATGTCTCCATCCCCAAAGCTGCCGATTAGCACCCAAACACGTTACAGTTATACGTAGTGGGTAGTGTATAGCCAAAACCTCTCCCAGATTGGGAAATACATAAGAACAAGGGGCAAAAAAACTTCTTGTCAGGGACTAAACGGACCTAGTATCTTTTTTTTTCTTTACTTTTTAAAAATAAAATAAAAAAGAAGACCCGTTTGCTTTCTGTGCCATTTAGGATTCTGTTTTTGTCTAAAATCCCAAACTGGATATCTTGAAAAAAAGAGTCTCTTATTCTATTCGGATGAGGAATTTATTTTAATGAGCGACATGCATATAATCTTCTGTGGTTTGGCAGGTGGAAGCGGGATTATGATAGACAGGGCAAGAGACTAAATATCCGATCCTTTTTCTAACCCCCCGAAAAGGTTCCAGAAGACTCCAAAAGACAATGGCCCCGAGAGTAGTAGCACAACATGGCGTGCACGGTCGCTTGCCTTAATGAGCTGATGGAGTCTGACACACAGGTGCTCTGGATATTAACATTGGCGCGACATTACTATCGGATTAAGCCACCAATGGTTTGCGTGACGGCGAAAACTTGTCTCCTATGAACCCCAACGGTATTCACCACACCAAAAAAATCCCACTCTTCCAAAAAATTTATTAATTTTCTTAAAACAGTGAATCTCTAAAACCCAATAACGGATAGTAATTAAATAAATATACCATCGAATTAATAACAATTTTAAATAAAAAAAAGCGTATAATTAAATACTTTTCAATCCAATCAAAATACAATAAAATTAATAAAATTTCAGTGTATTCATTTAATTGTTCAAAAATATAAATTATAAAAATTCAAAAATAAAATAAAATTAATAAATAAATATAGAAAAAAATCTGTAAATTCATAGGAAAAACCCAAAATTGGTCATATGTATTTTTCTTAATTAGGGATTTTTGGAGTATAAAGACGGATTGGGAAGATCTCCACGGAATGATTTTATATAACTGTAAGGTATTAATTTCATAACTATAAATAGGGGAATTAATGTCTCCTAATTAATTGGCCGTATCCCGTTAGGATTTTATCATTGGCAGCATTACATAAGAATGCACTTGTCGCCTCCTTAGAACTGTTCCGTGTCGCATCTTCTTTTCTTATCCATTGATTGAAAAGTCACGGAAATTGGTCTTCCCAAATCATAATTTTCGGGGCTCGGGGAGTTTAGCTGGAGTTGAGTTGAGTCGAGTTGAAGGAAACCGCGATGGATAATAAGTGGGTTCCCACGCCTTTACTGTTGACAAGATGGTATGACCACGATAAAGGATAATAAGATATACTATATAACCCTCCACCAAAAGGGCACCAAGAGGGAACCAAAAGGGCACCAGAAGAACAACTCAAAGCAGGGTACAAGTCCCAAAGGAAAAAGGCCTAGCAAAGGAGACAGATGGGATACTCTGATTAAGATAGGAGGATTTTATACCTTTAAGTGATATGTTTGTCTTCACTTTTGGTCACTTTAGCCTTGTTCTTTATAAACAACGGGGGAGGAGCCAACAGGTCTTTCGAAAAGGTTTATGGTCGTTTAGCGAAGATATGCATCGAAATTTCTTGAACTTCCGTCTGTTCTGACTCCTTTGAGATTCATTTGAGCACTCTTGGTGACATTCAAAAATTTTTCAATTTTTTCCAACCACTTCCCTGAGATAACATGAAGCGTTTCTAGAGGTGCACTCAGTGTGATATTCAAGATTTTTTTAATTTTTAAGTTAATTTCCTTCTAGGCGAGAGAGCATAAGAGCGTTTTTAAGGATGCAATGCTAGAGTGTCGTCTTATTAAAGCATTGGGGGTAGTGGACGTATTGGATAGAAGGAAAAGTGCCTGAAAAAGGCCAAGGGACGAAGCAAAAAGGTTGGGAGGTAAAAGAGCAAGAAGAGAGGCCCATAATACCAAACTTGAATGGGGCGATTGTTTGATGTCTAGACGGCATTACCATTCTTGACACGCAGCTAATGGGAGCCTCTTATCAAGACACGATTTTTACGTTTGATACCTGCCTGGGCTTAGGACAGGAGCTGCACCATAGTTCCATAGTAAAGCTCTGTTTTCTTTTTTTTTTTGCTTTTATAAAAGGTTCGTGTTTAAGTTTCAAATCTTTCCGGCGTTAAGAAACTGAACAGAATGTCAACTATGAGTCATAAGATATTTAAAAAAAAATTATGGAGAATTTTAAACGGATTTTCAAATTCCCTTGTCCAATTAACAAGGGAAATATACAGGGTACTGATTTAGAAATGAGTACAGAGATTTTATCAAAGATTGTTGATACTAAAGCTGAAGATTAAGATTTGAAGTTATGATGCGGTTTAACGATTTTCTTCTCAGGTTTGGGATGCATTAAGGCTCCTGTATACCTTAGCTCGGTATAGGCGGTTAGCATAGGGAATTTCGGAACACTTTTATTGAGAAAACTAGTACATTTCATGTAAACATTCTTTGACAGTAATCTTGAGCTGGCTAACAGGTAGTGCATAGCCAATGCACATGGTTTTCAAATGAGTAATACATTAGCAATATGCAATTAAAGTTTGCAACTATGAGAAATACGTTGCCTAAGAATCTGTCCTTTGGTTGTGCACTAGCTGCTACTAAAAGCAAACTTTTGCTTAAGTTTACTTTCAAATCTGACCAGCCGTTTTTGAGATTTATTGTTTTGGCTTGATTTGGGATATTGTGCTGCTACAGCACACAGCGGTGACAAATTGTACTTTTCAGAACAAATTGTACTTTGCAAAACAAGCCGGAAATTAGCTATCTATTTCCTTTTTTACTCTCTTACGCAAGGCTTTCGAAAAACAATAACAAACGCCAGTGCCATCTGTGACTTTCGCATCAACAAGCTAAGATATACGGGAACAAAACATTTGGCTTGCTACCATTATGCTTTCATTGTTGCCACCTATATTTTCCACCGTTGCACTCTATATTTCATTTTTGCGTGGTATAATAAGCTTGGTAACCATGCAAGTTTCTTTGCTGCGATCTAAATTTCATTGTTGTACTGCCATGTTTCATTATGGCATTGCAAATTTCGTTGTTTTCAATAGTTTCATAGTTTAAAATAGTTAACTTCCTTCGAACGAATCAGTGACTAAATCGTCGTTGCAGTGACTTTTTCATATTCAAAACGTCAAAACTCGGATTCTAAACAACAAACGTCAGTGCCATCTGTGATGGTTTCGCATTAATAAGCTAGAGCACGAAAACACTTAAGGGCATCATCTTCCATACGGGAGCCTGAAAACAAGTTTAATACTTTACATAGATTCAGATTGAGATTTATCTGCGGAAAATTAAAAGCTCGAATGAATCGTGTAATAAATTAGCGAAAATTCAACAAAGTAATGAACGTTAACCAGTTAAGCGTTTTAAATCCTGTTTTGGGTTATTTTTTCATCTCGCGAATGGTTTGGTTTATGAGGTAAGGATAATTAGGAATTCTTAAACAGTTTAATAAGTTTTTTTTTTTTTAATCTTGAAACGTTCTTGCGTAAATGTGTTTTTTACTTAACAGTTTGGTCATGGAACCGGATCTGGGCAAAGTCTTTGGTGTCTTGCCAATTTATTAGAGGATCGAGATAGAGGTATTACAAGTCTCCGAACGACACTTCTCGGAAAAAGCTTGTATTCCTTAAAGGGGATTCCGAAAAGGCGCCCCAGCTGGTAGCAATTGATTTGAAAAGGCTCATTGATCAAGTTGTCATGCAATTCCGAACGGTTTTGTCTTGACTAACAGGTCTTTAACAAAAGAGAGCGAGAACCTGGGGCTCAAGCCACATTAATTATGTGGGCTCATTGACACTCTTAAGCTTTGTCTTGTCACAGTAGACAAACGTTAACCCCCCTCCTTTTACCTTATTTAAAGTCGGGAAAGGTAAAATCTAAAAGAAAAAAAAACATCACGTGAGCAAACACCAGCTTGGAATACAGAAACAGAGATGTAAAAGGTGAACTTTGTGTGTTGGTATTTTTTTTTGCCTTATTTGGTTGCTTGGGCTCCCGAACGCTTGTTTAGATTCTTTAGGTTTCCTGAATGTATTACATCGACACATTATACACCTTGGAGGTTTCCCAAAGTCGAGGATTGAGGTCTTTTTTTTGGACAAAACAGTTTGGTTTATAAGGTATTGAGATTTTAGGACCTGTTTTGCATGTTTCGTGGCTCTTTAGGTATGCATTCAATGCCTAGATAGACTTGTGTAAAACGTATATTGTGTATATTTAGTCTGTTGCCCTACATAGATAAACCGTACGTGGTCTAATCGCATATGCGCAGTGGAAGCTTCAGTCCGTGGCGCTGCATTGGGTATAACTTTGTACGTACTAAACTCTTTTTTTTATAGGGAGATGTATAGATAGATATAAGATATAATACAGATTGGAGTGAAGATAGATATTACGAAAAAAAAAATAATTGGCGTATAGGCTTGAGCCTGTTGCCAAAGTTTATTGGTAAAACCTACATTTAAGGTACATAGATATATAGAGATATAGAGATAGGTACTAATTAATGTAATTACAAATTGGAGTAAAGTAATATCTAAAGGATAAGCTATTGCGAAATGGGCAATTTGGGCATGTCATTGGCTGGACCAATTAGCCCAAGAAAAGCGCGTCGTCTCTTCATTTCCCCCCCAAAATTGCGAAATTTCTTGACAGTAATGTACCCATGTCATTTGTTAACGAACTTGTCGATCAGCGTTTCTTTTTTCTGCATCAGATCATTTGTAATATGCCAATTATTTTTAGCATGAAACTACATTCCAGGAAAGCGTGACTTCGCTTTCGCAAAGTTTCGGAAATTTGGGCAAAATTTCTTGACAGTAAAGTAGGCGATATCCATTGCTACTGAATGTGTATTCCAATTTGTCTTTTTGAGGCTTAATTAATTTGTAGTATGCAAATATATCAAACAAAAGTTTGAAAACGGCCAAAACAGTCGCGAAAACTTCGAACCCGTCGCGATCTAGGCCGTTTAGCTTGGGAAAAGCCCCCCAAAATCAAATTTAGTAGTGATTTATAGTAGAGTTATACCTAATAAAGTAGCCCAGTGTTGACTCTTTCTGAATAAAGGCATTTAGAGACCGTAATGGACTGTATAGAAAACCGTGGCAACCATACTAGCATTGAAATCTCCGATCCGCATCAGTTTAAGGGTCCTGAACTGGCCTGTGTTTTGAAATGTATGGTCATGGATGATGTCTTATTAAGCGCAGAGTGGTTTAAACGTAAATCCAGCTTATCTTTGCGGATATTTTTGAAAATATGCTTGAGCAATACCCTACTTTGACCATTTGGCGACTAATAGCACAAAGATTTTCCGGGAAAATTGATTACGATGACGTTAAGGAGCAATGTTTATCCCCTTTTAAAAGAAAGCACTGCACTGATAAATACATTGTGCAATGTTTTCGCAATCAATTTGAGGGAAGTACGTGAGAGTCGAGCGTTCCAACTTTGGCTAATCGGCGCAAAAATTCCCCGTAATTTTTCCAGTGGCGACAAGACTAAAAATAAACTTACTAAGGAATACTAATTTCTGTTTAAATTCGACTTTATCGATGTTTGAAATCGACTTTATCGATTCTGACGATTACTACATTTTAAAAGCAGAATTAAATGTAATTTTTTTTTTAAGAATCTTGAAGTTTCGGGTGTTTTTTAACGACTTTGAAGTTTTATTTCATCTTAGTAACATGCTAAACTTGCATTTAATTCATTCTAAACTTTTAATGTATTGTAAAGAAGAAATCGTAGTATCATGTAAAGTATTCCGGTATCAGGGAACGCTCAAACGATGCCAACGAGCCGGTTTAGCCAGGGTTTCAACAATTAGTCCAAGAAAAAAATTCTTAAAACTTTAGACGACATTTTTATTATTACTTTCTTCGACGCTTGTCTATTAGCTGCATTACTGTCAAAGGGTTTTTCACAAAACTGCAATTTGCTAATTTTTACCAATTTTCTGCCGCAAGTCCACTCTTTTGCCTCACGGAGGCTGGATTGGAGGGGGAGGCTTAAGCATACCTGGTTAGATCTCGCGTACGCCCCTTTACGGATGGTATGCAATCTACCAGAATATACATAGAATACATAGAAGAGATGATTGATGGGCGGGGCATTTTTTTCTTTTTTTTTTATCTTTAAGGACCTTGCGCTCAATCGTGTTTAATAAATCGTGTCTATTTTAATGACAAAGGAAAGTTGCAGGATTAAATGGTAACAGTTTTGGTGGGATTTCTGCTTGATTAGCGATGCATTCGATGCATGTGATGCTCCATCCCTTAATAAGACGACTATTAAAGGCTCAAGTAAGCTTGAAAAACTCCCCAACCGGCTTGATATTACGCCACAATACCTAACATGAGATAAGTTTTGGCGGGAAAGCGTGGAGGAGAAGCAGGTACAGGTCCATTGGCTCGCTATCCGACTGGAAAATGCTTCTCCCCTCCAGCGCCACAAGTTTCTTATAAGTAGGCATTAAGTATGTTGGCTATACTTTCGTTCCGTTCCCTTTTGATGGCTCGAAACCACTTTTAAAGCCTTTTTCGCCCAACGAGTTCCCAAGCGCACTGATCAGCTTTGATACTTATGATGTCTAATGTTATTTTGGACTAGGGGGCGGGGCGTGGACCCATAAGTGTCTGGTTTTTCGCCGTTTTTTATTTAATTTTTCCTTATTTTCATTTTAATTGCTTATTTTAAATTCCCTTCTCGGAAAGAGAAATTCAAACGTGCCCTAATTACTTTTTTTTTTAGGTATTTTTGAAAATTTATTAACAAAGTTGGAAAGATGTTATCGCGCGGTGACAAAGGGCTGTCGTTAGCCAGAGTTATTATAACGCGCCCAAAAATAAAAAAGGTCAACACTGACAAGTTCCATGCCGGAAGTCAAGTTCGAAACGTGGTCGACGGAATCTTTATAATGACCGGGTTTTTAATAATAGCACACAACATGTTGGCGGAAAACCAAAGAACGTGTTTGGTGTGCAGGAAAGTGCGAATATTCTTGCGTTAGTGCGAAAAAGGGATGGGATGTCCAAAAGGTGTCTTTCCGCGAAGGGTTTTTGGCACTTGGGGGGGGGGGGAGCCTTTCTGCGCTTCCTTTTCAAGTTAATTGAACCGGAAGCTTAATTATAGGACACGGGGGGTTTGCATGGGGGGCAGCAGCTCGATTGCTCGCACATGAGCCGTTTTACCTGTATGGGAAAGCGTTTGGAAGTTAAAAGGTTCGCTGCCATTCAAGATTCTGGTCACTTTCGTTCATTGATGAACAAGAGTTCATCGCCGGGAGGATATACCGGGAAGATACCGGGAGGATATAGAGAAGCGGGCTTTGCCCCAGTCTACCCAAAGCGAAGGGAAAAAATGTCTAGGTATATTAAATAGCTTTTGAAAGTTTAACAGAAATGATAATTAATAATAGAAATAATAGAAATTAGTAGTAAAAGATAATAGAATTAATAGAAATTATTATTACTAATTTTACCGGGATTTTTCAATAATATTCAATTATTTAAATTCTAACTGACTTGTAAAAGGATTTGTTTAGCTTTTAAAAGCTTAATAGAGATAATAATTAATAATAGAAATTATAGAAATTATTATCATCAATTTTTACCGGGGTTTTTCCATTAAATTCAATGATTTCAATTCTAATTGACATGGAAAAGGATTTAAGAAGCTTTTGAAAGTTTAATAGAAATAAGAATTAATAATAGAAATTAATCATAGAAATAATATAAATTATAAGTAATTTTAAAGGTTTTAAGGGGATTTTAAGGATGTTTAAGGGGATTTTGCGATAAATTTCGATGATTTTTTAGTTCTCATTAATTTGGAAAAGAAGGTTTGAGAAAAGTTGTGTTTAGCATGGGTATCGCGTTTTCTTAGGAAGTAAGGGGTACCAGTACATTTGCCCTGGGAAGTAATCGCGTATCCAAATCTCTGTGTGTAACGGTCGGATTTGTATCTTTCCGCAAGTACGTGTTTGGATTCAGTCCGGTGTTGGCAGAAAGTTTGACAAACTTGGCCAATTTTCTCACGCTTATCGCGTTGGACGCATCTCTATTAACTTGGGTTATCGGTTTGCTAATCAGGCGATTTCCACATCGAAACGCTTCTAGGACACCACTGATCGGAACGTTCGAGAAATTAAACGGTCTTGCAAGACCTATATTCGATTAGGATCCACCAAAACAAACTTGGGCGAAATTTAGCCAAAGTTCGAACATGAAATTGAAAAGGGCTTACTTATACTTTTGAAACCTAAAGGGAATTGCAAACCGCCAAAGTCCGGCTTCGTATCACTGTAAACGATGGAGATGTAGGGCAACAGTGAAATCATGAGAGACAAGAATGAATGTTGATGCTAAACTCCAAGTGTCGACGTTTTTCATGGTTTCCGTTTCGGATACTGGCATTTCCTCCCCATGTTCATTCTTGGTCACAATTTCAATGTTGGCCGGAGATAGGAAATATGACTCTTTCACTGTTGCCATCTCAGAGACGGTTTTCCTAGGTTGGTGACATAAAAGTGTCACAATTTCACTGTTGGCAAGAGCTAAAGGGATAAAACGAATGGCTCTTTCATTCGTTCCCATTTCAGAGGATTTTCTGTAGTCAGTTTCATTGTTGGCAAGGGCCAAACCACTCTGCACTGCAAAGGAAAGGTTTTATGATCTTACAGTGAATTGAGTATGAAATTTCTAGGTATAATTTCTAAGAAAAGGAAGTGATTTAGGATATTTCAGTTGCATTAGTGAAGCGCTTAGCTTTTATTCCCAATTGACTTAACTTGGGAATTTAATTCTCCTTATATTACAAATCATTGTTTGAAATCTCAAAAGTTTCAAAATCAAATGTGTTTCATCCCATTCGTTGTTTGGGTGAATCAGTCGAAATCCACAATTTAAACCAAAGGAACGATGATGCAATGTACTTACATCATGCATGCACATCATCACTACGTACAGTACACAAATTAACCAGAAGGCAGCAGTAATCAACTGAAAAGTAGTAATCGATTGAGACATTTATTCATATAAATTAATTCTGTAAAAAATAAATTACGCAAGATTTGGCTATGGAAGCTATGTTAGCTTCTACCATACTTACACTCGTACGATTTATAATTATTTAAAAATTAATTTAGCAATTATTAGCATTTATTTACTAATTTTAAAGGCAATTTTAAAGCATTGGAGAGTTTTTTGGGTTCGTTTTCAAGTTCCCACCGCGATGTTTTTGGAATCGATTGGCGATAACAGATAACACACAACACAACACTGTAGGCGTTTTGGGTGGATTTTCCCATCAAAGTCGAAAATTCTTCCTCTTTTGGTTCTCATAAGTTTTGGAAAAGCATGGAGGTCAGTTAAAGGGCAAGGTGCGTTTTTGACCTGAGAAGCTTCCACGGTTGTTGAGTGTATTAGTTATTGATCACTCATTTCCTGTTGTAAAAGCCTGCTCATCCTTTTAAACCGCGTGGAAAATCGGCACTTTTCTCTCTTTCGCTTCGTTTCCTTCTACCCGAAAACTTCCAAAAACAAAAAGAAATAAAGGGCAGAGCACAAGTTAGTTTCCACCACAGTTTTTCCTAAGACCACAGTATAAAACTTGGCTCTGCAACATGTGGCGTATATAACAACCCCCTTTTATTGGAAGGCAATCACATTATTGCCAATCATCCGCAATCCCACAGCTGTCAGTTTTGGCGGTCGTTTTAATGCCTCTCTTTTACTGCCCCTCACCCAAAGTCCTTTCTCTCTCTCCCACACCAAGGGCTCCAAACTTTTGTAATGGTTAAGATTTTTTTTTTTTTTTTTTTTTTTTTTTTTTTACTTTTTCCATTTCACCCAAAACCTCAAAAAGGATCGATTTAGTACCAGAAATTTGCTTCAGACCATTTTTTTCTTAACCAAAACCAATTTGTATTCAAACAATGAGATGTATACAGTACATAAGGGCGGTTTGCGGAGTTATATTTAAACGTTCTAAATTTGGCCAAGGTTTTGGGTTACTAATCGGCCGGGAAAGTTTAAGACGAAGACGTATTAGTGGTCTGGGGTTTTTCACAGGAGTTTGAGTTTTTACTCTTGTTAAGCGTCATCGACGAAGCATTTTGCCCTGGTTTCGGGCTGTTTCTCAAGCTGTTATTACACCGTGAGAGTTCAGTATAGACAGCAAAGAGAGAGAATGAGCCGGATTGCCTGTATTACAAAAGAGCAGAAGTTTTAAGAAAAAATAAATTAAGTACAGTACAGTACGATGATGTATGAAAGGCGAAGAGAAGGGCTCGGTTATAGATGCATTAGATGTATGGGTATGTATATCCAGGGACGAGATAATCTATCCTGTCATGTTAATTCAAACGTAACTTAACGTTCACTTACAAGCAGTTGGCTTTTGTTCCCGTTTGCGGTTTTCGAGCAAGACAGTAAGGGGGCAAAAAATGGTCAATTAAGCGACGTTTTGGAAGCCAAGGTAACGTTTCCAGGCGTTTCTTAAACAGTTGGAAGCAAATCTCTTTCAAAATGATGCCCGCCAGGTCTCGAGTTAAAAGCTGGATGAGTAGAACCGTCTAGAGGTCTATTTCTTTTTTCTCACGTGGTTAATCAGCTCGGACCAAAAAATAAAAATAAAATGAAATGAAACGAAAGAAACATAAAATAGCCAGAGCTTGAAGGCAAAACGTTCTCACAACAAACTTAAGAGGAGCGTTTAAACCAATGATTCGAATTCGAATACATTTTTTTGTGGCTTTGGAGGTCAAAAGCTTGGAGCTAAATCACTGGGGCATTTTTTAGTATTTTTTAAAAAAGGAAGGAATGAAAAATATGTTTTTGAAATTTAGAATAAGTGATATGCCACCCACAGAAGCAAGCTAAAGGCACCGAAAAGTGGCGATTAGTACATTGTTATTGGGAACCTAAAGTTCATCATCCATCACTTTGAGGATGGACAGCCACATCCACTTTGTCAAAAGAAAAGGTCTTCTCGCGTCAGGTGAGGTCTAAAAGAGAGAAACAGGCTTTTCCGGTGTGGTTTATTAAGTGCATACTGTACGTGTTCGACTGCAGTGAACGTACTTGGCTTTTTTGTATGATGTAAAACATTTTTGAGCGTCAAGCAGCGAGGTTATTAGCCCTATGAAAGAAGAGGTTTCGAGTGTTTGTACGTACTTTAACGTACCTAAATGCCATTCACGTACTTGACGTACTGTGTTTTGTACCAAAGGTAATGCATGTGTTTACCTAGTTGAGAGGAAACTAAGGTTGTACCTGTAGTCGACGTACTTTTTACGTACATATGTACATTATTTTTATGTATTAGACGTACTCGCTGTACTGGGTTACCTACTGTATGTTGTGGCTGTGTTGCCTAGTTGAGAAGAGACAGGTTGTACCCGCATTCAACGTACTTTGTACGTACTAGCAGTAGTTATACTGCGTTATGTACGATAGGCTGTGACTATATTGCCTAGTTGAGAAGAGACAGGTTGTACCTGTATCCAACGTACTTGACTGACGAACGTGTCTTTACGCTGCATGTACTGTATTGTACAATACGGACCTCAAAAAAAAGTAAAGCAGAAAACAATTTGGGCCAGGCCGGGCTTGTAGCGTTACTCCGGCTTGCCTCGCCATGTGAAACGTGGCTCAACAATGAAAAATTATGGCCAAAGCTAAACGCTAGAAACCCAACTTGGGCCAGGCCGGACTTGTTCCGTAAACTCCGGCTTGCCTCGCAGTTTCTTGGAAATATATAGAACGACCTTTCAAGAGGTTTTTAGGGTCCAGACCCGCCGTATTTATGCCTGATCAATCGCGTATTTAATGCCCCGTGCATGTGTTTCCGTTATAGCTCATGTTTGTTGCCTGTAAACTGTAAACGGTTCGTTAAGTTTACTTTTACCACCTTGATGCAAATCTTTATGAGTCTTCGACGGATGTTCCAAGAAATTGCTTAGATCTTTGAACGCAAAACATTCAAAAATTATAATTAGTTTTTTTTTAACAAATGTTATTTCGCCCCAAAAAATAAAGTAAACTGTAATGTGTGATCGTTAGTCATGCATTACATTTTACATCATTAGTCGAGTTTCAAAACGATCTAAATTTTTTGTTAAAGAGTGTTGGGTTTCCACTAATTACCTGTAAGGAAAGTAACACGCGCGATATTAATGTTGTTCCATGTGGGACCTGGAAACGTTTTGAGTTAATCAAACGGCGTTCCAGGAAAAGACAAAGGTGCTTGGGTACGTTAAAAGGGTCACTTAAGGGAACAACAGGTGCGGGAATTAAAATGAGCCAGCAGGAAAAAAAGAAAAGCAAAGCTAAAAACTCAAAACTCAGCGGATTGTCTGCATATAGACTTTCTTTACTGTCTTGACTCGCTACAGACTCTTAATTCAAACACATTAAAGTTTTTTCTTACACTCTGAAATATTCAAATTACATAAACATTTAATGAAAATAAATTAAAATAATGAATTCTTACTTCTAATGTAACTTTTCGGTTTTTTATTATTTATTAATAGTTTAAAGAACAATTGAAAACATTACTGTTTCAACTTTCTTGACTATTTTAACTAACTATTTTAATTATTTTAATTATTCTAACTATTTTAACTCAAGTCTAATTAGTCTTGATTGATGGAAACTAATTTAAGATTATTATTTTTCTGGAATTTTGGGGATTTTAATTACCTCGAACGCAACTTTCTATCCAAGTGACTGCATTTGTGAATGATTGAATTATTATTATTATGTTTTTAAGCTTCGTCTTACGTTCTTACTTGAGTTTCTTACACTCTTATTTGAGTTTCAGAATTAACTTTTCCTGAACGATCAATTTTTTTTTCAAATTATTTTTAATGCAATTTTACATGTACAGTGGTGCCTCGCATTACGAACCGCACGCGCGCTTTGTTGTGTTTTCTACATTTAAAATTTGTGAAAAGTTCCGTGCTTTGCTTAGTGTCATCAAAACGGCACCTAAGAAGACCGTTTAGTGGGAAGAGTGAAAATCCCTTTTGAAACGAAGCAAGAAATCGTAGCAAAAAGGACTCGGGAGCTAGAGTTGTGGAGCTTGCTGCTTGGAATGATCAAGTCAACCATAGGAACACTTTTAGCCCATAGAGAATCAATCATGAAATCTAAGGTGGCCCAGGGATTCTCAAGAGTTTGCTCACAGGTGCACCGAAAATCGTTTACTGATGAAATGGAGAGGTTGCTGTTAGTTTGGATTAATGAAAGGCGCTCTAACCGCGCAGGAAATAATTTGCGAGAAAGCTAGGGTCATTATGAAGAGCTTGAAAGATCCACTCCAGGATTAAGCTCGCAATTAAGCTTTAGAACCTTTAGAACCAGAGGAAGAAGAGTCCAAAACCAGTAGGGGGTGGTTTCGTAGGTTTAAGAAAAGAGTGTCACGATTTTTCGCGATTTTCGGACCGCGCTCGGGAACGGATCAAAATGATCCCATAGTAGCCTATGGAAACGGCGTCCCGCATAACGAACGCCGTCCTGGAACGGATTGCGTTCGTTGTGGTACCACTGTATTTGCTTTGGATTTCTCTTGTTTGTCTTTGCCCCCGCCCGTTAGCCAAATAACGCAATGTTTTTAAGGCGAGACACGGTTACAAAGCTGGGACATGTTCAACATGATAAACTCTCTACAGTTTCAACTGGGAAGGGGGGTATGGCTGGTCCAGGAAAAGGAAAATAAGTCTCTTAATGTGAAGCTTTTATAATGAGTTTGGCTGTGGTTATCTAGTAGCTCGAGTGTTATACCCGTTAAATCTACGCAAGACCTCGTTGTCATTCCCATCAAAGGGCCCAAAGGAAACCAGAGCCCCTCCTTTGGTTTCCTAAAACTCGCTGCTCTTTCTTCCTAATTGCCACTATTTGCTCACCTAACGAGCTGCAAGAGTCGTGATACGCAACGTCGAAAGCCCAGGTATACCGAAAACAGAATCCAAAGCTTTTCCAAATAATTTTTTTTTTAAAAAAGAAAAAAAAAGATGAAGAAGACACGCCCGGCGCCCAAGTGTTTGGGTCTTGTTTTTTCTTTGAAGGTCCAAAAAGCGGATGTTGCAAGGCAAAAAATTGAAATAGTTTAGAAATGGTCTACGATTTTCTCCGTGAAGAAGCGCGTAGCTTTTAAGCGATCTTCTTTTTTTATTTATTTTTATTTTTTTATTGTACCCAAAAGCCGCTCAAGAACAATGTACAGCAAACGAAAAGTTTCGCATTGTAAGCGGAAATAAAAAGAAAAAAATACATCTGCCAGGACGCTATTGTTGCCCCAGGAAAATCTAATTTCTTTCGGTGTAAACCATACGAAAGTGTGTATGCTTTACCAAATTCCCGACAACAGCAGTGCAGAATCATTAAAACTATAACACCATACGCCAACTGACCAGCGTCCACCACTTTGCTCCTAACCCGCCCCCCTTTTTACCAACCTCCTCCTCCAATCTTAGGGAGAAGGGATAGCATACGCTTTTATCTTACAGTCCTAGGGATATATATAACAAGAAAGTACGAGAACTGTTAATTAAGGTCGAGAAAGAGAGTTTCGTGTGCCCAGTTTATTTTCTATTTTTTTATTTTATTTTAAAAGCCAAGGGAAATAAAACGAAGAAGAGGAAATAAAGCGAGTTAGGAAGGAATTGTATTTTTTAAGGGTGGCAGACGGCAGAAGTGGACCCCAGAAAGCTTGTAATAAATTGGTTTTGGGTAGTCAAGTCAGTTAGCGAAAATGAGGGAGAAGTGAGAGCAAAAGGGGAGGAGTTACCTAAACGGAAACTAATGATTTGGGAAAAGTTTGAAACAAAAAAGTTTTTTTTTTCGGGGGATGGGGAGGGCAAAAAGGTGGCCAAGAGACAGAAGTTTTTTGCCGACCAAAGGAAAGATTCTGGAACTTGGGAGTTGGTAAAATTGGGAGTTCTCATCAAGTTTTGGTTGGCGGACCTATTAGCCTGCCTTGTAATTAACGCACCCTACCAGTTGAAGAAGAGAGACCTTTTTTCTCAACCTTTTCTTTTTCTTCGAGGGATTGTTTTGTGTGTTGTGTTTTGAGCTGAAAGATATGGAGGAGTTGAGTTTGGAGTGTATGATGGTTAAATAGAGGTAACGAGGGAAGCTGTATTTTAAGAGAAGATAAAAGGTTAGGGAGGTCAAGTGGGCAATAGGGGGGGAGAAGGGCCTATATTAAATGCTCTTCTGTTTTCCGGGTGATTTTGAATATAATTGGAGTTATTAACGTTCGTTTTTTGGGTTGCATAGAAAGAGGGGAGATTTAAAAAAAAAATTAAGAATGAAGAGGGAAGAGGGGAGTCTTGTGTATTTATTCGGAGGTTATTTAGAGGGACATTAGAGATGGTAGAAGATCAATGAGGAAGTTTAGGGAAATTAATTATGGCAATTAAGAGGTGATTGAAAGGAGCGTAGAGATGGTAAAATGTAATTGCGTATGTGTTGTTCGGATATGATTTTTTTCATTTTTTATGCAATATTTGGCAAATTTTGGGAAGGATTCTTGTTACAGAGGCAATAAGTGAATTGAAGATTTTGAGAATGATGTGGTGGTTGTAGTTTATTTGACGTCTTTGAAGATCCTATACGATCCTAGTGTATTTTTGAAAGATTGGTGGGCGGGGTCAGGGAGCGAAAGGTAGCAGAGTTGGGACTGTAAGGAGCAAAATAATGGTACGCGGTGAAACCAACTTGGAGCCAGCCCGGACTTGTAGCGTTACTCCGGTTTGCCACTTAAAGTGGCTCAACAATGATATATTGTGCACAATTATAAGTGAAGCGAGTGGAGAGTGGAACCTGGCCGGGTTTCGTAGCTTGGCTCCGGCATGGACTAAAAGGGCGGAAAAGAAAGGTTAACGCAAGGAAACCAAAGTGAAGGAAACCAAAGTGGGGCCAGGCCGGACTTGTAGCGTTACCCCGGCTTGCCTCGCAGTAAATGGAGCTCAACAGTGAAAACTTGGGGACAAGAATGAGTGAAGCGAGTGGAGAGCGGAACCTGGCCGGGTTTGCTGTATTTGCTCCGGCTTGGCTTATTAGCCGCGCCTCAGGCCAGACCATTCCGGGAGGAATGGCTGGTTTTTAGTCTTTCTCGCTTTTTAGTACTTCTCGCTCTATATTTTTGGACGATGAAGACAAATACGGTGAAATGACGTTAAAATTACTTGCGAGCTTAAAGAGGAGACAATCTCGCTGTTGTACTAAATTTTAAGAGAACTATCTTATATTTAATTCATATAAATTCTCAATTTTTCATTGTTGAGCATATCATTTTATTGCGAGGCAAGCCGGAGTAACACTACAAGTCCGGCCTGGCTCAGGTTGTTTTTTTTTAGGTTACGGTGCAAGATATAAAAGGCAAGCCGGAGTAAAGCCTCAAGTCCGGCCTGGCCCTTGGTTGGTTATTCCTTCATTAAGGTGCCAAAAAAGGCAAGCCGGAGTAGAGCTTCAAGTCCGGCCAGGTCTCAAGTTATTTGTCCGGCGTTAAGGTCCAAGATGTAAATCTGCAAAATTGCGATCCAAAGTTGTCCTTTAACTTTCCCAAGATTTCAAAGTAAACATTTCTGTCAACATTTCCTTGAACTTCAAAACAAAATTAAAATTTTAAGCGGCAATAAATCAATGACCAGAAAGGCCTTGTTGTATGCCTTTATGGTCAAACTATTGTAACAATACTGTACTTTCCCATGCCATTTCGCTTCAACTTTTGCTAAAAGTACACCTAAACCTTCATTCCCATGTTGAGACATTAAGCAAAATCCCATAATATGTCATTCATCTCAACATCTTTACGAAAGACTCTCATACCAAATCTCAATGAAAACCTCCAGAATCTTCCAAAATGTCCTAATTAAAAAAAGACTCCCTCTCTAACACAGCTTCATTGGTTCCAGAATCCCTCTCAATTCTCACCAAATGTCCCATCCCTTAGCTATGCAAACCTTAGTATAGATGAGCTGACCGACTCTTAAACAGCCTCTCGATTGTGTCGCATGTTTCGACGGGGAATACTTTGGCATAATTCATCATGTGATATATTCCGCCGACGAGACTGACTGTTTCTGTTAAACTTTACTAGGGCTAAACAAGCTAAAGTTCCTCTCTGTCTCAATCTCTGTATTTCAATCTCTCTACATGTATATCTCTTTATAACCCTCCCCAGTTTCCATCATTTGTCCCATTTTGGACAAGACATTTCAAAACTGATTTAACATTGATTACCCAAAAACTCTTCCCTGGTAATTCCTCCAGAACATAGAACATGTGCTATCATATATGATAGAGCACATGTGAATATCTATATACATGCAAGGAATGGAGACTTGGTAAATTCCGAATCTCAAATCAGGTTTTAGTGTGTAGATACAAGCTGTAACTTATGTATGTTCTAATGAGAGAGAAACAGTACTTTGAAGGGAGGAAACCACTACCGCAACAACAATGAATAATAATAATAACACGGCACTGCATTGGCTTGGATGGCGTGGGCCTCCGTTAGAAGGTCAACAATGAAAAAAGGGGAGGACCTTTTTGGCATTGGTCCGCTTGCCTTAGTATATATAACATATCATACAAACATTGGGGAGAGGCCCAAATTAGATAAGCAAGATCATATAAGATGGCCATCAACTGGGTGGAGTTGGCATTAAGAATATCATGCCTATGCCGAGTTATTAATTGGGGGTTATATAGTAATTATCTCGATTGATATTCAAAACGCCGAACCCTTCTCCCAATTTTTTTTTTTTTTTACTTTGGAGTTGGTTATTACTGTCTAAGATTGTCTAAACCTGAAAGTAGTGCATAGGCCTATAGTGTGTTTTTTAAAAATTTGTCTATATTTTCTATATTTAAAAAAATATTGAAAAAATTTTCTGCGCATTGTGGCGGTTTTTCTATTTTATTATTCAAGATTCCTTAATAAATTATCGTTTTTTATTAATTTTTTTGGTTGAAATTTTTGGCTTCCTATTTGATAGTTTATTTATTTTTTTGTTTTTTAGATGCACGAAAATGGAGTGTCGAATTTGGTTTCAAAGTTTGACGGCAAAGTGGAGCATTATAGATAAGTAATTGGGCGAGGTTTTTTGGTATAGGGCGTGAGGTTTAAGATTTGCATAATTCCGACAGCCCTTAAATTTATTTTATTCTCATTTTACTTTTATTGTATTTTTTTTATTTCTATTTCAATTTTCAATTCCAAGGGTCGTCCGTTTAAGAGTAAGGACTCGTTTGGAGGGGCTTTGGGTATAGACGTAGAGCGTATTATATATAAATAAACTGTTTTTAAACCCCGCCCTTTTCTGTTTTGGCGAGAGGTCTTGAACTGGTTTTCAATTTCCCATTGTTGGCACAACGACAAAAGGATTGTGAAGGGAGATAATTATTGTCTGTTTTTGTGTTGGGAAGTTTGGGAATGGATTGCTCCCTTTAAGGACGTTCCTTTTAGAAGTGGGAGGGGTGAAGTGGGTGAGGGGGTCTGATAATGGAGTGTTCTGACAATAAGTGTCCTGGCACGAGCTATTGGATGTGAAGTGGCTTCCTCATCAGTAGCAGTAGCAAAAAGCAATATATACACGTATAAAGCGAGAGAGAGTTTTTTTCCTTTTTTTTAGGGGCGAGGGCGATGAGGATAGTAAATTGATCCGTGTAAAGGCAATCCGGTTCAAGTTTCCCATCAGGTTGACGCTTTTGGCTGGCAACTGGGCTTGACAGCATTTCTCCAAGTCTTCCTCTCTCTTCCCTGTCGTTCGCATGGGGAACTACTGAATAGTCATTTATCACTTTAGAGACGACAATAGCTTACGTTGAAACTTTATTTTCATTTTATACTATTAATTTTGGAATGTTATTTTGGAAAAACACGTGTCATGCATTGAAAATTGGAAATTGAAATCACCTTATTAATTAGAATGCATACTTACGAGCGTTTTGTCAGACAAGGTGAGGTGCAGGATTTCAATTGCTGCCAAACACATTGTTGAGCATGTTTTATTTTTATTGTATTTTAGGGATGTATTATTTGCATCCGCGGTCCCTCCCCAAAGCATGGGGAGGGAACGCAGAAGCAATCTTACGTCCTTACGTCACTCAAAAGTACGCGATCTTTTTTTTAAATATTTTTTTTTATTTTGTTGAACGGTAATGGAGGTGAGTTGGAAACTATCCAAGCCACTAGACATGTGTAGAGACAATGTGTATTTTTTTAGGAAAATTGCACGCAAATTGAGCACTGTTATCACTTGTACGTTTTTCATGCGCAAATGCCATGCGCATGTTTACAAACCCTATTACAAACGCTTTGCGCACCCTCTAGCGGTAGCTTGGGTGTAACAAGCTATCTATACAGTCATATGCTTAAGTATAATTGTATGAAAAAGTGCTTTAAGTTTAAGAAGATTAAGTAGTTTTAATTTAACAGTGAAGATTCTGAAAGATTAAGAAGTTTTGGAAGTTTATGAAGTTTCAAATTGCTTAGGGATATATTTCTTAAATTTTTTTCATGTAAGGAGTTTAAGTATAAGTTAAAGATTTAGAAGATTAAGTCGTTAAATTGGAAAGATTTTGGAAAAATAAGATTGAAAAGTTGAAGTTAATAGAGCTTTAGGAGATTTTCTGGTTTGATATGAGTTTGGGTTTTGATCTAAAGATTTGGATTTAGGGGCAAGGTTATATTTGAATGTCCTGCACAGTAAAAAGTTTTTAAAAAATATAAAAAATAAAGTAACGTTATTGGGAACTAAAAAGGACTATAGAAGGTATCAAACGACCCCTATCATTAGGAAGTACCTGCTAAAAGCAATGACAGACATATAGATGACAGTTTTATGACGTGCATCTAAAGGGAATGATTCAGTGGAAAAAGTGTGGTAGCTTTTTTTCTTAATAGGAATTCTTGTATAAGAAAAAGCCATCTTTGTTGGGGCTGTGGCGTTATGATATCGCTGGAAGTTCGAAGAAGGTTCTGGAAGACTGTTATTAACCTCTTTTCAGGTGATTATATTATACCTTCTCGTAATGACTTACGGTGCCGAGATATTGCTGCTGTATCTATTAAGAAAAGGTGCTTTCCAAGGCGAAATCTTTACAGTTGCAAGTTGTTTGCTTGAGATCTTTTATGACACAGAAATGGCACTTTTTTACTTCCCTTTTCTTTTAGAAACTTCGTATACTTCATACACTTTGTAAACTTTGTTTGAAAAACGAATTAGAGAGATTTTTTAAGGTTGATTTTCTTTGGGATTTTTTACACTGATCATCCAAAGGTTGCAAGGGAATGCCGTGGATCTGCGCAGTTAGGAAATAAGTTTTTCTTCAAATTTTCATTCTTGCGACTTTCATTCTTGCGCACCATTGGCTGGTTTGGAAGGCACGGAGACTTAAAAATTCGCCGTTTGATTTCAGTGTTGTTAGACTTAGTTACATAGCGCTAGCAACATTCATTCTTGCGCAGCTTTGGCTGGAGAATTTTTTTTCAAATTTTCATCCTCGCGACTTTCATTCTTGGGCAGCTTTGGCCGGCTTTGATGGCATGGAGACTAATAGATTTCGACGTTTGGAACGAAGCAAAAAAAAAAAACTCTCCATGCATACACCTGTACTTTATTAACCTGCTTGATTCAAACTAGATAAGGATGTCTTTATTCCAAAGGGACTTTTAATCAGAGATTAATTAGACTTAACGTTGGTGCCTATCTTATCCTCAATTCAAAACTAGGATCGTTTTCCCTAAGGTCAGGAACAGGTAAGCCTGTTTTGGGCTGGCGCTAAGGGGAACGGAACGACCGCAATGAGTCAACAATGAATCTTACTACACTACATGGTAGCTTGACAAACAAGTTGCGCTTTTTACCCGGTACTTGTAGCGTAACTTCGGCTTGTTCCTTTTACGTTAACATTCTCCTTTGGACGCTCCCGCCAAAGCTGCAAGCACGTTCCGGAAAATGGCGACCGGAACCTGGTTTTCCCGCGGTTTAGCGCGTCCTCGAAATGACGCCTGCCTTTCACTACTCTTTACTCAATCGTAACGCAAATTGGCACAGTGTTTCGTTACAATTAGCAGCTCCTTTATTCAGTTAATTAGCTACACATATCTAGATCTTTTAAAAATAAGTAATTATTCACTTTTATTTGAACCTAGATCCATGAACCGCACCTGTTTCATACGTTCAACACATTCAATTAAAGCTACTATTAGCAGAATGTATTAAAGAGGTTCTTTCTTGATATAAAAAGGGCTATTGAAAACGAACCTTGACAGACTGGATCTGGAGGTTAATAAATTAATGAATGTTTGCCCTCAAAGAGCCTCAAAGAGCCTCGAAAGAGGCTAGAAACAACTGAGCTGCTGAAAGTTAACTGTTACGGATCAAAACTAAAGTAAAGCCCACTTGACGGGGGTCTCTTCTCTTTTCCTTAAACTTTAAACATTTTCTAAAGGATCCGTAATTAGTTTAGTCGAAAACCATGGGTTCCCTTTAAAGTCCCTTTAAGGGGTGTAGTACTTTTCATGCCAAGCACCATTTCTTTCTTTTTTATTATTCTATTTTATAGGTTTCCTAAAAGGTCCCAGAAACTTTCCCAAACTATGTTAGGCCAGCTTGGACAGGTGAGAGAGCGACTATTTCCTTAGCCCAACAGGTTTGATAACACGCTCGTTTACGCCTCCCCAACCGGTAACTTGCAACCGCTGCTGTTACTGTTAACACAGAATCTTCTTTTCTTTTTTTTCTTTTCTTTTTTACCCGGAATCTTAAATGGCGGGGTTAAAAGGGCCCTTCTTCTCTTTTTATTTGCCAAAAATAAAATATATGTATAAAAAAGTTTAATTTAAAATTAAGGTGCTTTTTCTATTTTTTTCTGTCGGTGCAGTGCGGCGTTAGCTCGCTCCGTTAAGGACGCATTGTTGTCCAGTTAGAAAAAAATAAAGGCTCCGAGGTTTTGTTGAGGCCACGGGCGTCTTTTATAAATGGTCGTTAATGAAATGGGATTGTATTTATTATAAGAGAAGCCGCCGTCTTCTTCATTCTATTTAACAAAAAAATAAAAAAAAATGTCCGAAGAAGCCCAGAAGCGAAATAAAGAGGTTGCCTATTGTTAACAACAAGACGAGGTTGGGGACGCTGTGGCGCTGTGGGCCACGTGGGCAGTTTGCCTGCTGCTGGGCGCTAAATGAATAGGGAAAATTGGCTTTTCTTTTTCTAAATCATGTGAACACGATAAAAGGGACAACAGTAGTCGTGAGGAGATGAGATGAAATTGAAAAGCGGGCTCATCTACAATTTTTCTTTTTTTTATAATATACAAAAAATGGCGGGAGCTTGGAAGTGTATAAAGTGTATAAAAAAGGAAGGGTGTATTTTTATTTATATTTTTTGTTATTTTGAGTTCAGTTTTAGCGTCCTTAAAGCGTTAGAAAGCGTTAGAAAGTAAAAAAAAAGTCAAAAAGAAGCTGCAATCATCGCTTTACTTGTGCTCGAATCTTCAAAGTCGCCGCTCATTAGCGTTATCTTGTATCGATTGGGCGTACTAAAGTTTTTCCCGCCCATTTTTGGGATGGAAGAGAAGGGTAGCTTATACAGTACTAAACTAAAGATACTGTTCACGATTCTTAAATCCCTAAAATACATAAGAATCTTAGCTTTTTAGCTAATTTTGTTTCAATTAGAGTTGAGTTTTAAAGTCTTAAAGCGGGAATTGAATTAGGTAGAATTTAAGAGAAATTAAATTGAATTTGAAAAATTAAAAAAAAATGAATTCAGGAAAGAAAAATTAAATTCGTTTTTGGGGGAGGAGCCACAACATGTTGTATAACACCATTTTTGTACAGACTCTAAAAACAACTGCTTCGTGGGTTTTGTCAACTGTACAATAAAACTTCGCAAGTCCAACCATTTGAAAAATGTACACGTACAATAGTGCTACAGGGGGAAAGGGAGGGTTCAAAGAAATCAAAGAGATAAATCACACTGAAAAAATTAAGAATCTTTTGTTGGCTACCATTTGTTACAATGATCCCCCACGAAATGACACCATTTTGAAAATTTACAAGGTTTTGTATCACAATCGCATCGGAATGTTTTTTTTTAAATCTTTCTGTGTGTCGCTTTCTATTTCTTTCTATAAGTTTTAAGGGACGAGGTTTGACAGAAATGTGACCCACCGCATTCATTTTTTACTAAACTATACACACTATAGAACTGTTTACTATACGGACACCAAAGTCTCTTCCTTTGACAGCCAAACACAGTAATTTTTGTTTGTACACTTCCAACGTTTAGAAATATGGCGCAGTTCAAGTTATTCTTGATTTCGGGGGCAGAAATAATATTTTAAAAATTCCAAAAAATTTAAGAAATTTCGTAGCACAACACACACACAGCAGTGAGATCAGAGGAAATCGTTTTTTAAGATCGTATAATTCATTTCTTGAGAATTTCTTGGGCCTTTCATTTCTTTCAAGTTTGAACAGAAATTCCACTTCTAAAGTTCCCAGAATTTTTTTTTAAAATTTATTTTGTTTGTTTTTTGCTTGAAAACTGCGAAAAGTTGGTTTAGGTTTGGTTCGGTTCGGTTCAGGAGGCTTCGGATCGACTGTAATAGGACGAAAGGGTGGCCGAGGCGGCCAAGGAACTAAGGCCCGCCGAGGCGGAGGCCGAACTCAGGTTCGCAAAGGTGGTCATTGGCGCGCCTGAAACGAAGGTGGAGTTGCCACTACTGGAGTGACAGGCGGCCGCCGCGAACCCTAAGGCGGCGGCGGCGGCGGCGGCTCCCGCTCCGGGGTACATGCGATAAGGTAGCGGTTTCTGTAAGGCGGCTTGGACGGCAGCTTGGCGGTAGTAGAGGTCCATTGAAGCGGCTGCCGCCATGTTGTTGCCGACGGCAGCCGCTGCCGCGGCTGCGCCGGGGTTAGACGCCATGCCCACGAGGCTGCCATGGCCCGGGTAGGGCCACGAGGCGTACGGGTGGTGCGCAGACGCGGCCGCGGGCCCGTACATGCGCTGTAGACTGGCGTAGTTCCCGGCTTCGGCTAAGAGTTCCAATCCCACGGCTGTTTGACGCTTCCATTTGGTTCTAATCATGAGGGAGCAGACCAGAAAAGGAAAAGCAAAAAATATAAGATTTTTTGAGTATAAGCAAAGCGAAATAAGCACCTATGAGTTATATTAGTTCTTTATTTGAAGGTCTAAATAGATCCCGTGACGGTACTTTCTTATTTTATTTTTATTTTTTTGCTGTTAATGGCTAAAAACAGACACTTTTCGCGCCAAGTGGCATTGAAGCATGCGCTGAATGTTCCTTTTCCTTTTTTTGGGTCTTGATGAGGATAAGGGGATATTAGGACCAGTATAGAAGAGAAGACGAAAGATCTCATGCGCGAAACACCTGTGTCACGCTCTGCGCGTAGCTAGCTTTATATGATAGTTCCTAATCAAGCTAGTTTTGTTATTTTATTTTTTTGCGGGAAGGTGAATTTTTTTTTTTTAGAAGTGTGTGATCTAGGTAGAAAAAAAATGGGTTGACTTTCTTTAAAGTTCTTTGGGTACTTTCTGGATCTTTAGGGCATATTGGTATTGCGAGTTTTTTTTAAAGGTGCGTCAGTAATAAACTGCAGTAAGGGCGATTTTCCTATGTTTACGGCGTGGAATTCCTACCTTAGTGACATTAGACAGCAATAAAGGCGAAGTTCATATGCTTCAACACAGGAAAATGTTCTTAATGTCAACTGTTTGTTCTTTTGCCCTACATTTAATGTCTCCGAACATAAAATACAAGGCTTCAGTAAGGGCGATTTTCTATGCTTACAGCGCGGAACTCCTACCTTAGTGACGTAAGACAGCAATAAGGGCTAAAGTCTAATGCTTTAACACCGAAAAATTTTCTTAATGTCAATTTTTTGTTCTTTTGCCCTACATTTAATGTCTCTAAACATAACAAAATGCAGTGCTATTAAATAATAAGAATTTAAGTTTGAAAAAAGTTCGGATAAAGAATCTGGACCTAAACTTTTCTTTTTCTACTGAGGATTCAGGGTTTAGAACCATTCTGAGATCATTCTGGATGGGAAAGAAACACTTACGGAACATTCTGAATTTAAATACAGTATGAACGCATGAAATTAATGGGTGCATGGATAAAAAAAAGTTTTCTTTTTATTTACCTTCTGTTTTGATACCAAGTTTTGACTTGGGTATCGGTGAGCCCGAGTTTGGCGGCCAATTCGAGTCGATCTTGGACGCTGAGGTATTTTTGTCGTTCAAAGGACTTTTCCAACGTTTGCAGTTGATGATCCGTAAAAGCCGTCCGGGCTTTCCTGGCTTTCTTCGATAAGGATTTGTCGGACAGCTCGTTGGTATTGCGTGAATCGGTCCCGCTGCGATCTTCACCTCCTTTAGCTACATTCCCCCCAAAATGAAAGAAAATGTGCCGTTAATTTCAACTCTTCCATTTTTCTTTCCTTTTCGTTTACACTGTCATTCACTTTCTTTCTCAAACGCTTTTTTGAATTTTCCCCCCCTTTCCGAAAAGTTTCGCCAAAAAAGTGTCGTTAACCTAAACCGATACAAGTTCCGTTTGGACCCCAGCCACTGAGCTGATAACGTGCCAAGCGTCACGTTGTCCATTAGTCTTGAATTTATGCAAAGTACCTTTAATTAGCTACTACAACGTTTCGGCACTCTCCAATTTGGAATTCGCAAGTCTTCCTCCAATTAAAATAAAATAAAAATGCCCCCCAAAAAGTGAAAAAAGGGTCTCGCATTCGCGTTATGTCGAGAAAGCAACTTAGAAAAAAAAATAAACTGTTAGACATGAAAGTAGTTTTTTTTTGCAAAACAGCAATTGGGAGGTGTTTTGCTCGCTCGGACACTACAAAGTTCGAGGGAGCGTGACAGATTTGCCTGGACTTGTGCTCTTTTTGTCTGTTTAAAGGGTTCGCCACGTGCAACTTAGCCAAGAGAGCGAAAAATAAACGAAAAATAAATTAAAAAAAGGAAAAAGACGAGAGAGAGAGTAATCGCCACCGAAAAGGTAAATTAGAAGCTCGTCAGTGCGTGGAAGATGATGGGCTCTTTATACTTGTTGGGAAAACAAAATTTTAATGTGTAAGAGACATAGAGCGAAGGACTTTTCTAAACTGGAAACTACTATCCCCCCCCCGTTTGACTATACTTGGCTTGTTAGCCACAGCGCCATTTATGTAATAACAATAATTGTAACGAGAAAAACAAGTCTTGTGCGCCAACTTAGCCATGACGGAGGGAAATTAAGTCTGCTATAGAGAACTTTGGACGCACCAACGCCAAAAAGTAGAGTCGCCCAACCCAACGACTTTAAAAAAAAATTTAAAAAATATTGTAGAGGTGGAATGTTCCCTAGAGCCAATGTATAAGTTGAAAGGAAAGCCGAAGATTCAACCCCCTTGTCTAATTTCGAGTCATTTAATGTAAGTGTCAGACAACAACAAAAAGTATAATTACTGCGAGCACTAGATGATGACCACTCAAGGTTATTTTTTTCAACCCCCAGAAATTAAAATGAAATAAAAAAAAAGGAAAATGCTACTGGTTGCAAAAGTTATGTCCCCTACAGGGTGTTTTTGTTTTTTTGCTTAAAAATATGTTTCATTGCTTCTATTTTAGAAATTAAGGTTCGCAGCCAAACTCAAAAAGTAGTTCCATTCGTTGTTTATGAACTTTTGGGTGGGTTTTCATTACTGCTCAGCACGTTACCCCTTATTCATGCTTTAGTCATCTCTAAGATTTTTTTTTCTGAAAATATGCAGTTCCGCTTGTTTGCCTTCGGAATTGCATGGTCGCTTTAGACAGGTTAATTCGATCCGCTGACGTTTGAAATAAGCGCAGTAATATGTATGACTTTTAAGCGTTAGATGCAAGATTCTTCTTCAAGCAATTCGGTTGCAGAAAAATCTTCAAGTTTCGGAAAATGCGAAAATAAAAAATTAGAAATTTCCCCAATTTTTTTTACTCAAAGGCGAAAATTTTCTTTCCTCTAGATGTTGCGCTCAATTTGTAAGCTAAACCTGTTTAAAGGGAGTGAAAAGCAGCAATTAAAATCTAATCTACTTCTTTAATGATCCGAAAGTTCGATGGAACACATTCTTAGGATAAAGTTCTAATCCTAACCGGTTCGAACTCAAAGGTTTGGATCATACGATGCGATCAATACAATCTCGGATGTGTTGATGATAGTAGCGATGATATCGTGTAGTTGGTCATTTACCGACCCACTTTTTGACCAGTATCTCGTTTAATCCTTTGGCTTATACATACAACACAAACAAGGGTCATATAGCAAAGGGGACCCCCTGGCCCCCTTCCATTCAACGCAGGGAGAAGCTGTGTTTGTATAGATCTCTTCTATCCGACAGTCTAACCTATAGAAGTTTCGGTGTAGGAATAAGGTTCTATTCGCTCTTTCCCTATTCTCTCCATCTAGAGCTAGACTATAGTAAGTACAAACTTGACTTCTACGCAACACTGAAAAGACAACAGTGAAATTATTTCCCCTTTTGCCTTGAATCGCAACCCCCTCAAACTGAATATTCACTGTTGCCCCCATAGTACCTGAGTAGGGGAGAGACTTATTATAGAGAGAGACTAGGGTAAGTACAAGCTAGACGACTTGACATTGACTTATCCGCAACACTGAAAAGACGACAGTGAAATTTCCCCTTTTACCTTGAATTGCAACCCACTCGAACTGAATATTCACTGTTTGCCCCATACTACGAAGTTTAGGAAGGCTCTATTCTCTCTATCCATACGTATACACATATACATAAAAATATGAAAAGGAGGCGAGAGCGAGAAGCGTGGACATGAGTAATGGAAATTAGCTGCCATGGTTCCATTTCCCTGGCGGAAACCAGTCGTTTTAATGGTTCGGGTGCTGGTCATCAGAAGGCCCGAAAGAATGGCAATAAAAACTGGGGAAAAACATGAGATTCTTCTTCAAAAGCTTCCCTAAACTGTCTATTTCTAATATTTTTATGAATGGACCCAAACGGGTAAAAACCAAAAAAAAAATGAAATAAAATGGGAGCTTCCAAATGCCTCCCAAAAGAAAACCTTTGAGGCCTTCTTTGAAGGGAACAGAAGGGCACTGGGCTTAAACTCTCATTTATTGAGCGGCCGGGGAGAAACCGGAACGAACGTCAATTAAAAAGTGGCGGCTTTCCGAGTTCTCTCTCTGTCTGTGTCTTTCTCTTTTACTTCCAGAAGTGCCAAATGAAACAAGGGCCATATAAAGCACCGACCGCAAAGCCAGAAGTTTTCCTTTACAACTTTTTCCTTCTCCCAAAGCAACTTCTCCATTTCCCATTTCCATTTGCTCGGTATATATACTCCACTATCGTGTATATAGACTCGACTGCCTTTTCACCTTCCACTATCGTTTTTACCTTGTGTATCTCTTTCCTCGTCCAATTTGTACCACCAAACCATTTTTTACCCGCAGTTCACTTTTACCTGCATTTAGGACAACCCACAGCCATGAGGAAGCTAATAGCACATCCCAGACAATAATTCTTTCGTTTTGGGTGCCTTTAGATAAACGAACTTTTAGGGTGGGTTTTGGTGAATCGGCATCAGAATAGGTCGAGTTTGAGGTTTAGACAATAAAGCCTTAAATGCGCGAAATGGGAGCAATTTTGTCGAATTTCAAACGGAAACCTTTGGAGAACGTCTTTGAGGCTTCCTAATGCCTTCTAGTGTCTTTCAGTGATTCTCCAATGATTTGGGAAGCATGGGAACACCTTTGGGGGGTAAAAGGGGTGTGGCTTACGGGCAGAGTGGTACAAACACATCCACACTATATACATAAGACTTCCAAAGTTTTCTGTTCGAGTTTTTCTCCCGTTTCCCTGAAACCGTTATGCGATTATAGTCTAATGAGATTGTCAAGCAGCTGTCGCGTAGCTTTGGGGAGTTGAGGATTTGACAGCGTTTGAAGGATATGTTGGAACAGTGTGACAGAAAGAGCGTCTCTCTATCTCTTCCTCGCTCCGCGTCGCTCGGCCAAACATCTCAGTCCTTCGTTCAGGGAAACTTGCAACCCTTTGACAAGCTCAAGTAAGGGGAAAAAGGGCTTCGCTTTTTTTTTTTTTTTTAAATGTCCGGACTGTCACTTTGCCTAAATTGGCTAGCAAGAGGCTACCTTGTGCTTTTGGGTTTGATTCCTTAATTGGCTCTCAAGAGCTTAAAGGTGATTTAGACAAGAATTTAAGAGCTATGGAGCTGTGCACGGTTGCAACTTACCACTTTTTTTAGTTTGAATGTCAATTTCCTATTTTATTTTTTATTTGACTTCGTTTCCAGGACTCGAATTTTAGTTCAGTTTGATTTTGCGTGGTTTTAATGCGCTTTAAAAATGATAAGAAGAAAAAAAAGAAACGTCGTCTTCGCGCTCTGTAATCAGTGTGACGGGGTTTCCCATTCGGTAGAACTGTAGGAACTTGTCAGGAGTTGGTGAGCGCTGCTTTCAGGGGACATTCACTCCATTGGAGCGTTAAAATGACTCGGATTCAACGATTTGGCACCCTTCTAATGCGCGAAATACAATGGAAAGGGTTACAATGTAGTTCGTAGTTCCAAGTTCAGATTGCGACTCTAGAAAATTTCAAATAGAATTTCATACGCATACTATAGAGCCTCTTTAGAACTAACTGGGATTAGAAGGATTCAACCAAAACGCTTTTATTCTATTGGGGTAATTTAGAGTATTATGTTGGGTAGTTTGCGAGTAGGTCTTTAGGCGAGTTTTGGGAGTGCTGAGTTTCTTTGCACCACATTGGAGCGCTACGGGGACAACAGTGAATATTCAGTTTGAGGGGGTTGGAACTCGAGCTAAAACTCGGAAATTTCAGTGTTGCCTTCAGGAGTTTTGTGGGTGCTGGAGCTTCTTTGCGGCATATTGGAGCACCATGGGGATCAACAATGAATATTCAGTTTGAGGGGGTTGCAACCAAGCTAAAAGGGGAAAATTTCACTGTTGTCTAGATTCAAGTCGTCTGTCTGCTACTCTATTCTCCCTCTAGTCTCCTAGCTTGTACTCTAGTCCTTAGTCAAAGGCACGCAAGATGCTCTTTCGCAGGAAAAAAATAAATAAAAAGGACCAAATGGACAGGGGTTATAAGAAAGCTAACGGTAGCACGAGAGCTGTGAACTTTTCCTGTAATCCAAGTTCTTTTTTCCTTACGTTGTGCTGACCAAAAATTCTCCGGAAAACTTCTTTCCCAGTGAAGGGGGGAGAGAGAGGGAAATGCATGGAAATTGGTAGAAGGGGTTGCGTAATGAAAAATTGAGGGAAAAAGCAAATGAACTAGGTACCCCATCCCTGGTATTTATTCGATTGGCCTCCCGATTGGGTGACGAAAAGGTTCGCATGTGGCTCAGTTTGGTACAACTTTTGCAAAGTTGATGACCGACCTTTTGAACTAGTTGCGAGGGTACAGCCAAAGATTGGCTATAATTTGTTGCGGATGCAATGCGAGATTCAGTCGCAATCAAACAAGCGATCCCCCCCTCTCCCAGTTTGACTGACAACTTGGTCCATCTTCTTCGTGACATGACATTGTCGGACATGAAATATGCACGGGGAGCGATTGGGGATTTATGTAGCTACGAACTTCGGGGCACACTCACAGATCGTTTTCTACCCAACAGGCCATCGAATGAAACGTACAGGACTGATTTTTTTGGGTTTGGCTAAAGGAGATAGTGATAGGACTGATGGGATTGATAGACGGGGAAAAGTAGCTTTTGAAACTTACATGTGATGGATTCCGAGTCGCTAAGATCGTTTTTGTCGTCGCAATGATCGGAATTGGAGGCATCGTCTTCGCAGGCGTCGAGGACGTCCAAGACGTCGCTTTTGTGGCAGATGGAGGCGTCGTTGCCGCCGCGGAGCGACAGATCTCGCGGAGAGGAATCGATGGAATTGGGCGTCGCACAAGATCCGGCGCTGCTGCCGCTGCCACTCCCTCCTACGGGGTTGCTGGACGGGTGCGGGTGCAGCGGCGGCGAGGACATGAGCAAATGTAACGGTGTCGTCAAGTGGGGCAGCGTTAATCCGTGAGGGTGGTGGTGCGGGTGATGGAGGTTATGGGGCGTCGAGGTGGCCGGGTGCGAAAATCCCGCGTGAGGATGATGAGGATGATGATGGTGGTGTCCCATGTGCAGGACGGCGGCCGCACTATACGGGTGTTGTAAGGCGTAGTGGCCGTAAGTGTACAGGGAACCGTTGGGTCCCGCCGGAGAGGTTAACTGTCGGGACTGTGGCTCACCGCCCGACTGGGGATGGCTGTCACTTTTGAGAATGTCGGTGATCATGAACTTGGGTCGGTGCTGCGGATTCGGCGAGGAATGGGTCGTCGCCGTGACCGACGGCGGCGTCGGCGACGCTTTGCTACTATTATTGTTATTACTCTGCTGCGTCTTCGGCGACAACGGCACCGGACTCGCCGGGGCATGACTCACATGGCCGCCACTTGAACTGGTGCCGTCGACGAGCATCTTGGAACTTTGACTGTTGGAAGGGCTCGAAATGTCCTCCGAACTATCGCGGCCGGTGACCGTCATCTTGAGTCGTAGGGCAGTATCTTGAGGGTGCACTGCAATATCTACCGTCATAGTCGAAGGCTCACCACTAATGAACTTCAATATGGGGAATCTCGTGGATTAGGTGGATTAACCAGATGTTTTAAGCCTCTTCAACACTTTAACACCCGGAACATCCGAAATTCGAAACTGCACCCGCACTTTTGAATTTCGACGTCAATACTTGGAAGTCACTAGGGGATTCTTCGGAATTGAAGCGTAAAGTACTGTTTCACACATTCGGAGAGGATTACGGGGAAACTACGTTTGATTTGGAGTTTGAGGTGGTTTAGGTCCGGTTGCAAACTGGAGCCACCGAGCAAAAGTTGGACGTGCGAGAGGTTAGACGCGAGGCCAAGGACTGATGGGTCTGATGGTCGTGATGGGGCTCATGGAGGAATTAAGTGGTGCTTGGCTGCTGGCGATGGGTGCTCGCTCCTACTTGGCTAAAGGTCCCCTCTCCCTTTCCGCTACTATCCTTTTGTTTGGCCGGCCTGGTGGTGCCTCCTCTAACAGGTCTTGGAGCCCCGAGTTCCCCGGTTTCGGAAGCTAAAGGGCACGGAATGGATGCCAACCCTGAGCGAGATTATTCTTGTGTTGATGGGGAGGAATTTGAGCATTCGAATGTTACTTACTTGACTCCGACACCTACGAGAAGAGACAAGTGGTTTAGACGGCTCTGTATGGGCGTGCTCAGGGTTTCGTTCGGGAGTCCCCGGTTGCGCAGCACTTTACACGCTTTCCCTTTCGGGCTGAGCGAGCCCATGGATCCATGCGAGGGAAAAGGCGGGGTTTCGGCGCTGCTGACCAGCTTGAAGTCTGGCGCCGTACCCAATTGGCAACCTAAAAGCGGTTTCTGGTGGGGATTCTTGATTAAGCTTTACCCTTTTTCCGGGGGGGGGGCTGTTTTTTTGTAGCGCCGATCCTTGACGCGCAATGACATGATACGAAAGGAAAGTCGGGGGGGACCCTCTTTGGCGAAGATGGTTGTTGTGTACAGTGGAGATTAAACTGCGCCGAGTCATGAAACGGTGGGTTCTAATTTCGCCTGGTCGCTTTGAAGGGTTTCTCGGGGGCCGCTGGTGGAAAATATATCCGGCGCTCTCGTTGGGTTTGGTAATAGTCCGGGAAGGTGTATACAGCGTTACATTACGTTACGTTTCGTGTACTTTATTATTCGCCGAGTGTGTCTGATGGCGAAGGCGCTTTTGGTGCCTGAGGAGGCTTTAAGCTGTGGCCAAGGACGGAAATATTGCACAGGGGATGATGACGTCACGATGAGATATCAAAATCAGTTTGCCACCATTCCAGAACCTTTAGGCTGATTTGACTCAATTGAGAACGTTTTTCGGCTCCCGCTTTACCTTGAACTGTTCACGCTGGCGTCACGGCCAGTTAGGATTCCTATTTTTCAGTGTTGCGTCATGGCTTCTTTTAGCTTGAGTTTGGCTGGAGTTGTTCATTGTTGCGTCATGCCCTTTTTTCTTGAGCTTCCATCGGGTTTTTCATTGTTGCGTTGCCCAGAGAAGCCGAAGAGCGCTATAAAGTCTCCTGTTAAACGTCCGCCGTCCTTTCTAGAGGCGGCATTGTGCAGCTCTAAGTGAAGCACGTTTTCTGCCATGGTCGCCGGAACCTGATTTTCCCGCGCGAGCAGAGCCCCGCTAAACGGCGCACGGTCAAAGTCGCTTAACTCCCTGACGATTCATCCAATCGGAACGCAATTTGGCATAAAGACGCTTTAGATCATTCTACGTGCAGCTTAGAATTTTTCAGATTTTTAGCTACTTTAAAAAAGGGATTTAAGCTAGTTTGAAAAGGGAGCCCACAGCCGTCGCGGAGGCCTGTTGTTCATGGGAAAACCGTATTAAAATGATGGTTAATACACGTCTACTATCTATAATTATGATGGAACCAAACGTCTGGCGGAAAACTGAATGTTGTGTACTGTCCCGGTGCCTCCAGATGCGCAGGGAAGCGACGCGGCGGGTTAAATCAAGCATGGAAAATGAGCCGCTCAAGGATTGTCAGCGTATGCAAACAGGATGAGCCCACAATAAGCGTTGCTGGTGCATCCAAGCAAGCAATATTTCCCTCAAACCCCACGATCTAAAAGCGATGATGATGAGTTAGAATGTTGGAAGGTTAGCGCCAACGCAACTACCCTTTCCACCGTCGAAACCACCCCAACTAAATCGTTCTATTCGCACAATAAACTTGACAATAATTGGTTCCAAAAAGCCAGTCAACCGTTTCCCAAAGGGGTTTAGTCTGGCTCTATTGTTGCTTTGGCATTACTACAACGCTACCCTCGTTTTCTGAAACGCGTTCAAGTGTGTTGCTCTGTTGCACCACTTGAGGGTGTCAGCGCAGCGCTACAGAATGCGAATAGCCCAAACTAACCCTTTTTCACCTTCAAAGGCTGCCGTGTGTCCCCCCAACACGTTAAAAAAAACAGGTGCAGCTTCAAAAAAGCCGAAATAAACTTGGCCAAAGCTTTTGTACCCTAATGGGGCGTGTTTTTCTTTTCTAGTCATTATATTCATCCTATGATGTATTATTTCCCGCGCAGTACAATAATCATAATGCCCCTGTTAAAGGTTAGTACCTTACAACTTGAGGGGCTGTGAAGTACGGTACATGTAGGAGAGCCTTGTTGTGACTCTTTTCGGTCATTTCGGGGGGCAGGGGGGCTAGAGCGTTCAAAAGCACCTGTTAAGGCCTCGTTGTGACTTATTGTTGTCATCTTTACGACCATAACGTTCGGGCGATACTTGCACGCTCGTTTTCGTTTTCTTCCTATTGGGACCTCACGTATATATATATTCGCTCTATAAAAGTAACTTGGATAAAGGTTTATGCGTTGGCTCGTTTTCGGCTTGTTTTTACCGCCTTTTACTGGTATTATTGTCCCTGGAATGAATATACGAAAGAATGAACGTTTTCCCCATTATCTCCTTCACTATAATAGTACAGTACTCGGCTGCAGGTCAAGTACAACCAGTATTTCTTAGGAAAAGGGGGCGGAGCCAAGGGGTCATGTCTGCGATATCGATGATCAAGTCAGGCTATCTGCGTTCACCCTTCCCTTCTTTTAGGGAAAAGAGGTTTCAGCTCAGTAGCTTCCTACCGAGTACGTTACGTACGCGGTAAAAAGCTGTACTGGACGGTACTGGACGCTTATGTGCGATATGCTAAACCAGGTTGGCATGTATCGACCTAAAAGCGGATGTATCGTTCCAAGGTTCTCGTGAATATTGGATTAAGACCCGCTAACCTCCCTTTTATTCCCTCTTAAGAAAGACTTTTTACGTTTTAGAAGTGGAGCTGTTCAACTCGTTCGGCTCCGTTCGGCTCGGCGTGCATTATATGAGCTGTATAAAACACCCCTTTTTCCTCTTTTTTTTTAGTACAGCAGTATTGGAAAGCGTGTACGATAGCACGAAAATGTACCCCTTTTTCGGTTATGGATTGCTCTTTCTCTTGTACTGTGTTACTTTCATTACTTTTGGGCTACTCCTCCTACTCTATCCCTTTTTCCTTTCATATTGTTAAGAAAAGTTTTTGGCGGTATACCTGTAGTCATGTACTATACTGTACGTACGTTACTACTACATATGAAGTATATATATTAAAAAAATTACCAAAGAGTCGTTAAGAGCTCCCCTTTTTAGCCACACCTGTGAAAGCAAGCTAGGTTGATTATTGTTAACTCGACCCCCTCCTGGTTAGTAATAAGCCCCGTGGCTATGTTGTTTGGACCCCCCTCTTATGAATTGTGAAGTAGCTCGCGTTAAGCAATATTAGTGGACACATGCGACTATTGTTCCCGTGGTTCCCTTTCCTTTCGGGGATGCTACTGTATACCTATCTAGACCCAAATTGCTCATTGATAACGCGCTTATTAATTCATACCTTCGCGAGAAACGCAAATGGTGCTTTTATTAATTAATAACCTGGCTTTTAAGCTCTACGAAGGGGGGATATTCCACTACTTACTCCAATAGTGTTGTTTTAAAAGTCTTTAGCAGGAATCTACTTCTTTTCTAATTATTCTTACAAATCTATCCTACCTTCTATATATACGGTACTTCATTCCGGAAAACCAGCTTCACTTCTTGCGACAATGCCGTCCGAAGACTTGCGAACGTTTAACGGAGAGGGTACGCGACTTTGTGCGCTCCTTCGGCTTCTCTTGGCACCAAGCGTCCGTACCGCAACACTGAAAAATCCGAACCAATCTAAAAGCGCTCCTTCGGCTTCGTACCAGCGTCTATGACGCAAGAATGAAAAGCACACGAGCCAAGCTAAAGCTACAAAGGAAAACAGCCATGACGCAACAGTGAAATTTTGAACCATGGTGCGCTTTAAAAGGATTTAATTATACTGTAATATTTATATTATTTTACTAAATATATATAATAATTCTTCTGTAATATTTAGTAGTAGTTTGTTAAATATTTAGTTTAAGTACCGGCCCTATTTTGAGAGCTTAAGGAGTGCTCCTAAAGGCAAGTGACGTATTTATGTGAGTAATCTAAAGACATGGGAACAAGGTGCTTCTGCTTTGGAGAAGAACAATAAAAGCCGGTGCAATTGTTTCATCCGGAAAAGGTTTTTAAAAGTGCGAGCTTTTAACTCAGGTTAACCTATCTCACGACCTGTGTACTAGTAAAAATAAGGGGGGAAGTTTGGGGGCAAATGGTGGTTATCTTAACGTTACTTTTCTCACGGCCTTCTATTATATATAATCTTGTGTGGTGGCGGTAGCGGCGGCCGGGGGCACTTGGGTAAAGGGAGGAGCATATATATTTCTATATAGTTGTGTGTTATGAGTCACTAAATGCCTGTCTTTAATTGCAATGTCGCTTTTCTCGCGTGCAAAACCCGGATGATGAGCGACATCAGGTCAAGCATGGGCAATTGAACTTTCGTCTGGGTACTCTGTCATTATTTTTTGTCTCCTTTTTATCCTTATTTTGCGTTCTCTTTATTTTAGAAATTTTGTTTATTTTTTATATTTTTTCGTCCATTTTTATTAATTTTTTTATTTTTTCATTAATTTTTATTTATTTCATTTGTTTTATTTTTACTCTATATTTGCCTCCTTTTTCTTAGATTCAAGCTAGATATCGTTAAATGAATGCAAAGATACATTTATTTATTGATTTGATTTATGAATTTTAAAAATATTTTTTGGATTTATATTGCCGCCTTTTTAGGCTTAAGTTAGATATCGTTGAAGGATTGGGCAGGATCTTGTCAAGCACCAAATAGGTGTATGAAACTGTCAATTTTTTAATGTCACAATAGTTTACTTCTTTATTTATGTGTCGTAACTTTTTGTTTAGGCTATTAAAGGTTCAAAAAACGCAACGTATTTTGGGTTCGTTGCTAAACCCCCATTGGGCTTTCTAATATGCGGGAAGGAAAGTCACAAAATACACTCTTTTAAATAGTTAAGTGTGATGGAGCTTTGGATAGTTTAGAGCGCTCGGAAAAGTTTTTAAAACGTCATCTATAAAGTGTTGAGGATAAAAATGTAGAGAGCCATCAAGCATGTAAAAGCCCCGAGCTTTAAACTCAAAGTCGTCGACAAGTGTAAGACGAAAACGTTTTCAGAGGGTAAAAAAAAAAAAAAAAAAAAAAAAAACTCGACACGGGAATTTTTTTTTAAACGGTTCCAAAACTAAACTGCTGTACTAGTATACCCTTTGCTTAGCTATTAGTTTTTTAGGAAGAAAAAAAACTAAAGGCTACCGAAAGGGTTTCCAAAGGCGCTTATTATCCATTTGGATGCGTTTAAAAAAAACTCGAAAAAAGTCTTAAAACAAGTGGTATTATCATGTAAAGGGAAGCTCGTTTAGGTTTTACATGTTTCTTTTGGAAACGTTTCAAAATGGCGAAAAACAGTGCGATTTTGGAAGAATCTTCACTTAAAGTCTTTAAAATCCCTTCGCTTTTTATGTTACTTAATTTTCTTCGCAATAAACATTAAATTTTGAATAAATGTACGAAATTAAAAAGTATTATTAAGAAAATTTAATGAAAAACATAAATTTGAGTAATAGTTTCGTTGTTGTTCTACGAATAGTTTTCTGTGTAAGCGGTTTTTCGTGTTGAAGAATATTTCCCAATTTCGGTCACGCAGAGTGTGACCTTAATTCACTCGTTCGTTAACTTCTTCCTCAAAATTAGTGGGAAAATAGTTTAGCTATAAATAAATGTACAGAAAAATAATAAATAACATAGTCAATAATTTCCCCTTTTTGTGATCCTTTTGGCAGAGGGAAATTGTTTCTTCCCATAAAAGAAATAGGGAAAAATAGGGTTTTCCGGGAAGGAGAATGAGAAGCTCCTCTATATTGCGTGTAATGTTTATTGGATGAGCTGTAAAAGAGAACAAAAATGCATTGATGGTTGGGATCTATATGCTGTAGACCGGCAAGGCAATTGGGCTTATTATGGTGATATGGTACCACTTTGTTTTATATACGTCATACCATGAGAACGAGGGGAAGCGGTATCATGAGAAGGTTTTCGGTTACGAGGAATGTAAAGCTGATGAGATGTTTGTGTTTGATGATGATGAGGAGGAAGAATAACGAAGGGGAACACTCTCCCGACCCTTGAGGCGCCCGTCTCCCTTACCTTAGTGATGCGAAGCACTCACAGATGGCGCTGATGTTTGTTTTTGTTTTTTTCCTCGCGTAAAAGCTGCTAAAGGATAAACGATGCACAACACAGGCCATCTGTATCAGTATTTTGGAAATTGAGGAGAAAATTGGAAGAATAAAGAAGAAGAGCATACATCGGAGGTTGCTCTTTGCAGTTTTTGGATGGGGCTGGGAACTTCCGGTGGCTTGTCCACCTTATTAGTCTTTGCGTGGCTTGGCTGGTACGGAATAATAGAGGTTTGGGGGGGGGCAAACTAAAGCCCAAGCTTGCCTTTGCGCATCGTTAATGACCATTGTAAAAATCCCTGGCTCTGACCTGCCCTTTCATACCTGTCCATCTAACTAACTTTGGGATGATGATGGTGTAAAAGCAGCACCCTTAAATGTTGTGTATGTGTCTGTGGGTATAGGTTTGCAGGGTAAGGGGGAGAACAGGGTTGAAGGGTGGTTAGGCGGAGGAGGATGTCATGTTAAGTGTGTGGTAACGGAAGCGAGTGCATCCTGCTTTTAATCGCCCGTGCGATGGGCAATGTCCACTTGCAAATGGCCTTTTTCATGTGGATGTTACATCCGTCTTATGCAATGCAACACTCCAATTAGGCCCATTTACGTACTTAAGCTGTTACGCTAAGCACCATAGAATTTTTTCTTCTTTGATCTTTCTTAAATAAATCATTTTAAAAATAATTTAAAAATAATAAACTTGATAGATTTTCAAAAGAAAAATTCCATCGACGCTAAAAGCACTTAATTGCCATTAATATGTATATGCACTTAATTGGACTAAGTTAAATTTGGCTCCAACTAATTGTAATTACCTTTATATCTATATAATTATTCTGTATAATTAATTATATATTTGAATTTTGCTGAGTTTTAGTTGCATTTAGTTCATCTAGTCACAGTAATGAACAGTAATCGATAATACGAATAAAATGAGGATTTTTTATTTTTTTCATAAAATAAAGAATGTGAATTGTGTGAATTTTTTGCAGATTCGCCATTTAATTAAGGTATTATACGTGTTTTTACAATGCATTATGGTCCAAAAGGGTAAGGGTTTAAAAAAGAAAAATTAGGATGAAAATAAAAAAAAATAAAAAAGATTTTTTTTTAATATTTTTTTTTATTATTTATTAAGAGGCTTTTCTTTTGCACCTTTTGTGGCCATTATTCCTTCCCAACGAGTCCATTTTTCTGTCTGCTGTGCTTTTCCAAGGCCGCCAGCAGCTCAAGAGCCCCGAACTTGAAGATAAGGCGCCGTGAAGAAGGAGCAAATGAGATTTTGTCATGGTTAATAGTTTCCCAGTGTCTTCTTGATGAGGCGCATCTTGTCATTGTCCCTGGAATTCAGTAAAACCTTAAAAGACATTTAGAAAGCCTTCCAACCATCAATTTCTACCCTTTTTCCCGCCAAAAAAAAGTAGAAATATGCTTTCCTCACAAAAATTAAAATCCCTCTGTTAGAGGAATCTTCCTCTTGAAGATTCCGCATTTTTTTTACTCCCTAAAAACATGAATTAAATGTAAGAAACGTTCAATTCCAAAAAAATCATCTTCTCTCGCTACTTTGGAATAAAGTGGGGTAATGAAGTGCGTCTGGACCTCTTTTTTTGCTTTTTTTGGGGGGGAAAGGGTTCTTTGGGTCTAAGCTAACCGAGTTGCTTCTGTATCCAGCCGTATTATAATAACTCCTTGCCAGATAAAAGGTTGGGGAGTAGTTAGCTGGCTCTATCTGAGGCAGATAAGAGAGAGAAGAAGAAGAAGGTGCCGAATAACCGTGGAGGCCAAAGGCCAGAGCAGCATCCCGCGGGGAAGCCTGTCATTAGAGCACACAGGAACACCACCTCGACATAAAAGACGCAAAGAGGATCGCTCCCGTAGCCCAGCAGCGTCTTTTGTCCATACTTGCTGGATGTGAACAGGTAGATGTAACATGTATGCGTGTGTATGTTCATATCTTCATATTATAGAAGAAGTAGCAGAAGAGTGTTTAGAAGCAAGATAATTAAGGCTATGCACGGGCGCATAGGCGATTCAGCATGGAGCAGCAATGCGAAAAAATGTTCGACTGAAATCGATATATTTTCGCTTGATATCGAGAAAAGCTTTTGACAGTAAAGTAGGGCATGCTAATGTTTAGTGCAACATATATTACAATTCCATTTTCAGCTCATCGTAAATTTTCAAAAAGAAAAATTAATTTTCAACTAGATGAAAATTCGTTGTCGGCTACCTGAAATAACACTAATTAAATAAAATTTCGTCGACAGTGCACTTCATATTGACGAATTACAATTTATCATACTAAATTTTATGGAAATTAAAGTATCGGTTCATGAGATATCATGTTCCGCGTTTTGCTCCGATGTAGCGTGCTGAACCGAGTCTCTTGAGCTAAAATGAGCCTAAAAGGGAAGTCTTTGTCCATACTTGCTGGATGTGAATTGGTATGTGTACCATAGTGTGCATTTGTGTGTGTATATAAGTTCATATTAGAGAATAAGAAGGCCAACGAGTGTTTAGAAGCAAGACAATTAAGGCCACGGGCATTTAGGCCAAGTGGTTCAGCATGGAGCAATATCGAAAAATTGTTCCACTGAATTTGGTACATTTTCACTTGATATCGAGAAAAGCTTCTGACAGTAAAGTAGGGCATACTAATAGATAGTATACTGTGTGTTAAATTTGGATTTCTGACTTATAGTAAATTTGCAAAATGCGAAATAATATTTCAACCCATGGAAATTCATTGGCGACTACCTGAAATTAGCCTAATTGAATCAAATTTCTTCGATGGTGCACTTCATATTGATGAATTAAAATGTATCATACTACATTTCATGGAAATTAAAGTATCGATTGATGAGATATCATGTTTGGCGTTTTGCTCCGACCGTAGCGTGCTAAACCGCCTCTGTCGAGTTAAATGGAGCCGTGGACGGGAAGCTGAAGCGAGTTTAAAAGTAATAAGAAGAAAAAGGAGCAGTAGCAGAAGAAGGGTTGCAGGTTTGCACTGGCTTTTTAATGAGGGGGGACTACTGGTCATGATAACCGGACTGATAGCAATAAAACGCAAGACCAAAAAGGGCAGCCAGGCCGCGTTGGGGGGAAGATATGGATATATATGTATATCTTCACAATTACCTTCCCGCAGCCCTACTGCTGTGTTAAGACAGTTCGGGTTTAATTGTAAAGAGCGAACATGGTGAAGCGATTTGACCTCACACGTTGCCAACTGTTAAGATCGGTGCAATGTAATACTAAAAATGTAATTGACCGAGCGGCAGATGGCGAAACTAAAAAATTTTTTAATTTTTTTTTTTGGAAACCTTATTGGGTGAGATATTAATTTGAGTTGGGGATATGGGTGGGCTACTGGTTGCCCACAGTAATTTTTCTTCTCGGGAGGAAAGGGCAAAGTAATTAGATTTAATAACGAAGGGAATTATATGTTTGTTACACGTCTAATGTGTGACAGCGCTACTTTTTAACTTTATTACATGCCCAAAAGATGAGTTATAGCGAACAGTAATGAAATGGTTTTTAATTTAGAAAAAAAAAAAAAAAAAAATATTTTTTTTGTTTTGTTTTTTAGTTTTCAATTACCTTTGTCTTGCAAAGGAAGATTTTTTTCGTAGAAAAGTCTATGGTCCGCGTCTCGTTTTGGGGAAAAGTATAAAAGCGTGTGAACGCGGTAATAATGCGCGTCCGTAACGCTCAGGTTTTTTGTCCTTTAATTAAAGTATACAAGTAACGCTTTCGGATCGTGTAAAAGGTCCAGCAATTCTTATTAATCCATAAAAATAGCGCTAAAATTGAAGAAAAGAAAACAAAAATTTTAAAAAAATTAAAAACTTCCATTTAATTTGGGGTAAATTCCCTCAATTTGAATATAGTAATTTAAAGTATTTTTAGTTCATTAGATCGATGTTTGAGCTATTTAATTTTATTATATAAGTAAGAGTTTGAATTAATTGAGTTCTGTGCCAATTGAATTTCGAAGAAAATCTTTGAATTATCTTTTGGTTTTTGAATTTCGCGCCTTTTTGGCATTGAATAGATTGAAAGTTTCGAACAATTTTGTATTTGTCGAAAAAATTTCCGATTTTCTTGAACTTGGGGAAAATTCTCCTAATTTTAAGCTATTTTAAGCAATTTAAAACTATTTTTAAGCAATTGTAAACTATAATTTAAATTTTTTTTAGTGTATTGGATCAGTGTTGGGTTATTTTTAATATATTCTAAAACCTTGCAGCAGGAAATGTTAAGTTACAGGCTTACAGCAAAATCGCGCGAATCTTCTCTTTTTAGAAAATGGTGGTACGAGGGAAAATGTCAGTTGTCTTGTATCTTTTTATGTAAATGCAGACCTTTTTTGGTACGGGACTCGTTGGGTTTTGCCCCCAAGTGAGGGCTAAAAAGTTTTTTGTATATATATGTTATGTATGTATATATAGCTAATCCGTTACGGGACCTATGTGTCAGCGCGAAGCGGTATCTCCAGTAGCGACAACGGTCTAAGCATTTGTCAATAGCCGGGTGCTGGCAAAGGCTCCGCGGCATCCCATTGGGACTGGGGTCGTACGGCTTTAGAGTCGCGGGCGCTGATTGGGGGAGACAAGGCGAAGCAAAGCTCTCGCTCACGTTTTCCCTATTTGGGGTGCTCTGGAACCTGAAACATGACCTTTTACATGTAACCGAATGTCCCATATGTTCTTCCGTATCCGTAACTCAGTATCTCTCCTTACTGTACAAGTTTTTAGGCAGATGAGAGAGTTATGTTGTGTGCGATCTCCCGAAGCTCCCGAGGGATGAGATGCTAACACTTCACACTTGGGCGCGGTGCCAATGTCTCCCAAATCCCTTGTCATCAGAAGTTTCTGTTTTTCGTTTTCCCCGAGTTCCTCCCGCCAGAAAGTTGGTTTCACAGCCTTTGAAGGATCCCAGGAGAGATTTCTTGGGCCAAAAGGAAAACATATTGGGGTGAGAACAGCTAAGGCAAGCTAAGAAAAGTTTCCTTGTGGGAAAGGTTCTTCGGGGAGTTTAGTCCCCAAGAATGACTGCCAAGTAGGCTTTTAAAAACTTTTGGCGGGACTTTAGATCATCTCTATCGGAAGCCGATGATTCGTGCTGGAGCGGAAAATTACCCCATCTTTATTTTTTTGGTCAGTAAAAAGAAAGAGTCCAGGGACATACAGTATATAGAGAGACTATGCATAACCAATGAAGCGTAATAAGTTGGATCCCTTTTTGTTGGGGGATGGAGTACACATAAAGTTGTATATAGTATAGGCTATCGGTATTGAGATGTCCATAGCCCAGAGCCCAAAAGCTCATCGAAAAAACAATTGACGTGTGTAGTTAAGGTTTCAGGCTGTTTTGTGTGTGTGTGGATGTGTTTTCGTGACTATACCCAGATCGTAAAGCTGGCCTTAAAGTTTTTTTACGACGTGATCCAAGATGCAGGGGCAGGGGGCAAATACAGAGGAGTCAAAGATGAATTATTCCAAGCTGTCTAGGAGTTATTTAGATTGTTCGCTTTGCATCCTTTGCGTGTCGCCCGGGACTGTTTTGCTACTGAGATATGCAACGTGCATTCATTGTTGAGGAAGGTTCGCTCGGGTGGGAGGCGATAGAAGCGTCTAGATCGCTAGTCGACTCCCCTCCCACCTGGATAAACCTTATGGCCCAACAATGAATACATGTATTGCGTCTATACGCGCCTTATTGAGGTTATTTCTTGGCCCTTTTAGGCAGAAGGAGGATCCCTATGTTACTGTATGCGACCTAAGCCACTGTACTGTTTTGCTACGGTGATATGCAATTGCATTCATTGTTGAGGAAGGTTCGCCCGAGTGGGAGAGGAGGAGATAGCATAGAAACGTCTAGATTGCTATATTCCCTTCCCCCCTCCCACCCCGGAAGAACCTTAGCTCAACAATTAATACGTGTACTGTACTTCGTGTATATGCGCCTTTACTGACGGGACGTATAGGCACAACGGCGACTCGATAAAAAGGATTAGGGCAACGCGACATAAGGGCGACACAACAAAAGGACTACGGTGTACCCGACAAATGTACTGCGGACCGCGACTTAAGGACTACGAACCCGCTTTTGCCTGTTTCAAGATCGCGGAATTCAAGAACTGAAGATTAAAGAACTGAAGATTCGAGATAGCAAGATTCAAGAACTGAAGATTCAGTACCGCGGAATTCAAGAACTGAAGAATTGAACCTAATTGAACCTAATCGAAGAATTGAACCTAAATTGAAGAAGAACCTAATCTAATCCTTAAGTCGCGTTCCGCCGTCCTTGTGTCGGTTACACCGTACTTTTGTCGAGACGTCCTTGTGTCACGTTACTGGAAAAACCTTCACCCAACAATGAATAGACGTATTGGTGTATATGCGCCTTTATTGAGGTTATTTCTCGGCCCTTTTAGACCAAAGAAGGAGAATCCCTATACTATACTAGTGTATATACGACCTTATGACCACTGTACTGTTTTGCTACAGAGGCATGCAACGTGCATTCATTGTTGAGGACGGTGGGAGGGGATAGAAGCGTCTAGATCGCTAGTCCTTTCCCCCTCCCCCCTGGAAAAACCTTAACCCAACAATGAATACATGTATTTCGTGTACATGCGCCTTTATTGAGGTTATTTCTTGGCCCTTTTAGGCGAAAGAAAGGGGTAATATAATAGTGGCTAGGATGGAGCGAGGGTACTTTGTTTTGGTTGTTACAAGGGTATTATTTTTGGCATTTTTTTTTTTTACCTAGCTTGATGGCATTATGACGACAATATATATAGCCATGCAAAAGCTTTTGGTTGCCCGAAGCTTAATATGACAGTTTCCTATAGTGTCCTTTTTTGGACCTTTGCGTGCGCACAACGTTTTATTAGGCCATCTAGGAAGCCTATTGGCTTAACTTAATAGCGATATCGATGTACTTACTTTTTGGGGGGTTCTGGAGGAATTGGGTCATAATAGCACACAAGTATCAAAGGAAGATATATTTTTTTAATTATACCAAATAAATAAATTACACATTATAATTTATTTCTTAATGAAAATTTTTTGGTTTAACCCAATTTTGAAGTTTGGAAAAATTTTCTTTCTAACTTCTAATTTCTACTTGGTTTATTTTATTCGATAGCTATAATTTAAAGTGTACTTCTTTTCGCACACATGTGATACCCATTTAGTGCAACCACTTTAACAGTAATGGTTATAAAATGGGGGTAAAAGAGGGGTGTGTGTGGGTAAAGAGGCAGGTGTCGTGTTTTTAGCCTTTAGCGGGTAACAAGAGCGGAAACAAGCACAGCAACTTTACACCTGCTGGTTTTTGCCCCCCTCCCTCCCTACCTCCCCCCCCCCTTTATCTATATGCTCTTACTCGCTGGACACATCGCACCCCTTTTTTGCTCTTCATAACCCTCATGCATGGGAGGTATACATGGTCCAAATTCACTCCTTCTCGCTCATTGCTATCTAGCCCTATCTACACAATAACTCCCCTACGGTATATATCAGACAACAATGAATGTGCGCACCGCACTTGCATGCTCGTGCGTCCATGTCCAGCCAGGAAAACGCACATAAAGAGCGGAACTACGGCTAAGAGATTTCCTAAAATCTGGGTTCTGCAGCAGGACACCCTCACATGGGTTGTTGTCGCTCTCCTAAACAAAAAAACCTTTTTAACCAAATGACTATTACTTTCTCCCCCCTTTTTCCGAATTAAAATTTCATTCCCCCACTCATTCCCCCCGCTCATGGGGGGAATGAAAAAAGCGTTAAATTAGAAACGATTCCCCCCCCCCCCCTTGCAAAGATTTTTAAACACGCGAATGCAGTTAATCTCTCCAGGAATCCGTCCAAACCGAGTTCAATCTTTTATTCTAACCACGGAAATTAATCCAAAAATACAGGCAATAATTTCTAATTTTCTTGGATTTTTTCTAGTATTCTTTTACAATTATTTGAATTTTTCTGTAATTTTGCTAATATTCTTTTATAGTTATCCGAATTTTCTTGGATTTTTTTCTAGAATTCTTCTATAATTATTCGAATTTTCTTGGATTTTTCTAGTGTACTTCTAGAATTGTTCGAATTTTCGTGGATTTTTTCTAATATTCTTTTATAGTTATTTGAATTTTCTTAAATTTTTCTAATATTCTTTTATAATTGTTAAATTGTCTTGGATTTTTCTAGTTTTTTTAATAATTATTTGAGTTTTTTTAAATTTTGCAAGAAGAGTAATTGGAATTGAAAGGAAAGAAATTTAGATAAAAGGCGCGTTTTAATCCTGAGTTAGCGACCATTTGGAAGACAAGAAGAAAGTACCGTTAGAGTACGTACTTTCCGTTGCCTTGTGTTTATAAAAGAATCGTAACGGGGGGAAAAGGGGGTATAGTACCTTTCTGAGGTAATATAAAGGGGAATCGTGTGTTTTCCCATGGTTTTCTTGTCCATCATGGCAGCAAGATTTTTGACTGGTCCCGTGTCTGATGGTGACAGTCGCCGCGCCCTGGCTCGGAGCCACTCGGCTCGGATACTCTTGATAGTTATGAGATGGACTCGATAGACCTTTATAGTAAGCCTCGATTACATGCGAGATTCCCATTGTGTTACTTTGGATGACTTGGGCGTCCTAATTGCGCTGTCTTTTGTGATCCTGCCTGGTTCATTTTCGTTTCTTTTTCTTTTATTTGGTTGGGCTTTCGCTGTCCTTAAAAGCGAACCCTTTTCCGAGACTTTGCTCACTCATGCACCCATTCCGAGTTAAAATCACCGGGGCCAAGTAATTAAGGGCTTTGGCGTGTGTCCCCATGTGTGAAGGATGCTTAAGAACTGGAGCGAACGATTTGAGCGGGCTATTTCGTGTCTCTGTCAATTGACATGTCACTGAGCTCGCCGAACCCGAAAACCTACCTAACAGTAATACCGTATCTAGGATAGAGAGTGGCCTGGTTTGTCGCGTTCTAGCGTTAGCCCGGGTTATAGGGCAGCTAATTGCGTTTTTCCTTACGGAGGACAGTTTCCGTGAGCACATGTTTTGCATGAGATGATTGACCCTTCGGAAAACCTTGCGGGCCCAATAATGAGACCACAGGAAAATGCTAGCTAGTGGATACTATCTAGATGGTGATAGGAATCGGGCTATTAATAGGGGGAACTCCGGTGGGAAACAGTGGATTCATGTCGTTAAGTAGACAAATGATTGGCATCGGGGCATTAGGGCCTTCAAAAGAGGGTGGGAGGGGCAGTATCGAGTCTATGAAGTATGGCTGTCAAAAACAAGGGGATAAAGTCGATTAAACTCACCCTGAGTTTTATCTCGCTTTGGATCCTTGCTTGCGTGACAGTATTGCGCCTAATAACCCGAGCTGTGGGTCGCTTGGCTGTAGGCACGCTGTAGGTTACGTTGTGTTGAGTGGAGGCCGGCGTTACGGGACGCTAAGGGAAGGATTTGGGACGGGGGAGGCGGGACCTCGATTGTTCACTGTTTACCACGCTGGGGCTGATGGGACAAACGGCGGTGTGGTGTGAAAGATGCCTTTTGGCGGTTCTTGTCGTAAATCTCGGGTTGGGAAACTCCAAATGACAGTAATGGCTTATGATTTCCATTTGCTGTATTTGTTTAACCGTATGACAATATTGGTTACGCATCCATGTACTTTGTGGTTAGGTTATGCTCTGACTCACTTGGAGTGGATAGGCTTTTTCCTGTTGGCCCTTAATTTGGGTAGAATTTTTATTATTACTACTATTACTAATACTATTATTATGAATTTATTATTAGTATTGTTGTCTTGTGTGGGTATACAAATTCGTTCCGGAAACTTGGAACTGAGCCTAAACAGGTAAAACGTAAGAAACCTAATTTGTATGCTTTTTGATCCTTTTCAAATTTGAATTTTTATTACTTCCCTTTTCTAATTCTGTACTCATTCTACCTTTTCATTGCTTCCTGAATTGGTTTAAACTATCAAAGTGATGAATAAAGTTTTATGAAATAGCTTTCAAAATTTCAATTTCAAAGTTCAAAATTAGCGTTCAATATCGTTTAAAACCCCAAAAAATTTCTTCTCACTGCAATGTACTGCATATAAATTAGAAAATGGAAGATTTTTACTGTTCCCTGCAAAAGCAATTGGAAACTAATTCAACTTGAACCAACGATTCTTTAACTATCGTTTAAATGCAGTAAATCCTCTTTTTCATTAGATACACTTCTATTCGATTTTATGGACGCAAATTGATTACGTTTATAGTTATCCGGAAGTCCGCAACAGAATATTATTCTAAAAATAGATTTTCTTTGCTTGTGTCGTTGCGAAGCTTAATTTGCAGCCAAAAGGCCCAATTTCCTGTATGTATTCCAACACTTGACATTGCTTTGAATGCTGGAAGTCACACAAGTTTTATAAAGGCATTTATGTGCATTTCGGGAGTGCTTTTATGTACCTAAAAAAAATGCTAATAATGGCCCAAATTATTGTTGCACAGTTAAAGGAGTCCCTTTCTTGGGTTATTTTGCACCATGCTGTTGCGGTTTTCGGTTTTTCTCATTCTATTCCAATTGGCGTTGAAGGACTTTCCAGCTCCATTCGCTATTGTGGATAGAACATGGAAGTATACATCAAATTTGGGGGTGAACGAGTGCCATATGGAGGGAAAGAAAAGGCGCAGGTTTAAAGGTTCTCGTTCTATAATAATCTCCACAGCGAATCTAAATCCCTTGAGCAATTGTTGCCCAGTAAAGAGAAGCTTGCACGGTGGCACAATTGTATCAAACTTGTATACACTGTCATTTTCTCAGCATGTGGTTCCTCATCTCTTATCTCAATCCTATATACTGTATACGCTGGAGCCCACCACCGCAGAACTATAAAAGCCAGAGCGCCTTTCGAGCACAATGACAAAAGCCAATAATAGTACAACCGCAGTTACCAACGTGGTAGCCAGATTATTTCTTCAATTACAAGCTATAATTCCCCAAACCTTACCCCAGTAATTTCGGAAAGAGACCACCCAAACGTATCCATATGCAGTTCCAAAGAGCTGCACAGAAGGCAACATATCTCTATAGAGAAAAGGTTTCCTCAAAGTGGGTGGATATGATGCTGCGTGCTGCGAGGGGCTGCGAGGGCCAAGTACGAGTACTGCTTATTAACCACGGAGACTTTGAACTCTTTTGTACTCGAGCACATCAGGTTAAAACTTAGATGTTTAATCTTCGTTCTTCCGACGCCATTTTTTCGACACCATTATACGCATTAGGGGGTACTTCGCACTCCAAAACTGCGAACTGCTGAAGATACGCTAACGAGCTGTGTTCTATATGGGGAATCTATGTATGGGGAATTCAGTGTTGGTTTGTAATGGAGTAGTTATTAACGTGTACCAATGCCCCTTTTTCACTGTTGGAACGGCGCTTGGCGGAGGGCATATACTGTACATTGGTTAGTCTTCTAAAGTTGGAAAGCTACTCTCATTCTTCCTAAACAGGTAGAACCTTTTTCCATCAGCATTATACTCTTCTACTCGTGATAGTCTTATAGGTGTAGCGCATTAATTAGGACTATTAGGGGTACTTTCGCACTCCAAGAAACTGCAGAAGATACGCTGTAAATATGGGAGATTAAGTGTTCTGTGTATGGTGCATTCATTGTTGGTTTGTAGCGTTGTTGCTAAGGTCGTAAGGCCTTTTTTCATTGTTGGAACCGGGGGTTTGGGGATGAAAGGATGGTTGGTACTGTATATTAGCTTCTGGGGTAACTGTACTGTACTGCGCGTATTGCAATGTTCCATGCTGCGGCGGTACGCTTTCTGATAACAGGAGAGAGAGTGATAAAGAGATCTTCTTGACTTCTTAATGCAGTATATAAGGAGAGAAAAAGGGCGGAAAAGAAGGTTTTTGGTTCCCCTTTTCTTTTCGTTCCAGGAAATGGAGTGCGGATATTTGAAACCCCCATAGGAATGACATGCATAAGTTGTGGCGTTTTTGGCGGACTGTCTGTTAAGAGGAGGTATGTAATTGCCCAGCAATTGAGCATTGAAGAGGGTTCGGAGTACATGATTATTGGTATTGACGCTATTGAGGTCGAAAGTTTGCAAGTTTTTCTGACAAGTTCAGTGAGTGTTGGGTTGATTTCCTGTCAAATGATAGTGGATTGGTGTCCGAGAGAAGTATATACTTGTCAAGAAAAGGAGCGAACACGAGCTTATTTATTGACAACAATAGGGATCACCGGGGCTCAGGAACTTTTGTGTATAGATCGCACACGCCAACGGAAACTTGGTGTGGGTTATACGATACTGTACGCCCTTTTCCGAGAAAAAGAGAGAGGGTCCCATTTTCTGTGATTGACCCTTTCCAAAAAAGCCCGGACACCCCATCGCAAAAACGAAAGTTAGATCCTTTTATTAGCTCACCAACAATGGTGATGATGATGATGGTGATGACGGCTTGGCGCGGAATATATATTTTTTTAAAAGAGGATACAACACAAAATGGGGAGCTTTGGTGTATTCTTGTCTGCGTTTCACGCAACACATCTTTATTGTATCTTTGTTATCATTTTTTGCTTTATTTGGCGTTTTCTAACTTTGTTTTCTAACGAAGTTCTTAGTTGAAAGATCATTAAATTCTAATTGAAATTTCATTGAATTCTAAGTGAACTTAGTTTAGTTGAATTCTTAGGGAATTTCTTTGAATTTCGGCAAGTTGAGTTGAACTTCGGTAAAATTCGTTGATTTTGAAGTGATTTTCGTTCATTTCAGTAAATTTCGTTGAACTTAGGTAAATTTAGTTGAACTTCAAGTGACTCTTTGAATTCCAAGTGAACTTGGTTGAATTTAAAGTGAATTTCGTTGAATTCTAGCTGAACTTCTTTGAATTTCGGCAAGTTGAGTTGAACTTCGGTCAAATTCGTTGATTTTGAAGTGGAATTCGTTGGAGTTTAGTTGAATTCGAAGCGATTCTTTGAATTTTAAGTGAATTTAGTTGAATTTTACGTGAATTTAATTGAATTTCAGGAAATTGTGTTGAATTCGAAGAAATTCCGTTGGAATACTAATGAAATCGAGTTGACGTTTATGTCTTGTTTTGGCGTTAAGTATCATGTGTGGTACTAGTTTGAACATGTTAAGGAAAGGGAATGGGAATGTTTTTATTTCTTTCACTTTTTAACTGGAAAGGCTATATCTAGTACATTTTTTTATTTTCTGTTAGTTGGGAATTCTCGTAACAGTTTTTTAGTTATGGTTGGGGTACTTTTGGCTCCAGTTTTATTGTACAAGACCGAAACTGCAGTATATATAATGGTTAAGGGAAGCATTTGACCGCAAAACGTAAAAGTAAAAGATCATGGTCCAAATTACTGTCAGTTTTATCCCGTTAAACTTTATTGACTGGAAAGCTCCTTCTTTTTTGCTTTTTTCCCCTTTTTTTAAAGGGGGTGGTCAAGTGCTGTGGTTTTCGTTTTCTGAACAGTTTTGGACCCAAAGTCATGTAATATATCAAGAAATAGATCGAGCTCTACAAAAAAAGACTCAAAAACTTCCCTTTTGACCGTTTATATGGCCACTTCACTTATGGTTTGACTTACGGTTTTTCCTTCTCTTATTTTTGTTTTTATTTGTATCGAAAACGAGCAATGAATTATGTGAGACCTTGCAATTACGCTTGTGCCACATACAAAGTACAGAGAACGCTCTCCAGAAAAAAAGCTTGAGAATTTATGACGCCAAAGTCAGTTAAAACTCTAACGAGAGTAACCATAAGTATTGCGGATTGCGGAATTTCCTGAACCTCAATTTTCCCATTTTTTAAGATTTAAAAAAATCGAAAATTAATTCAAATACAAACCCTATCTTCTAGAAACGATACTTCCAGAAAATCCCAAATTCCAAACGGTTTCAAAATTAAAAAATTTGAAGAAATTTTAGTCTTTACAACATATGAATTCTCTGCAAAATTGGGTTAAATTCTTCTTCAAACTTAAGGTCAAATTGAGCTAATTGAACACGATTCAAGTTGGGTTAATTGAGTTATTTGGAAAAAAAAAATTTGAAATCTTTCCCACTTTCAAAAGCAAAAAGAAGGTTTGACTTTTGTCAAGAAACTTTGGCCAGTTAAATGAATCGTGTAGTCTAAATTTAGCTCACATCGGAACAATGTCTAAAGGAAAATCGCGTAGCATGCAAATCTTTTAACTCCAAACGACCGGATGCATAATCCTTTGCTGTTCCTCCATGATTCCATGAACATTCCATGCTCGTTGTATTGCCCTTTTTACTTTTTTTTAACTTCTTTTAGTTCCTTTAGCCATGCCTTATGGTTTTTTAGGTTTCAATAGAACCATTCACGAAACGCGTAACATTCCACCATCCTCCCCATAAAAAAAAGAAATGGAAACTCCACACTAAACCCAATAAGAACAAAACATTAGAATTTTTTGCTTTTACTTATTTTATTTTTATTTTATTAAAAAAACCTCTGAATTACATTCGGCTGCGGGCGGCTGCCCATCGGAATCGTTTGGGGATATTAACATTGGTTTAAAAAAAAAACTAAAAAAAAAAACTTTCGGATTGAGTGCTTCCCCCCATATTACATTGTGTATTATACGGGAAATGACAAAAGATGTTCCCATATCCCTTTTAACTTGTATACAAGCGAAAAGCGGGCGAGCGCAACATATATTTTATTTTCATTGTTGACGCCATCTTGCCGGAGAAGCGCAACCCTAATTTTTCATTGTTGGCGTCATTTGGCCGGAGCATAATAGCTGCGCTGGTGTATATCCGTTTATGTAGTTCACCTTTTGGCTGTGCTACATGTTTCATATACAGTATAAATAGTTCCATAACCCTAAAATCCCGTTTTCCAACTATTCAAATTGTGTGCACACGGTTTGCATACAGTCTAGTGTCTCGTATCTTATGTTTTTTTGTAGTTAAAGTCACTTGTTTACGAGATTGAGAGAGAGAGGTATAAAAGCTGGTAGTTGTAAGTATTAAAAAGCTGTGCTCATTGCTTTTTCACAAAAAAAAGCGCAGCGAGGCAGAGCCAAAAGATAGCTCTGATTTGACACAAACACTAATCCCGCATGGCGCATCATCATCATCGTTTCCAAACAGGAAGTTACTTCCATTTAGGCTGCTTTTTATGCATTTGGGTAATGTTTAGCTCCCATCCCCCCCGCTTTTTTACTTTTTTACTCCAACACACCTTTGTGATCACGATATGCAAGGAAGTTTTGTCTTTTTGTTACTTTTTTTGGTGGCAGAGTTTTCAGCGTTTCACGCAAGCGGTTCCATTACACATGCAACAACGGCTTTGCCCTTTAATACCTCACTTCCGTTGGGAAATTTTGACAAAGCATCCGCAACCATTTGTAAAGTGTAACTCTTTGAAAGCACATTTACTTATTTGCCTCCGTGGCCCCTCTTTATGCCGCCCAAACAATAACAAACTCTCCCCGGGAATCTGACTGATTACCTGGTCTATGAGCTGGAATTAATATCTGTCATACAGCCCTTTTCTGTTAAGTTTTTATCTGTTTTAAGCTGGAAAATGTTGGAGAAGGGAAAAGATTAAAGTTTTAAAATTAAAAGAAATGGATATATGACAAAGAAGGGAACCCAAAGTCTCGCACCATAAATTTTCCTATTTGTATTGTACACATGTTGAAGTGTCTTGTATAACTGGGAGACTTTTGGTTAAATATAGGGGATTTTGTATTTTTTTTAATCTTTTTTGGATTTGGATGAAGAGGTTTCCTTAGACCGCACTGATTAATGCACCTAGGTAAAAAGTTTGTGCGAGTTTTTGTATTGTTATATGTAGCAAAGAGAGAAAGAACGTTGCAGGAAGGGTTTTGCGCAGGAGGGATAATTAGATGGGCTGTAAAAGTTCTGTCTTGTGTGAAATGATGATAATGGGGACTTGAAAAGACTCTCGCCATATGGCAGATTAGGGAAATTTCGGTCTTAAACCTGGAAACATGATGCTAATGTCAGTCATTTTGGTGGATAATAGTCACTTGTGGTATTGGAACAGTGATAGTTAAAAAGAAAACACGGACAGCAAAAAAAGTTGGATAAATTATAGAAGGTATAAAGCTACCGGAATTAACTAGATGTAATAATCCTGATAATTCCCTTCGTTCTTATTCCCAACCGCAAAAAAAAGACTTTATTTCTGCTCATTGTATATGTTTTTTATATGTTTCTCTTTATTGTCCTGCCGTGAATGTGGATTTTAAGATTGACTCTAATTTGAGGATAGAAGAGGAAGATTCGTTGTCGTGTGACAAGATTTGGATTGAACTCATTTGTAATGTTTTGTCTTGTCTCTCTTGGTAAGGCCCACACAAGGAAACGCAATAGAAAAAATGGATTCATCCGTCATGGAACAAGACTTTCTATGGGAAATATCGTTCTAAACTGCTTAGGATTTATGGAAAGAAACCGTGAATTACCTAGCGGAGCTTTGTTAGAAGACACAGCACGCGGTAAGCCGTCTCGTATATTGAGCTAAATTGGAGATTTTATTGACCTCTGTATATATACCTTATTAACTCTTGTAGGAGACCATAACATGACTCGAGGAGTTCATTTTCATCCGATTTGGAACGAAGACACCATAATCCCTGATATGGAACGAGTTTAGGAGTCAAAAACCACCTCAACTTTGCGAAGCTTTCGGAGAACTCGGAGAGCTCAAGTAATCTCAATTAACCTCACGTTTACAGGGAGTTTCATTGTGGACCACCACGAAAGGCTCAGTTTACCATAATGTCTAACAGGATTTTCTGTATTTTTTTTTCTGCAGGCCATGTCAACTTCCATAACAACAATGTAGTTGTAGTTGTTTGCAAGTATCGTCAGTAAGCCAAAAGAGGTTTTAACCAGAAGAACGTTTAGAAACAATTTTCCAATGGAATATGGTATTTCGTTGTTGAAGACCTTGAAGTAGCGCTTTTCTACAGTTAAGACGCAAAATGTAGTTCATTTGCCGTCAAAGGAAGTATTTTTAATTCCATTTAAAGTTAAATTCGAATCTAAAATCCGATTAACGACTTTTTTTTTAGGCGTTCAGCTTACTTTAGAGCGCTGTGGCAACGCTGCGAAGCGTGAATCGTAAACATCGAGTCGACGGATTTATGGAAAAACGAACGTTTTGTCAAAGCTTGAAGTTGGAAGTGTACAGGATTTACAGTCCTAAAGTGCTAAGTATTCTTCAACTACTCTACTCTATGGTTAATAACAACAAGCCTTGAAGCTGTTGTGTTATGATCCACCCAAATTAAGGACACGGAGACGTTATTATATCTGACGTGGCGTCACGAGTTGACATGCTATTTGCGAACGTTAATGGAACCAAACCCAACCGGTGAAACTCAAACGAACAACTCAACTCAAAAAAGTGATCCACTGTCTTTTTGCTGTGCCTCCTTGCATAATTGAACTATGCGTGCAGGTTTAAGAGAAAAACTTATTCTATTCATCTTCATCCACATCAGCATCACGCAATCGCTTTTTATTTTATTTTTTTACTACAGCTACAAGTGATCCCTCTGTACATCGCATCACGACGTTCCCGATGCCAGGAGCTCTCGAAAGAGTCAATAACAACTCAAATATGCTCCTAAACACGTGACCGGAAGATCAAGAGACTCCGAAAGGGTAAGTGAATCAATTATATGATTTATCTCTATCAAAAACAATTTCTTCCTTTCCAAACTCCAAGACCAGACCATTTCCCGCTTCTACAACTATTGCATACTATAATGTCCAAAAATTCGACCCAGTGGATACCCAGAGATCGCTTAGCCAATCACCAAACCGAAAATTCTAAAGCGCGTTCAGACTAAGCCAAAAAAGGTTCTTCGCTTTACAGTAAAATGCGCGAAAGGGTGAGAAATTTCGCCTTAATCTGAACCCGCTTTAGGAGCTCGGTTTGGTTTGGAAACGAAAGAAGGGAATGAAAGATACGTTTCAATATTATAGTACTGTACTATGACGTAGTATCAACTTGAATGACAACTTTTAACGCACTGATCCAAATTAAAGCTCAATGTTAGACTCAGAACGAAGGATTGATTGGTTCAGAATGATTCCTTGAATGATGGAAGCAAACGGACGCCTGGTTAGAAATAGTTTTGTTTTGACTCTTAAAGAGCTCATTACTATGGGTGTCAGAATGTCAAGGCGAAATGCGATTAAGAGGGGACTCTTTTTTCTCTCCTCTATGGTCTCCTTTCGGGGCTTAATCAGTGTCTCGGTTCCAAAATAAAAGCTTGGGCTGGGGCAAATAAAAGTGAGGATAAAAGGTGTTAGTCTGTCCGGTTGGTTTGGTTGTTATGTGCATTAGCTATTGTTATATCTTCCCTTTTCGGGTGGGAATATATGTATTTATTTATATATATGTGTGTGTCCAGTTCGCCAGGAGAGGCAGCATATTTAAGCGCCCAGCGCAGCTGTTGTTCTTTGACACGTCGCGTCCTGTTGAGTGTAACAAATTGCCACACTTTCCAACAGTCCCCAAAACTTCTCTAAATGTGCTCTCTGTGTTGGTTTTAGGTTACCATTGGATATGGCCAAAGCTTTTTAATGAGGGGAGAGACTGCTTATACTATTACAATTGACAAAGAGAAGGGGAAGTTCACAAAAACTTTCGGGAATTGAAACAAGCGTGCATACTAACGCAAACGATCTAAACAGTCGCGCTTAATCAGCTGCCAAGATCACCTTCCTCTTGGCGCTTTGATCTGCATGCAAATGAGTCCAACATTCTTTTTCTTTCTTTTTTTCCAAGTGTTTACCAGGATTTAAACACATAACGAGGCGTTTAGTATCTGTGGGCACTTTTGCATCCTTTTTCTTTCTTTTTTTTCTTTTTTACATTTTAAAATTTTCTAAAAACAAAAATAGGGAAGAAAACGTTAGGCTCCTCCCCTTGAGTGATGTCCATGCATTCCAATTAACGCCTTGCTAAGTTATTATGTATAGCACACGAAGGGCAAAACGGACCTCGTTTTGCGTAGTTTCGAAAAGCGCCCTTGGAATGTTGATTATAACTTTTCTGGAAAAAAAAAGTCTACTTTTGTACAAATAAGTTCCTAACTTGTATGCTTTTGGTAGTTCTTAGCATCCTAAGATGAATTCAAACTTTTGCAATTTTCTTGAGAAAAAAAAATAAAAAATATATTCCTAAGAGTAGACAGAAGTTTTGTATAAATAAAGAGTGAGCTGGGTATCACGTTTCCCTTTTGAGAGATTTTGGACAGTGGGAATGAGGGTAACAATGAGCGTGTGACGCCCGGGAAAAAGCGTGAAATGATGTCATTAAAAGCTCCATAGTTCCGCCTGTTTTTTTGCGGAAGTTGCATCTCTGGTTTAGTTTGGTTTGGAGACCCTTTTTTAAAGCTAGTTTCCCTCCTCCCTTTTAAGGTTAGGGTTTTGGTTAATATGTCAGTGAGTATATGATGATATTAGCCACTTCCGCTTTTCATTTACTGAATCCTGAATCGTCCCCTTACTCTCCCTAATACCCCCTTCTTGTCACTCTGTGGAATAAATCGGCTTAGTTTGGGCGCACTAGAGAGACAGATTGTAGAGGGATTGGGATTAGCACCCAAAAAGGGGTGCGGTGTGATTATGTCTCTATGAAGGCAGTTAGGAAGTTTGGTTGTTGTTAGTTGTATCAGACTTTTGTTTTGGGGGTTGACAAGTAACAAAAACGCAGCTGGGATGTTGTGCGTGGGGTAAAGAGCAAGTTAGGCCAAGTTACACAGAGAGATGAGAGGAATGATAAGAACTCGGATTTATCCAATTTCACAGGTTTGGGGCATTTCTGGGCAGGTCTTTTTAAGCCCTCTAAAGCATAAAGGTACTTTATTTATTTTTTAAATGATACAGTAGATGGCGCTTATTGTGATCCCGTATTGGTCAAAATTACCTAAAAGCTATGTTTAATATGCAAAATCCATGTAGCAATCACTGCTGCAGTTTCGTCACTGTACAGTACTCTTCAAAAAAAACGACCCCAACAAACCGTACTGTCCTAATGGCCCGCAACGGCGCATCTGGAAACAGTGCTGCGAAGTGCGAATAGCCGTCCGTTGTGCCCGTAGTGCTGTTCCCAGACGCACAGTTGCGGGCCATTAGGATGGTGCGCTTTGTTGGGGTCGTTTTTTTTAAGAGTTCTGTACATGTGAAGATTCTTCTGAAAGTGATTATAATAACCGAGTGAAATGATTTGAATTTTACCTTTTGAATCGGTCCCTTCAAATTTGATTCCATGAAGCGGCTGATTCTAATAACCAATGATCACAATAAGCGGCATCTACTGTACTGTACCTAATTTAGTATCGCGTACCTTTTATGCCGATACACTATTGCAAAATTGACCGTGAAATTTGTGATTTACGGTACAAAAAAGACATAGTGTAAACGGAATTTGTTATCGAAAGTAATTAACAATTTGCGCAATTAAAATGAAATTTTTTAAAAACGCATTGTGTGAAGATTCGTTTGAAGATTCAAACCAGAAAGGGTAAGAGCGAAATAGAATGGGTTGGGACTTTTTGTCACAGGAAAGCGAAAGGAAAGGAGTTGGCATCATATGTTAAGCCTTTTATAGAGATTCTGGTTTCCAAAGGAGGGGCCCACACACTCACCATTTCCAGTAGCTTGAAAAGATTTGAGCTCATTTAGCCCCGCGACTTCTGCAGACCTTTTTTTGGGCCGCCAGCCAAAAACCACTTATACACCTTGATAAAGGCTCTTTAATAAGACCCTTTTTATATCATGGGTTAAGTGGTGCCGGAGGTCATCATGCTTTTCATCTTTCATCCTATTTCAAACCTCTTTTAGGGGCTTCTCATCCTCTTTTCCATGTCTCAAAAATAAAATTAAGAAAAACGTTGTAGAGTGTGTAAGGGTGTAAAGATATATAGGATATATAACAACACAGCAAGGAATGAGTCGGGAATTTTTCTACAGAGAACGTTGGTAAGTGCTAGGTGTTCGTTAATTAATGAAACCAGGAGTTTTTTAAGGCGTCAAGTATTTTTTTTATTCGGGGGATTAATCTGCCCCGTTGGCGCTCGGCTTAAACCACTCTTTAGCATAGAGTGTGACCATAAGGAAAACTTTGGAGACGAAGAAAACCCAAGATACAAGGATACAAAGACACAAAGACAAAGAGAGGCTATAAAATGGAAGACTTTAGCTACTGTAATTTTTTTCCCGGGATTTTCCTAACATTTTTTGGAGGGGAAGAAGGGTAAGTTCATTAATGTCACACATTCCGTGACGGTAATTCATTTCATGGGTTCAATCGGAATTCCTTCATAAGTTCTTTCAAATTGAAGATAAGTTCTGTTTTCGACTTTGAATTTAGGAAAATTGGAGATCTTATGGGAGGTAAATACGGAATTTAGGGCATGACATACGTGACCGTAATTCATTTCAACTGTCAAATACCTCGCTGACTTGTTACAAATCACTATTTTTGCTTCATTTTAGACATTTTAATTTTGATTTCATTTTTTAATATTTTATATTTTTAATGTTATTATTTTTAGTATTTTCTTATTTTTTAATATTTTAATTTTTTTAATATTTTTCAATTTTCTTTACTAAGACAAACATCGTAACCGTAACTAATGTAGCTTTAATTACCATTAATTAGAAATTCATTTACTGGGAAAGTGTTTCGTTGACCTTTAGTTTTCGTTATTTTACAATTTCTTATATTTGGGTCACACCTCGCGTGACCATAATCAACGTCCGTGAATTCGTTTCGTAATTTATTTGGGCTCGCCAAGTACAAAGTAGCTGTATCGAAAGGGAAGAGCTAGAGAAAAGTGTTTAATTGTTATTGAGTTTTAACAGTTCATGTAGGTCACGCGTTCTGTTACCATAATCCATATCCATGACAGAAAGCTAGCACACTAACAAACAATCACAACTCCCTGAACTAGAAGTGTTTCTCGTAACTCTTATTACCATTTTGTACATTAAGATCATTCAAACATTAAGGTCACAAATTGCGTGACGTTAATGCTTTTGAATTAATAGAATTCATATCATACTTGACATCAACTCGCCAAGGTACCGCTTTCTTTGCCAAAGACGTACTAGCTAAAGTTTGATCGCTACTGGGCCATTAACAGCTCATTTTAGGTCACGCACTCCGTTACCATAAACCGCTTCCATTCTAAAAGGTTTGCCAACTATAATCCACTGCTGTACTGGAACTAAGAGCGTTGTGTTCCTTACAGGTCTTGTGTTTGGAGTTGTACTTCACGAGTTTGAGTTTCTAATTTAGGTCACACGCTCCGTGCCCGTAACTTATGTACAATCCCCAAATCAAAAAAGATTCTCTACTTTGTTCAATGGAATTTATACCTTTTTTACATTTATTTTTTATTTTTTTCAAATTTGTAGAATTAGTTTACCCGTTTCCAATTTAGGTCACACACTCTGTGCCCATAATTAATTCCACTGTTATAAAGACTCTAACGTCCCGATTTCCCCATTGAAAACCCAAAAGCCCCTTTATCTTCTTTTTTATTTTATTTTTATTTTGGGTTTAAAGGATGACTGACTTATAAAAGAACAGGCATTCCGATTCCCTCGATTCTTCCGATTCCCTCCGTTTATTGTGTGTTACAGGCGAAGGGCTTTTATGGCCCGGGAGTAACAAAAGTCTCCGAGTGGTCATCATCTCCTTCGTTCTTCTGTTATTTTCCTTTCTTTTCTTTTCTATTTTTTTGTCCGAAAGTCAATGCTGATTTGATGGGATGTTGTGCACACTCGGGTGATCCTGGGTAGTAGTCGGATTACAGCAGCCCAAGCTAGCATAAACCGTGGCTGATGGCTGTATTATACCATTTCCCCGGGATATTCTTCCGCCAGCAAAATAATCTTTTTTCCCTTCCTTTTTATTGGTAGCTTTGCTGGGTTTTTATCCTTACTCGGTGTATAAAAATGTATAAAAATGATAAAACCCCGCGACTTTTTTCTATCCCCCTTTGTGTTAGCCTCGTCAGGACGACTTGAGAGAAGTCATCACATCAGCAATGACCATTGCCTTTTGTGTTTTTCGCTTCCTGATGGGAACATCCCAAAAAGACAAGCGGACTTGCTTAGGTCAGCACCAGAGAGAGACGGAGACATGTAGAGGCAACTCCAATAATGCCTTTCCACATTCCCCTTTTATGCCTCATGCAAAGGCAATGAATGAGATGACCATTGCCTATTCGGTTATTTGTGTGTCCGGCTTTGGACAACGTCGTATAAGTTTCCTCTCCTTTACTGTATTTCTGTATAAGTTGGGAAGGAGTATAAGTTGTTTGGCAAGCTCGACATAACAGACAGATAGCATAACATAGCGTATATAGTACTGAACAACGAACAACCCAAGTTGCCGCTCTTTTGTCAAAACACCCCAATGGATGGAGCGATCCATTAGACGCGGTTGACGACACGGACAGTGCCGTGCCGTGATCATAGTTTTGTTATGTTACTTTCCCCATAGCATAGCATAGGATAGTAAATCCTATGTTGATGTCTGCCGGAATTCGTTTCGCTCTTTATACCGCGTCACCCATTTGGGGTGGTTTAGCACAACAATAGTTTCCTTGACATTCGGATGCTCTTTTTCTCCGAAGTTATATGGAGCTTGTGTCCGAGTTGAGTCGAGTCGAGTTACCCTCTATGTTCTTTTACTGGGTTCTGTGTGTCTTTAGCTTGTGTACCCTTGTGTAAAGCGAAAAAAGGTTGCGTGGCTTATTTGGGGGTTTTGTTGACCGAACCATAAACGCGTGAGCGTGGAAGATACCCCAAAGGCAACGCGACATAGGGACGACTCGACAATAGGACTACGGGCCCCGACTTAAGGACTACGGAACGCGACAAAACGACTTCGGTTCCATAATCTTTCAAGGGACCAGTAGCATTTCGCGTTCAAAGAGTCTCTTCTCATTGGTTAAGCGCCAACGAGATTAAAAGACCCCTAACCTAACCTTGTCCAAACCTAATCTAGCCTAGTCCTAATCTAGTCCTAACCTAACCTAACCTAGCCTAGTCCAAACCTAGCCTAGTCCAAACCTAACCTATTTCTAATCTAACGAAGGAGAAGAGACTTTTTGAACTCGAAAGGCTATCTTGAAAGATCATAGAACCGATGTCCTTTTGTCGGGTTCCCTAGTCCTTAAGTTGGGGCCCGTAGTCTTTTTGTCGGGTCTTCCATGTGTCTGAGGTGCCACCGAAAGTTTGGTCTTCCTATGGTTGACATGGGGACATTAAGAAGATAAGAAGTTTATAGAACATGACAGCTTTAAGAGGGTGCATAAGGACAAGGGAAGAAGGGGGAAAAGGGCTATTTTGTGTCAATATTCAGTGGCCGGGGGAGTTGTTTGGGTCGCGTGCAAGCGGTTCGCAATCCTCGGACATGGCCAGTTATTAATGTGCATCCCGACTATCCCGAGTGAACAAGGGGTTTTCACTGACATCGCGCAGGCGGGCCCCTTTAACTGCCTTTGGCAGGGGTAAGGGATAGGGATGTCGTAGCGCACTCAGCTTACTAACCAACCCTCTTTTGCAGCCACTATTAATAGGTCATTTAGAATTGGATGTGAGAGTAATGGACGTGCATTACAAGCACCCCCAAACCGTTGCATGTGTGGGGGACTTGTAAGAAAATTAGCTTGAGCTGTACCGTTAGAGTCAATACTTCTTTCTTAATAGGTCTTTTTGCCTGCTGGAAGGGAAAAACGAGCTTTGGGGTCATATCGTGTTATATTATGATTGCTTGTGACACACGCGACAGATCGGTAAAGAATGGTTGGGGCACCAAGACAAAAACAAGATGGTAAAAAAAAATCCCCCAAAAATACAAGTAAAAAGGGAATAGAAGAAACTTACTAATTGCCTTGCGGCCAGCTCTAATTTGGCGACCGATGATACGGGTAATGGTTTTGGAGGTTCTTGTACGTCGTTAGAGGCCCTTTATGCCAGATAATGATAACTTCATCGAGGGTATGGGATGCCCAAAGAGAGGAACATGATTGGGTTGCTTCCAACCCAGCGCCCTCGCCTGCAATCCCTTAACTGACGTCCATATGATGCGCGGTTGCTGGCGATAATGGAACTATTCATTGTTGCTGCCGTTCGCTGCCGTTACATCTCAAGCCAGAGGCTTGGAAATCGAACGTTTTTGTGGTCCCAACATGTTATATTGTATTCCAATAACGTAAAGCTAGTTGAGCCGTATAGGTTTTCATTGTTGCGTATGCGGCACAGTGCCGAGTGGTTACAGTAGCGTTACTTCGCCTGCCAAGGAAACGTACGAAAGGAAATCGAAGGTTTTTGGGGGGATTTTGAGGTCGAACGTTTTTATGAAGGTTTAGACAAGGCAGTGCGAGCCAAAGGTGCTTAACGCCTGCTTCACATTCATATCGATGTAAACACCAAGGTTTGACGGCCGCAGTCGTGTGCGAGAATCGAACGTTGTTTTTGTGTGTGGCGGGAATCGACAAGCGTGGGGAAGTGAAGGTCCTGCGGACGTTTTGGGAGTTGGAAAGGGTCAAGTGAAGCCCCACCTCTATGGAACAATTCAACTGCTCAACACCTTGGCTGGTGTAAAAGCGTAGTAAATGTCAAAGTGGGAAGGTTTATATGCTCCGGTGGTAGCACTTTGGACTTACTTTGTGTTACTTTCAAGTCTTGTAATCTAGCTCCGTACTCCATTTTCCTTTCCAGTAGCATGGGTCAATTTCGAGCCCTGTATTTAAAGATGAGTCAACTTTTGCTATTGTTCGACTTTTACCCAAGGCAATTGGCGAGAACCTTTGGGGCAGTAATCGGACCATATTAGGGTCAGCTCCATCTCTTGATCTTTTGATCTTTTTTCTCGGAATTTCAAGAAACTATTTCTCTCTCACACTGCCTTCTAACTTTACAGCATTTTTTTCTTTAATATCTCTCTACAACCTCTTGACTAATTTTACAGAAATAATTGTCCTAAAAGATAATGGTATTAATTCTTAAAACGTAACGACGCAATTCAGCGCAATGTATTTGACTAGGAGTGTAAGAATTGACTCTTGAGAATCAACGTTACACGGCGCGGCGGCGGCCATCTTGGTACAGGCTACCGCAAAGCGCTAAGTATAGTAAACCATGTTAAACCGTCGTAAATCCTTACAATCAGCAACTTTTGATTTCAGATCTACTTAAGAAATCTGCACTTAATCCGTAGAGTCTATTAGCGGCTTAGGGAGTAGGGAGGGAGAAGAAAAAATAAATGTGTGGGGTGGAAGGGTCGAAGGTTTTAGGATAACAAGAGGGGGGTCTCTATAAATTAGGTTCGTGGTGGAATGGAAAATTCTTTCCGGTGTTGCACTTGCCCAGTGCAGTGATTCTGATGACTCGTTAATGACCCACCGCCGGTCTTTCTCTCTCTCTTTCTCTTTGTCGTGCAGCTCGTCTGTAAGTCGTACACAGTGGACTAACACATACTCGGCACATGACCATCTATTATCCAATATACCGCCCCTTTGGGTTGAATCAGAAAGGGTCGTCCTTTTGCGTCGAAGGGAAACTGTGGACGTCGCCGGCGTCCACATGATTGCACTGAGTGGCCTAAAGTGCCCAGCTTAAGTGGCTTGGCAAGCAAACTTAACCAAGTGAAGAGAGAGCGCGGAACGAGAACGAGAGACCATTAAGAGGGGGGCCTTCTTCCATTCTGCGTCAGGACCGAGATTTCGAGATCTGTGTTCCGAGTTAGTGTGTTAGTGTGTGTACCCGGGAGGGTAAAGGGTGGGTGGGGGGTAAGAACAAGTGGTCATATCAGCGTCCAAACGAACAAGCTCTTGGCAACAATAGGGGCGTGAGCAGCATAGCATAATAGCTTTATACGATGTAAAGCTTTTATATGTGTTACTTGAACCCCACTTGGCTGTCTTTCAGGGGCCCTTGAGGGGAGGAAGGTGGCGCCAAAGTGGAGGAACTTTTTCAAAACAAACGGCTTTTCGGACCGCGGGAATCTAGAATAATCCTCGTGAAGATGATGAAGAGGATGAAAATGACGCTTCAGAAAGTTTAAATAGCTGTTAAGAGCTTCTCCTCTTCGATAGAGATGTTTGGCATCCCCGTAAGGAAACCTTGGGTTGACATACGAAAGACCGGAAGATTCGTCCAGTCATGGCAGCTAATGAAGGCAAATTGATACTTGGCTTACATTTTCCCTTTTTTCTTTTCGAGTTTCAATTCTCTTTTCTAAGGTCCTTGCTATATAGTTGCAGTTAGCCGCCAACGTTTGAGGTCCTGTTAGAAAAAATACAAAATACAAAAAGCTCTTCTCACATAGGGCCAGAGAAAAGAAAAAAGAGGATGAAAAGGTTTAGCTTTTGACGATTACAAGAATGATGGCTTACCCGATTAAGTTTTCTTTTTAGCAGCCGTCAACGCCATCAGAAAAAGGTTTCTGGACTGCGTACTGTGCTGTGTCACGCTGCGTGGGTAAAAACTTGAGCTCTATGGCCTTATGGAATCCAGGGCTACCAAGCGCGGGTTCCTCTCGCCTCTAGTCTATACTGTAGCTTTTGGCCGGGGCATCTTTGGATGGTTTTGAAGCGGGGAGATGTCCAAAAGCGATCATTTGGGGCTCTTTTGACGTGGAAAAAATTGAGCTTTTTTCTAAAGAGGGGTTTTGTCGTAACCTTTCAGAAAATTACACGGGAGAATAAACCAACAAGATTTTTTTTGTTAATTCTTCTTTTACAATATTATTTTTTATTTATTTTTTGCAGAGGGAAGAGGGCTTTAGAAAAGGGAGTAAAAAATGTTAAGAAGTTTAACTCTTTTGGAAAACATAAATTTCCAGGTGGTGATATTCGCCTTTTCTGACTCGGCAGAATTTTTCCGCGCGCCGGGTTAGGAAGGTTTGTGTATTATCTTGCGATCCATCTTTTGGAAGAAGATTCTCACGATGTTTTCCAAAGTTGGCAAAGAAAAAAAGGAAAAAAAGGCATCTTTTCAGAGCATTACATCTCTATTGAACAGTTACTTGATAAGCTAGTCAGAAAGGTGACTAGAGAATGCCAGTCGGCGACCAGCAAAGCGTTGTAAATGCCCGGATAATGAGCGCGGGAAAATCACGAAGTTTTGTGAGCCATAATAAGCTGGCCAGATGACGATGATTCCAACTGCATTTTTTTAGATTTTTTAAGGAAAAGGAAAAAGAAAACTCGGTTCAATTCCCTTTTCAAAGTAGTTCTTGGAGACATTCATTTCAGTAGAACTAATTTTAATTGCATTTATTACCTTTACTAGATTATGGTTTTAAAACATTCAAAATGCTATTAAGATTAAAAGAGTCCTTAATGGCACTAATGTGCTTAATCTTTGTAGTAAAGAAAATTAAACGTATTATTGTATTTAAAAAAAGTTAAATTTTGAGTTTTTGACATGAGTGGCTAAGTTACAAGTGGATAATTGGAGCAAATTAGGGTTGTTAAAGTTTTCTATTAAACTTTGCTAAATAAGTTTATGGAGTTTAGGGAAGTTTAGAATGTGTGAAATTGTTGAGACTGCTTACAGTTTTTTTTGGAGATTAAGGAAATTAACATGGTTGACTTTCGGGTTTTTTTCATTGTTTTAGAAAAAGTCCAATGTCGTAAACAGATTGGTGTCTCGAGTCTTGTATATTGGACTATAAGGGCCGAAAAAAAGTTACGGCAGGAAAAGCAACTTGGGGCCAGGCCGGACGTGTAGCGTTACTCCGGCTTGCCTCGCACGGAAGGTGGCTCAACACTCGACCGTGAAAAATCGGGGATAATTATGAGTGAAGCGAGTGGAGAGTGGAACTTAGCCGGACTTGCAGCGTTACTCCGGCTTGCCTCGCAATGAATGTGGGCCAACAGGGAAAAATTGGGGATACTTATGAGTGAAGCGAGTGGGGAGTGGAACCTAGCCGGACTTGTAGCGTTACTCCGGATTGCCTCGCAATGAATGTGGGCCAACAGTGAAAAATTGCGGACAATTATGAGTGAAGCGGGTGGAGAGTGGAACCTGGCCGGGTTTCTTAGCTTTACTCCGGCATGTCTTAATAGCCGCTCACAGGCCAGGATACTTCGGAAGAAATTTCTTCTTTTTGACTCGTTTTCTTTCTCGTGGCTACCTTTGTGGACGATGAAACCCAGTAAGATTAAGTGATGTTAAACTTACCTTACAACATAAAGTAGGAGACAAAATTTGATCCGAATTTTAATTTACTCATCTTTGTGTTAAATTAAAGTTAAAAAATAGTTAAACTAACCAATGAAAAATTAAAATTCTTTACAATTTGTATTGTTATTTGGTTTTGTTTACGTTTATAGTTCCGTACTGAATCATCTCAACGATTAAGTGTTAATTAGTAGTGTTAGAGTTCTATTACGTTTCAGTATTAGTGAATAAGTATGGGAATAATAGAGATATTTGATATTTTCTCAGGTTAAAGAACAGTTCGCTTTAGAATATTCTAATTGAATTATAAAAACTTCAAAGAACTTTTTTCTAAAACTTTCTTAACAGAAAAGGCACCTGGCCTGGCGGAGGTATAAATTGCTCCAGTATTGTTGTTTGGAAAGGCTCTTTTTTGGTTAGGGACGACTTTGTTGTTGATCAAGTGAAAAGGGACCGAAAAGGGGCGTGGCACGTGTCACCACAAGAGGCTCTTTTGTTAAGGTTTTCCAAGTGAAAAGGCGAAAAAAGAGAGTGCGCGCAGGAACCACGACGGTATCCCCCCAAAGTCTGAAGGCTTTTTATACCTATTGTTGAGTTGAGGACCCCCAAAACTATCGAGAAAGAGTTTCCAAAAGTGGGACTAATTGGCGTTTGCCGTGCGGCCAACAGCGCCGACTTCGCCTTACAACTCTGTAAAGACTGAACAGCGACGGCCAGGATCAGAAAAAAATATGAAAAAAGAAGAAAAAAAGAAAAGAAGGCCGTAAATGGCATGGCTGAAATGGTTTGAGTGTATGTGCTTGTTCCTGTGATGGTTCAAGTGTCACCGGCGTCGCGGCAACCGCTAATGGTCAAGTGTAGCTGTTCCGTTTCGACGCCTTGGACGCCCATTCATCTCCATCCCCGACGGGCCAGCATGCGGCAGCCAAAAACAAATTTTCCCTCTTTTTTTTCTTTTTTTTTTGCTACGATTTCGTATAGATCTTCTGTCGAATTGTCTTACGTTTGGTAAATTTTCCTAAATTTTCTTGGGAATTTTTCTGGTTTACTTTAAATTCTTCTATTTTTACTTTAAGTTCTGGAATGTTCCTTAAATCTGTTAAAATTCTGATAAATTCAGTAAATTTGTCCTGAATTTTGTTGTATTTTCTCCGAAATTTCTGTGAATTTTCTTTTAATTTATTGGATGGAAGAAAGGAAGTAATTCTGTAAATTCTCCTGAATTTTATTGTATTTTTTCCTGAACTTTAAGTGAATTTTCTTTGAATTATTTGGGGGAAGAAAGGAAGATGTTCTCGGTGTTCAAACCAAAAGGGCCAAAATAGGGCACAGAGGGTCCTTTTTGTTTCTGCCACAAAGTGTGAAGAAAAAGTGAAGGATTTATAGTCGTATTGTTTCCTTCCAGAAATTCACGAGGCGATGCAACTTTGCGGGTGCGGTTTCTTAAGAGTTCTCTTAACTTCTGTAATATGGTGAACGCGGTTATTCCAAATGGGTTCCGCTGCGGCCAAAGGAACACGACAGGAGGTCTTGACTTGTCTCACATTGTAGGATGTGGAATTGCTGCCTAATATATTATAAAGAGGCCCGTCTAGCGGCATAGCGCCTGCCAAGACACCCAAGACATCCATCGCCAACACTACTTATACACACTACACTCTCTTCCTAAGCTTCTGCGTAGTAGATCTACTCTTTTCTTTGGGTTTTTAAGTGGGATTTCAGAGTTCTTTGACACATAGTAGAACTAACAGGGTGACTTGACTTGACTAAATAGATATATAGTGTTAAGCTTTTTGTTTTCTGTGACATCAACCAAGGCAAGTGTATGGAGCATTCATCTAAACAAGCCCCGCTGCACAAGTTAGAACGTTCGCTTTGTACACAGGCCGTCATTGAAGGACCATGTAACCATGACTGTCGCTCGCTAAAGCCGCTTAAAGTTCATTGTTGAGGATTTGGGAATGTTAAGGTTCTCCCATACAGTATTTCACTGTTACAGCTTAACTTAGCTTGGTATAGAGCCCTTACCATTGGGCATTGCGGAACAACTCTTGGGCGAAAACCAATAGAATTTCCTGCAAAAATTATGGTGACGGTAAAGCTAAGCATACTATAGCTAAGGCATTATTTTATTATTTTACCATTATCACTGAGTACTAAAATAATGAAATTTATTGGGTATATTGCTTTCAAATTTGACAAGGGGTTTAAAGATGGCCCAAGTACAAAATCTTCATCAAGTCCAAAATTTGTACAAAATCTTGTACAAAGAAGAGGAACTTGCACGTACTTTCCAAGAGCTAAACATACGTAGAAATTTCGACGGCAATAAGCAATCAATTTCGGTTTTGACGTTCTTACGCGGGGCTTTGGCTGGGGCAGAACAATAACAAAGATCAGCGCCATCTGTGAGTGTTGCGCATCAATAAGCGAAGGTATACGGGAACCTGAAGTATCAACTGAAGCAGATAATTTTAATCCGGATTGAAAAGTAGTGATAGCTTACGTTCTTAAGACTGTCACAAGTACAAAGACGAAGTTTATTGAAACATTTCGAAACGGAAGAAAACATTCGATTTTCTTCGTGTTAAATTGTTAAACGGCCATAAAGTCACAGAACGAAGGTTCTGAGATGCTTGGAAAGGGAATGTGTTACAGTCTGGCAAGTTTATAGATTCCCCTTCTTCCTCTACTTTAGATATATTAGTATGTTGTGTACGCTCTTTCTCCCTCACATCACACCGCTTTTGGTAGTTTTGGGCCGTAAAGCTGTTCGATAAGTAGGATTGATGAAGTGGCAAAATCGTTCATTCAGCAAAATGGCGTTTCCTATTGAAGAGCGTTGAAAAGGCTCAACGACGTGAGCTCGTCAGACTTTTTTATTATTATTTTTTAGCCTTTTCTTTTATGTTTTCCCCATCACTTGCGAAAGAGTGTCGACTACTCCATCAAAGGCTCGTCGTCGAGCAGTTTCCCCTAGTAGCAAAGCAACCATTATTCCCCTCATTTGCATGCGCTGTATGGAGTTTTATAGGCGTGCTAAGGCAAAAAGTTTGGAAAGTGTGTTGGGGGATTGCAAGTAACGCCATGAAAAAAAAAACACTGGGATTTTCTCTCTCCTATTCAGAAAACATGCCACTCCCCAGAAGCCCCTTTTTATACCCTAAGGCTAAAATCAAGCTAAGAGTCCTCGTCACCTTTACGACATGTTTCTTTTAAAAAAGAAAAAAGGAAAAAAATGGAAGATAAAAAAAAAGTTCGTTTTAAGAAGTTATGTTCGGTTTGAGAGTAGGCAACTAAACAGTCCCTAAACAGTTTTGAAGCTACTAAAATATGTAAAGTGCAGTAGTCACGTTTAGCCACTTTCTTCAAATTCTTCGAAGAAAATACCATTTCCAATAAAAAAAAATTATTTCGTTGGGGATTTTCTTACATTTTCTGAAGAGATTTCAATATCAACATTTTCTAGAAAATTCTTGAATTCTTGAATTTTAATTTGTATATAAGGATTTTAAAGAAATTCTTAGATTATAAGAATTTTCTTAATTTTCTGGATATTTTGTATTATTATTGTTTTCGAGTTTGTTACGTTTTCCTGGCTACCGAGCGTTTCAGGAAGGTTAAGCGGGAACTCGTAGCCTTGCTTCGGCCTGCCTTACCATGTTGTTAGTAGCACACAATGACGCAATAATGAAAAAACATTTTTTTTTTTAGTTTTTCATTTTTTGATGACCGAACGTTTCAATTAGGTTGGACGGGAACTCGTAGCGTTGCTACAGCCAGCTTCTCCATGCTATCAGTAGCACGCAACGACGCAATAATGAATCATGGAAATTGCAGAGCGAATGTTGCTTCCTAACCCGGACTTGTCCGTTAACTCCGGCTTCGTGTTGGATCACTCGGTAAGCTTTTATTTGGGAAGGAAGGATTTTCTCGAAAAATTTCCACTACATTTTGCTTCGAACCCGGACTTGTCCGTTAACTCCGGCCTAGTGTTAGATCGTTCGGTAACCTTTTATTTGGGACGGAACGCTTTTCTCGAAAAATTTCCAGAAAAAGCTGCTTCTAACCGCGACTTGTCCGTTAACTCCGGCCTAGTCTTAGTCCACTCGGTAAGCTTTAATTTGGACGGAAGGATTTTCTCGAAAAAAATCCATTAAATTTCTCAGCTTCTTTGAAGTACTTCCTTAATTAATTTTCGATTTAAAAAATAAAATTTCCCAGCCTGTCTTCTTAGCAATAGTGATAGTTTAAGAACTGCTATCTTTTGCTAACTTTTCTAGAATCTTCTTTTTCTTACTAAAGATTTTATCAAATTCCCACAAAAATTCTAAGAATTCTAAAAATCCTACAGAATTTCTGAAAGTATCGATGTGCTTTCTCTTATTAATAAATGACTTCAAAAAAAGACACATGAATAGACCCACTGCGGTGCGTTCACGTTCGCTTACTGCGGAAGCTCTTTAGGTTCGCATGGCGGAATTCCGTCATGGAAAAGTGGAAGCACTTTCCTGTTGACTACGAGTGTGTGTGTCTGTGTGTATTAGCTGGCTTTAGACGTCTATGTCACCATATAATATAGAGTGAGGTCCAAGCTCTTCAAAGGCCGTCCCCTTTTATCACTGTTGGCCTGTTAGGGACGCTGGACGATAAAAGAAATTGTAAATGTTGGCGTTTGTATAGCGCAATGGAGAAGATTCTTACGATGACCGTTTCCGTTTTTTCCCTGGGTATCAAGCCACATTTGGCTCGCTTCACTTGCACGCTGATTGGATCAGCTTCCGGTTTCCGATAGCACCGGAAATGTTTGCTTTTGGGTTAGGTAGGGGTTGGGGGGGGGGAAGAAGGTTAAGGTTTGTCCCTATAACTAAACTATAATACTCCGTAATTCCTACCCAAACTCTCCAACTTCTGTATGCATTTACCCCCCAGTCAAACACTAATAAACCCTTCTCTTTTACCCTAAAAGAATGACCCTCCTCACCCTCCGGGGTGGCAGGGAGGGGGGTCCAGTCCAGTCGTGCGTTCATAGATTACCGTATCCATATCCGTTCCCGATTATCGACCAGCAATTTGCTTCGGTCAGCGAGATTTCCCTCTCTTTCACCCCCACCCCCTCACCCTCACCCCATTTACCCTTCAAAGCATTTTTCGTTGGCTTTTCGTTTTCCTGCCTATTGACAGTCAGGGCGAAAAGAGGTCAGTTTTATGCCAAGTCAGTTGGTCAGTTCCCAAAGCACTTTTCCCCTTTTCTTTGTATAAAAAATATATTTAAAAAAAAAGAAAAAAAACTTTGGGACTTTGCCGCCTCATTAAGATGCATTCGTCGATGACGTCTAGGGTATTTTTATTTTTTGCTCCGTCTTCTTTTATTACTTTGAAGACGAAGGATCTGAAGAGGAAGAATTGAAGAAATTTTGAAAACACTTTTGCTTGGTCAGTGCATTCTATTGAACGTATATATCTGCAAATACTGGTCATCCGTTGCGAGTTTTTTCTCTTTAATGCCCACTCAAATTCATATGTAAAAAAAAAGAAAAATCAACATGGATAATACTATATGTACCGAAAAAATGCCCTTAGCTTCCTATATATCACAACCCAAATTTGCTCTCAACGATTTTTCGGTTCGGTTCGGTTCAGTTCGCGGTTCGGTTCGGTTCAATTCGCCAACAACTTCACACACACAAACAAAATTTAAAAAAAAATCACGGATAGTGTCAATTTCAAATGTGTCTAAGGATTGACAGTTTTAATACGTTTTAATTATTTTCTTCTCTTTTTTAACACATTTTTGTAAAAAAAAAAGTTCATGTTTTTTTACTTGGGTGTTTCTAAACCAATAGTTGAGGAAAAGGTGCACCAAGAACCCAACCGTATACATATAGTTAAAAAAATAAAATAAACAAAGGGAACAAAATGGAGTCAGGAACTCTGGAAGACCGCAATTTTGTCCTGTTTTTTTCATTCGCCTTTTTGTTTCCAAGGTGGTAAAGATTGGGTGAAGTTTGGGAGTCTTTTTTATGTTTTTGTTTTGGTTCCAAACGGTTAGGAAAAAATGTTTAGAAAAACTCAGGTCTTTTCGGCGCTGGAAGGTCGACTTGGAGGCGCGGAGGAGCCCGCAGGGGATACTGAAGCGGCGAAGGCGTGGGCGGCGGCCGCAGACATTAAGGGGTGATGGCCGTAGAGCGAGCTCGACGCCAGACTGGTCGCCGGGAACCCGGGCATGCCTGCGGGGCCGGACTGCAGCAAGGAACCTGGTACGCCTGCGGTAAAGTGGCGCGGCAGCGGACCCGCCGCAGACGTGGCCATCGCCGGGAGCCGTAACGCTGCCGCGGCTTGCCGATAATACATATCCAACGCGCCTTTTGGATAACACAAAAATAAGTTAAATTGTAGGAAAAATTGCAGAAAATTACTTTGATAATCCCAAATTCAAATTCCATCAAACACCTTTCAAATTCTCAAATTTTCATCTTTCAAATTTTAAATTCTCCAACTCAAAATTAACTAAAAAAAATCTCACTAAATTTGAACTGAAGGGACGGATTGCAAGAAAGTTCCAAGGAAAGTTCCAAGGAAAATTCCAAGAAAATTATATTGAAAATATAATAAAAATAGATTAAGCTAAACTCCCAACTCAAAATAAATTAAAATAAGGATTTCAAGCGCAGTAGAAACTTTTCAGGAAATTTCAAAGAAAGACAAGGTCAAACGTTGAGGACAGTTCGAAAGAACGTAGGGTAACTTACTGGCTGGTAGACCGGTCAGGTGAGGCGCTCCTCCGGCCGCTGCATAGGGCCAGTACGGGGTATTGGCGTACATTCTCTGCACCGCGGCCATGTTACCGGCTTCGGCCAGTAGTTCGAGTCCTACCGCTGTCTGTCGTTTCCATTTAGTCCTGGAAGTGCATTAAAAGGGTTCCCACAGAAGGTTAAAGATGGTATTTGAAAGAAATCTTCGGTTGAAGTTGTAAAAAAAATAAAGAAATATTAAAAAATTTACCTTCGGTTTTGGTACCAGGTCTTGACTTGGGTATCACTGAGTCCCAGTTTGCCGGCCAGTTCCAGGCGGTCTTGGACGCTGAGGTACTTTTGCCGTTCGAAGGACTTTTCTAAGGTTTGGAGCTGCGTGTCGGTGAAGGCTGTGCGCGCTTTGCGCTGCTTGCGGTGGTTGCTACTGTTGCTGCCGTGATGATGGGCTTGATTATGGGCCAGATTATGACTGGTTTTGCTTGAGCCCGAGTTCCGTTTCCGGTCGTTGTCCGGCTCTTCTGCTGAATGGTGACGTCCTTCCCGGTCATCCCGGCGATCTATTCATACAAAATAAAGCAGAAAGACACGATATAGCGTGCGGGAACTGCTTAGGCACTTATGCATGAGCCATGAGACAGCAAAAAGATCATAACGCTCCTATAAAAATGCGTATCATGTCTTCCGCAAAGGGATGTGTTGGCTTTTTTTCACACGCAAGTCGCCTAACCGTGAAACAAAAAGGGATTTACTTAGCATAGAGGAAAGAATTTCGGTAACCGCTTTTGATTACGCTAATGTAACTCGGCGTAACAATTTACCACTAAAACATGGACCGAAAACGTCACCAAAACTCGGATGTATGCTATATGCATGAAAGCCGCACGATTTTGGCGCAATAAAATGAAAAAACTAGCGAAATTGGGTTTACAGTCATGGGAGAAACTACTAATCACAACTTTCTTGTGGTTTCCCCGGTTTTAAAACTGCGCCAAAAATAAACGCGGTTAGGATACAATGTTCCCATAAAAAATCGGCACATTTGGCCAGAAACTGACTGTCGGGCATTCCAATATCGCAAATTGGTTTCGGCAGATTTTCGTTAAAATGGTTACTTAAGTAGTAGGTGAATGTGTATGCTACATTACTGTTAACAGCGTTTTGCGAGTTTAGCGTTTTTGTATTAATTTCGTATTAATCTAGTGCTTCGTATTATTTTCTCGGGTTAATTTCCTATGTGAAGCGCCTGTGGTTACCCAAGACTGCAAATTTATTCCCAGGATTTTTTTTATTAAATATCACAAGCTGTTTAGTCCTTGGTGATATCCTCTGCAGTACTGTCAGCGAGATTTGGCGAGATTTACGGCAGAATTCGCGCTTCAGACAACGAAATAATCTTGGCTAACTGACCGTAGCGGATTCTCGCACATTTTTCTTCCAGGATTTTAAATTTACGTCTGCGGTTTGCGTAAAACTTTCCAAGCCTTACAAAACTCCTGAACCTCCTCTACATTACTGTCAAAAGGATTTATTGAATATGACAATTTTCGCGATACTTTTTGCAATTCATCCAAAGGACCTTTGTAGCGCGCGTGGCCCACTTTGAAACGGACACTAGACCATTTCATTGCGCGTTAAGGTATTTTTGATAACTCAGCTAGTGGATTTTCTTCTACTGTAAGCGAATCTAGAATCTGTATGTTTACTGTCAGAAATCTCTTATGATATCCTGGAGTTTTTGCGTTAATTTACGGCACAGTTCGCGTGAGGTAGTCGGCCATACGCTGGTCTCGCATGTTTCTTCCAAGACTTTAAATTTACCTAAATCGTTTTCGTAAAACTTTTTAAACCTTGTAAAACGTCATGATCTCCTCTACATTACTGTCAAAGGGATTTCTTGAATATAGTAATTTTCGCGATACTTTTTGCAATCCTTCTAAAGGATCCTTTGTAGCGCGCGTGGCCCACTTTCAACGGACACTAGACCATTTCAATGCGCGCTAATGTATTTTCAGTAACTCAGATAGTGGATTTGCTTCAACTGCATTGGAATTTAGCATTCTGTCTACTGTCAGAGAAGTGTCTTCTGATAGCCGGAAGTTTTTGCGTTCATTTACAGCACAATTGCCGTGAGTTAGTCGGCCATAGGCGGTGAGCACTTCGTTCTAATGGCATGGTTAGGGATTTGGGTTTTGTCACTGTCAGCTTTTCGGGTATTTTCGAAGGTTTCGTTGTGTTCGTTGTGAGTTCCCTTGGCGGGTTTCACCACATGTCAGAAGCTAAACACCGGAAGCTTTCGGTAGGAGCTAATTTCACATCCCTTGATTCCCTTTACCGTCCTATTATATACCGCATGGCGTGAGTTATGCAAGGGTATATAACCTTCCCCTCCTACGTGATTGACAGGTGACAGGTTCCCGCTATGAGCCCGTAATCAACACCTTGAACCCTAGCCATCCGCTGGGACTGCTCTTTGTTGGTTGGGATCCTCTCTCGCTGTCTCTCGCTTGAGTTCACCGTGCAGTGGCTGAACTATCGGGGGTGCGGTTGCGTAAATCGTTGCGCCGTAACCCACCAAACACTCTTAAACAGATTCGGACACGTAACCCGCCAACAGCCAACAGAAAGAAAGGGGAAAGTTTCGGGGCAGAAATGTAGAAATGTAGAAATAAAAGAGCCATAGGCTGTTCTCTTTTAGGACAGCCAGGATTGAGTCAGTAAGTCGTGGGTAAACAAGTTACACAATATAAAAAACATTTCCTCTACTAAATTAAGAATGTAGTGCGACTACGGTCCAGGTTTTTTTCCTCCCAGACGAGTCACGCAGCGGATTTCTTCTCTTGTGATAAGTTGCCTTTTTTTACGACTTTCCTCGTAATGGTTCCCGCTCTTGGCTGCCCAGTACTGGAGCGTACTGTACTGGACAGATTAGGGAGTTAGTGGCCGCCACTTCTTGTCATATGTGTGACTTATTTGGCTACAGCCGAGGAAACCGAACTTGGGAAAGGAGATAAAGAGAAAATCCCGGTTGACTCTCTTTCTTGTTCCTAATTTAAGGCGGCAGGGATTGGCGGTTTTATGGTTTTGGCGTCTGTCGCTTTGGTTTTTTAGATGATGGTCAGCCAATGCTTGGGCTCCCCAACTTCGCCTCTTGTGTCACAGTCTACTTCCGAAACACTTTACGGATATCTACAACCCAAAGGACTTGTGTTGTATGGCTGAGAAAGCTGATCTCTGCCAATCACGCCAACTTGCCCTAACTCCGATGGACAAAAAAGCGATAAAAAAGTAACGGTCAGCCGAACACTTTTATGAGCCTTGAGTATTGTTCCGCCTCGCTCCCTTCCTCAACTCCTCAACTGGAAGGCAATAGAGCTTTCCTCAAGCCTGGAATTGCCTTCTCGAACATCCGTAAAGCACCACTTCAAATACGCAGTCTTCCCTTATTTGACAAGGAAATCACTTCTAATCTAGTCACGTTGCTTTCTGTTAGTACACGTTTAAATCAAAACGCAAACTCCTCCCAAACTTCTCTTCTTATTGACTGTTGTAACGTTGTAAACCAAGGATTCAACTTCCATGCTGAAAGTAGAGCGCCAATATCCTTGGCACAACAATGAAATCCATGTTAGAATTGTTCGGACAACAGTGAATTTTGTAGTAGAAAGCGTCAATCTACTTGTAGCGCAACTATGAAAGTCTATCTGGATAGAAGCACCACTATATCCTTAGCGCAACAATGAATTTCCCATACTAATGCCGTCTAACCTAACGCAACAATGAATTTCTATTATGGATTGAGCAAGGATTCGGCTTCCACGATGAATGTCGACCGTCAATATCCTTGGCACAACACTGAAATTTCAATGTGGCAGAGCTAGAATCGTTGGGGACCACATGAATTTCAGTGTTGTAGCGCAACCATGAAATCCTCTATCTGAGAAGCATCACTATCCTTAGCGCAACAGTGAATTCCAATTCTACTGCCGCAACAGTGAATTGCTATTATGGATTGCCCTTATTGTAAAGCATCACTATCATCACTTGTTTGCACAACAATGAATTTTCCATCTTAGGAGCCATTGCTTAACTAGTATTAGCTTAACAATGAAAGCCGTCACTGAATTTCTTTTAAAATAGTCCGAAAATTGGCGGGTATTAGCTTTCAAGAATAGTCTCCTTGACATAAGGACGTCGACAAGAACTGAAACTTCATTGTTTAAGGTTCCAAGTGTCGTTTGTTGGCAGCGAAGGAAGGAGAGGGTTCTTGGGACTCCGTGTTAATCGATAAGTGTCGCCTCTTACTGTATAGCTACCCACACCAGTCTGTGTCTTCCAGTCTTATCAGTTACCCAAAAAATTTCAAAAAAATTCCTAAATTCCCCCAAATTTCTTAAACATTTCCCAAATTTTTTTACATTTTTCAAAATTTATTAAAATTTCCCAAAATTCCTTTTAATTCCCAAAATTTTCTTAAAATTACCCAATTTTTTTACATTCCCAAAATTTATTAAAATTTCACGAAATTCTTCGAGTTCTTCTTGAAAGCTTCTATGGTATGTTCAACTACTGTCAGAATTCTCTAAGCGTTTCATAAATAGCATTGTTGACCATTTTATTTTGAATCATAAAGACGAAGCCACAGAACGTCAAAATGTGGTCGACGTTCTGTGGCTTCGTCTTTATGATTCAAAATAAAATAAAAACACGTAGAACAAGTAACACAGGGGCTATATTGAGCACGCCATGTGTGATAGCGGTTAGGCCTTGATGAGCAAAATTAAAAAGTTTTGGGTTGATCACAACAGCGTCCCTATTAGGAAATGATGATGCGGGTGGATTCGGTTAGAATTGGTCGTGCGTGACCCAAAGTGCTCTGGCCCCGCACATACATGCTCTATCTATCCACTCTCTACGTCTCCACTGTCTATCCTACCTCAGCCCATGGGTGCAACAATGAAATGGCAGTGGCTGAGCTATGCTAGAGCTGACCATGCACCGTACCCCGGGACTAGACCGCAAGCAGCGACTTCCGGCCTTATTTGTGCCGTGCCGTGCCGTTCAAACTCCCATGCTCATGATCATGTGTAAAAGCCTCCACTGGATCTCCGAAAAGCTTCCAGTGGGAGATTTTTATACCCTTAATAATGCAAAAAGGAGGGGAGGGAACCCCATTAACCAGGGCATACGGGTTTTGATCCAAAGGGAAATTGACGGTGGTAAAACTTGAACCGCAAACTTGTCTGCTGTGCCCAGGCGCGGGAAATTGGTGCTATCGAGGAGGAACTCATTGAAGCTAATATGTTTGAGTTAGGTCCTCCTGCTTCGGTAATGACGATGGGAAATTAAGTGGGTCTAATTAAGAAGCCTAGCTTGACTGCTTCCCGTAAGAACTGCCATTTACCGTCAATCTTCACAAACTACAGGGTTTATGTAAGGGTGTGGGAGAGTCGCTGGCGGTTGGGAAGGGTATGGGAGTCTTTGTTTGCGTCTTTAAGTCGAGACCCGTTTATGTTTACCTCACTTCGAAAGGCATTTGAAGTGTTGGAACAGCTTGCCGATCGCAACTGTTGGGAGTTTGGGGGGGGGCTGCCTCTTTGGGTGACCGCAAAACGCAGAGGCTTGTGCTTTTGCTCACCGGACTTGAAAACGTTTTACCATATCCGGTTGAAGCAATACTTGTGTGTTCCCCACTTTTATTGTCTCCATTGTTACCCTTTTTGTGATATCATGGTTCTAAAAGGTAGACAGCCCGTATTACAGCACGGGAAATCCGTCATTTGAATACTCAGACAGCGTAACCAAAAAAGAAGACCTGACACGCATTCTCCCGGGGGATCATCTTCCCGGGTTTACTGCCGGCCGGAGTTTCAAAGAGAATAAGTTTCCTTTAAAAGTAGCGGGGCGACTTACGTGAAGCACGACTGCCTTCGCTGGTGTAGCTCCGTTCGGATTCCACGTCGATGTCTTCATTATCGCTGCCCTCGCCTTCGTCGTCTTCGTCGTCCTCGCTGCGGACGGCGTTGTTGTTATGGGAGAGGTCCATAACGATGCCGTTGGAGTCGTTTAGATGGCCGGTGCTGGGTCGTAAAACGGACGGGTTGGTAGGACTGGCGTCATCCTCGTCGTCGTCTTCATGTTCGCTGCGGAAGTGACGCATGGTCGGATGGCCCGGACTACCGGTAGGGTTAGGGTGAGTCGGAGGACCTGGCCAGCGGCCAGCCGCGTTCAGGATGTCTCCGATCATGAAGGACGAGCGAGCGCGGGTCACCAAGGCCATGGCGGCTAACATGGAGGCGGTCGCGGCGGAATCGGGCTCCGAACCCTGGCCGGGTGGCGGATGACCGAGGAAGAACGGATGCTGGGCAAACGCCGCAGCGGCCGCGAGGTGATGCGGGGTAGGCGTGGCTCGGATCGCCGGGGTGGTTTCCGTCGAAGAGTTGGAAGAAGTGAGGCCAGGTCGGGCCACCGGCGACCGACTGGACGGCGGGGTGAAGCGAGGTAGCGGGACCATGGGCAATCCACTCGAGTCGGACGGCTTTAACCTGACGTCCTCTTCGTCACTGCTGGTCCCACTCTGTAAACGAGTTTGCTTGACCTTCTGACCTTGGTGACTGGTGACTGGTATTCCACTACGTCGCCGTTTCCGTGAAGAGACTTGAGTAGCACACGACTCCATTGATCACTCAAGCCCCGATTGCACTCCTAATCAGTTCCTTTGCCCGAAACGATCAATACTCGTTTGGCTCAACTTGTCCACACAATGTCACTAGTCAAAACTCCCGAACTGAACAACAACGACCGCTCGGTTCAACAGGGCTAAACACGGCCAGAGGATCGGGGTTGAGGTGTTGGGTTAACGAGCACCTGCACCTTCAAATTGAAGCACTGGATTACGGTGACACAACCATTTGTGGAGTAATTGGGGCAGTTTGGTGTGGGGACGCCACTGCTCACTGCTCCTTGTTGTCCTTCCAAGTGGCCAAGTGCGGACTTATCACCAGGCGGTAATAATAGCAATAGGGGTGTTTTGGAATGCTGGGATCTTAAGCGCGTCGTCCTCGTCCTCGTTGTATTCCTGGGTCGTGAAAAAGGGAGGAGTTTTTGGAGGGTGGGGTTGAACGGCAAAGAAGAGGGAGGGGGCTAAGTGTGTGTTCCGAGGGGCGCAGTCGGACACGCAGGACAACACAAGACCACGACGTCGACGGACAGAGCGACGCTGCGATCAACAACCACCACACATCGACCAACGTCGCTGGGTTTGCAGTGGTAGTCAGGAAACTTTTCAGGCCGGGGGTATAGCGGCAAAAGAAGCGTACCGAAAAACTTCTGACTGGCCCTGCGGCCATCTTAAAGCTCTGGGACTAGGGGTAGGCACGGGGGAGGAGTTGCGGCACGCAACCATACCCAAACCAAAGCTTCGCTAAGGCTCCGCCCGCTTCACTAGCCTCGGCTCGCTCCCCGCGGCGGCAGGAAAAACGGGAGGGGAGGGGGTTTTGTTCGTTGCGCTGGGTCATTAGGACTAACGAGAGTACGCGTTTTACCTGCATCAATAAAAAAAAGTGGGGACCATGTATGAGGCGACAAACATATGGCGCTTTGTTACCACGCACGGAATGCGATTTTTCTTTCCTTTTCTTGTCTTTCGACTGGAGAAAAGGCAGGAATTTCAGATCCAGGCCAGCTATTTTACTGCCGTTTGCTGTGTATATGCGTCAAGCTTGGCTGCGTAATGAGGAAAATCGATGAGGGCACCCATGAAGTTAACTTTTGGGTGTATTTACCTATGCAAATTAGTTAGTGGGAAACTATAGCTAGACAAGTATAGGTTGTTGGTCGTGCCATATCTTCTTGGAGCTTTGGCGAGGACTTCTAAACAAGGGAAACTTTTTTCACTTTCGCAAACGTCCAAAGGTTAGAGGGTTCGTTCAATTATTGAGCTTGAAAACTTTTCAGTCGGAGAGGCGACTGAAAAGTCGCCTCTCCGAGATTTTCTCAGATTCCAGTTTAGAGATTTACCTTCCTCTTTTCCCAGATTCCAGTTTAGAGATTTACCTTCCTCGTCTACCCTGACTCAACAAGGAAAGGATTTATTGATATGGTGAAATTATTTATTAACTACGGAAATTATTTAATTAAGCCAAATTTAATGGATGGTAAAAATAGAAATAAATAGATATGAATAAATCTCAATCATAAAGATAACCAATAATAGGTGGAAGCCTATTAAAATAAAAAAAAACTAAATAAATAAAGAAAAAAATTTCGCTAAATAATCCAGAAACTATGACAAAAATATCTTTGCAATTTTACAATTAAGTTCTATTTTTCATAAAATTGTTGGTTATAATTCAAGTGTTTAAATTTTAATGTTAAATTATTTAACTCTTAGAATAATGCAATCCAGGTTTTATATTAATTGAAACCTTCGAAATTCATAACTTTTGGATTTCGGATTGAGTTTTCCAAAAATTGCAAAAAAATTAAATTTAATCTATTTTTTGAATATTAACTTGAAGGCTTAAGCTTGTTACCGTCGTTTATGGGCTTCAGCCTACAAGCCGTATTTTTAAAAAGCGCCATTAAGATATCATTAAGTTAATATTATATTATTTTTAATACTGTATTATTAGGGTAAATTTCACACTATTAGTATAACTACGCATTATTTTGGCATTTCAGCTTATGACCGTTAACGTAAAAGTGAGGGCAATACTATGGGAGCCTTTTCTATGGTACGCGTAAAAGCTATGAGCACACAACGAACACTAAAAGCGTCAACCCAAAAGTGAAATTCTATGCGAAAGGCTACCATTAGCGCAACCATGAACTTTCAGTACCACGAGTTCCAAGAAACGTTCAGCCCAACAGTGAATCCGCGTTACTTAGATCCGCCATTCCAAGCCGTATAGCTCAACAATGAACTTTCGTATTAGGCGCTTCACTATACGCTTAGCGGCAAGAATGAATTTTCGACGCTATAGTTTTGAACTGGATTGCAATGCTTCTAAGGAATGGACGGGCCCGTATACCGTGTTTAACGCATTGCGAATTTGACATCAAACAGTGCAGAAGCAAACCTCAAGTCGAGCAGAATGTGGGAAGGAAGTTGTATTGAAAAACCAAATTGAAAAGCCAATTATCGTCTTAACGCAGTGTTAAAGGTAGGATACTGGGATGTGTTAGTGCGGTAAGGGTTTCCAGTCCTTGTAATCGAGCAATGTTGCCTTGCTGGCCATCTGTGCTGCTCTTCATCTAGCGCTTTCCAGTGGGCCAACCCTCCTCGCTACTCCTCGATAGCGTCAAATCCGCTTACTCCCCAATCATGCTAATCTTCCGTGTTAAGAATGCACCCCCCCCCCTTCTTTCTGTCGTCACTGTCCCCCAAGCTCACTTACTTCCACATGGCAGGCTGTGCAACAATAACCACCCCCAACTCCATAACATAACCATCAACAGTAGAGCACACACCTCATTATTATGGATGGGGTCATCCAAGAGCAAATTGGCATGCTTCATTACGTGTCACCCTCTCATCCCTCTCATTCCTCTCCGCTCTTATTAGTTGCACTCGAATCGCTTCCACATTGTGTCATCAGCCCTTTACACACTGCCCTTTTGGACGACATCATTGCTGAACAATAGCATGTCGGGATTGTGATGCTGTTCTAATGCTATTTTTGCGGTATTTTTCTCCTCGAATTATAAGCATAAGAAGGGAAGGGAAAAAATTACAAGTGAAATGGATCCCACCTTCGTGGTGTATTTTCTTTTTTTTATTATTTATTTTCCTCCCCACTTTTTGTTCGGTTCGGTTCTGTTTATCCTTAATAAGCATGGTATGAACTGGTTTTCTGGCGGCTTAGTTTAAGTCTGCGGGAAAATAAGGAACGGTCTGTAAATTATCCCGAGCTAAGGAGAACAATGGCAACTTTGTGAGAGGCTATTAAGCTACCGTGCATTAAGGGCGGAAAGAAACAAAAAAATAGTAAGATACCAACTGCACCACAGCTTCAACCTCCATCATCTTCATCTCCATCACCCTGGCCCAGTTGCGCTGTTGCTTATTATAACGTACACACAAGGCGGCAAAAAGACTTGACCTCTCTCATTACTTGGCGGCGCAGTAAGAACCTTTGCTAGCCTGCTAAGTCTAATTATCTAGTTTATACTTGAATGCCCACAATTTTCCCCCTCCTTTCTTTAAGGTAGTCCTATATCAAACATCCTCGCACTGGATTCTTTTTCCCTAATTTATTGGACTTTTTACAATTTTTATTTTAATTCTTAGCCTTTTTCCTAATTTATAGTATTTTTGGGAATTCTGAGTTTTTTCCTAATTTATTTTGGTAGATTCTTAGGCCTCAGGAGCAATTAGATTACGTAATAAGCTTCCAAAACTTACATTACTCCGGGTTTAGTGGAGAAACCGCAATTTGTATACACTTATGGTCATGATTGGTCTCCATGCGCAAAAGCTACCTTAATAGCGTGCGTGACAGGGGCGACAGCGTGACCAGTCTTGTAACCATCCAAAGAGACGCCCTTTTTACTGCTTTTTCACAGACGTACCTATCATAAATAAAAAGAAACGGCAAAAAAAAGAGATTTTTTTTTAGTTTTTGCATCGGTACAATCTCCGCAGTTGTTCCTAATCTTCGGGATCCTTGTTCTCAAATGGCTTAGAGTTCCAAAAAAAAGTAAAAAAAAAGGAGAAAATGGAGAGAGCAGATGTTGGGGTTTTTTAGATCATGATTGGTCTCCAAAAGCGCCTCAAATGCTCTGATTAAGATCCGTACCATAACAGAACAACTGGCTGCTGCTCCTTTTGTGGTCCATAAGAAAAGACTTAAGCTGCGTTCGATTGCACCAGTTTTAACTTGCCATTTGGGGTACTGCGGTGGGCCGGAATCTCCCGCCGAATCTTCGGCTATATACAGTGTATAGCAGCTATAAAAGCACTCCGGAATCTCGGGATGCATGGAAAGGGGGCTTTTGTTCTGCACAAAACCTTAAGACAGATAACCATCCTTTTGGCCAACGCAAACGACCCCCAAACCCCCCACTTTACATACAAGAGATGACAAGATCGAAGATTCGAGATGACAAAAGATCGCCCCGTAAGCCTTGAAATAATAGCTGCAGAAAGTGATCTGCCACGTGGATACTTATGAGAGCTGAAGAAAAAGTGAGCCCTCATCGAGGTTATAAGGGTAGGTTGTAAGCTTTTATGGTATACAGTCGAGCCAGACGATATTAAGAGGCATCGTTGTGGTTCACATGCGTGCTTCATAGTGGTTCCGTGATGGATTAGGCCTGATCAGCAGTGATGATCTCCTGATGAGAAACTAAAAGAGCGCGAGGGTGTGTACAAGGGGAGGGAAGCCTTGGAAAGGGTCTTCAATGGCATAAAAAGCTAGTATTTATTACAGTCGGTCAAGTGGACCCCGGCCTATTAATCACCCCTTTGGAAGTATCATTGTCATTGTTATTTGGCGCCCCTGGCTTTTTTTTTACCTCACTACCCCATTGACAATGGAGTAGTGTTATTACACACCTTTGCTTTCCCCCGGCGAACGCTGGCAAAAGGTTTGCAGATTGGCCGCACGTGGACACTTTGGGGTCGATCCATCTTTCCCCTCCACGCCCATACTTCATGTCAAGTGAGTACTGTACCGTATACCATACATTACCGTTTTACCTACCGCTAACCCTCACTACTTCATACTTACACCTACTGCACTACTGCATTTCATGACTGGCATCCTCCCAAACGCCATCTAGTGGGCGCGTCTAGAAGCGCGTAGGCATCGCCGCGGGCAACGGAAAGTCTGAAAACGTTCGTTTCTGGTGTTTTGGGCCCTTATATTTTCTGGTGTTTTGTGACTGATATCGTCGTCAATATTTAATCACACCATCCCACTTTTGTTAGTGAAAACCCACGGCTAGGCATTGACGAATTTGGGCTGAACAGGAGCAAACTGGTGCTCAACCACTCAGGCCTTATGGGGACAAACCTGGACTATACCCATAGTTACAACTAGTTTTCCACCTTTAGAGACATAAAAGGGTGCTGCTTATGCTTTAAGTACTGCCTAGACTTACAACAGAGCCGCGTGGGAAAGTGTCAGGTGTTGGCTCGTTGTCTATATTGTATATGTATACATATACACGGTTATTGACTGGCTTTGTGAACGCGGCGGCGTTGGAACTGATCAAGTCTACAGCGTCACCCTTGTCCCACCCGGCTGGGGAAAACGATCCCTAGTTACAACTTCGCGTCCATGTTAGCCGCTTGATAACAAGCTGGCAAAGCAGTATAAAAAGCAGGAGCCGGAAAGGAAACGTTAGCCTTTTCTTTCTAATAAATGAGACTTTTGATCAATAGCTTTGGAGGCCCCTCGTCAGGTTGTTTTGTAACGAAGGCATAATCTAGCGCCTATTAGCTTCCCTTTTGGTAAATTGCATAAATTTGTTACTCCATGATACAGTCTTTGGTGGGGCAGCGGCGCTGGTTGGCGAAGGTATATAACACGTAAAGGAAACCCATAAGGCGACTTGATTAGCAGTTAAGTGCAACCGCTGCAGCTCCTGGAATTGAATGAATGACCTGCGGGGGCTAGGAAAAAGGTTGTTAAGACTGCTACATCATTTGATTTGGCTGCTGCCTACATGATTACGGAGCCTGAACAAGCGAGATATGAGACGGCAGACCTGAACAGAGGAAACCAAAAAACAAAAGGAAAATTATTGTCCAGCTACTGGATCCCATATTATCTAGACGCTCATCAGACAGTTTTGGGGGGTTAAGGTGGGGACGACGAGGAGGATTATATTGTGCTGTTCATTATAAGTCATAAAAAAAAGAAAAAAGTTGGGTTAGCAGGGTCCATATGTTGCTGCCATGAACCGGGAAGAGCAAGTTTTTATGCTCGAGCGAGTACCAAAGTTGAAACTCTTGTCATTAACACACGGCTGGATTTTGGTGGCCACTGCTGCCTGCCACCGAGACCACAGAATTTCCGATGAGTACGCGGTTTTAATTAAGCTCAAAACCTACAGGACCCTAAAAAATTCCCCCAAAAAGGGACTCACACCAAAGACAAAAAATGAATAAAAATCTCCGAAACAAGAGGATGATGAGAGAGGTTTTGCTTGTGGTTCTCAAAAAGGCGCTTCTCGACTGTCTGACGAGTCATAAAGATCCATTGCCCCGTCCTTACTGCCATCATTAGCAGCTCTACTAAAGGTGAACCTTCTGACCAAAATTAAAAAAAAAAAAAAAATATTTAAGAGAGGAGCCAAATGATCCTCAAATTTCCTCTCAACTGCTTTGTTAGCGCAGTAAGATTTTTGGTCTTTTTCGCTATTTTTTTTTTTGGCTTGGTTTTGGTTGTTCCATAGTGTAGAAGCGTGAAGGGGCCTGAAGATTCGTGATTTTTTATTTATTTTTTATTTATTTTTTATTTAAGAGAAGAGCCACTTTGGCGTTTCCAAAACGTTAATTGCAATAATAGCAAGCAAGAAACATAATGTACTGGCCTTTAAAAGCGTGAAGGGGCCTGGAGATTCGTGTAGCATTTAATGCGATTTTTGGATTTATTTTTATTTATTTTATTTAGGAGAAGAGCAAATGATCCTCAAATTTCCTCTCAACTGCTTTGTTAGCGCAGTAGCAGTACGATTTTCGGTCTTTTTCGTATTTATTTTGTATTTTTTGTGGCTTGGGTTTGGTTGTTCCATAGTGTATAGTACATGAACATTCGCTTGAATTTGAGGAATTTTTCGGGGCGTGATAATGAGACATGTCATAGTAGGATACAAACTCCACTTTGGCGTGCCAAAACGTTAATTGCAAAAACAGCAAGCTAGGAGCATAATGTACTGGCCTCTAAAAGCGTGAAGGGACCTGAAGATTCGTGATTTTTTTTATTTTTATTTTATTTATTTTTAGGGCGAGGAATGTAAGAAAAAGAGGAAATAAAAGTTTGAGATGCGTATAGGACACGGAGGAAGTTTTTTGGAGGTCCATATTTGCCAGCGCAAATTAAGGGGAGCTAATTAAGTTAAGGGGAGGGATAAAATTGCCCGTCTTGGGCAATTGCAACTGGTAAGAAACACAGCTAAGTCTTGCCACAACCATCTATAGAACACCAAGACAGCGAACACAAACATTTTTTTTTTTTGGCGTCAGCTGTAGCCGAGAAATGATTATTCGCACCTCTTGCCTTGGTAAATCTTGAGGCAATTACAGTACCTCATTTGAAAAGCCTTATTATATACAACTATGGCACTTTGCTCTTAATGTAGTGTAATGCGCTCGTACATAGTAAGGCCGGGATGGGAGATAAAACCTTACGCCAAAAAAATAAAAAAAAATGTAAGAGAGAATGCTGGGTAAGAAAGGGATAGGAGAACAACCTTTGGGCTGATATCTTTTGTTGTTTGGTGGTCTCTTGGAACTGTTGCAGAGCGAGAGAGTGTATGTGTGTGAGAGCGGCAACTTAGGGGCAATAAGCCATTCCCAGCGTGACACATTATCCCAGGAACAAAAGGACCTCCACAACTCTGCATGATTAGACTCCATTGCTGCCCCTTTATACACTGTAATAACTTTGGGACATAAGATTATATTTTCTGCGACTAATTTGGTTCCCCTACTTATACGAGACAAGACAAGGAGCTCCCCCCAGGAAAGAAACAAAAGTAAAAGAACTATTACGAACGGAACAACTCAGAAAGGTAATTACAACTGTTTTGGTGCTCACTTGGCACTTGTTCCACAACCGGGAAAATTGAGAGGATTTATAGAGAGAGCGAAAGAGCGTTAGATAGTTAGATACAAAGACACCCAGACATCTTAATAGATCCTACTCAACATTGAAGCTATTAAACTGCGGAACACTTATTACGAACGTAACCCCCTAGCGGTGGCGATATTGATCCCCTTTGGAGCTTTACTGGAAGGTCATGCAATGTGTCGTGTTGTGCGTTATAACGCCGAAATCTTGATTGAAAACTTGGCAAAATCCTTCTTGATGGGCTTGATTGAGAATAAAGGGAGTAGGAATAGAATTCCAGGATCTAAGTCCCGAGAAAAGTATAGCACAGCAAATGAACTGGATTCGAAGTGAAGATCCGGATAGATTCCCTGCCTATGGTGCAAATCCCAACCCATCAGGATCTAATGCGACCTCTGAATTCATATTAAAGTGCCGCGAATTTGCAAATTGGGCGTCAATCATTTAAGCATTACCATTACGTCAGCCAGACTAATTGTTAAGCTCTAGCAAACCTTGAATCATGAAGATTTTGATCCTAGCCTGCTTCTTGGTCGCGTCGGTATCGGCCAACCGACTTCGCATGGCGGAAATCAGGGAATGCGGTAAGTATACAAGCGGAATTCAAGCTTTTGGGTTTCTTCTTGTATTTACTTGTGAATGCGTGTTCTGTATTGAAGATATGCCGGGACCTAACCCAATCATCACGATTACCGGGAAGGTGGGACCTGATCCTGTGCTAATCCCGGGTTGACCTGAAGATTCACGTGACTCAAGAGCTGCCCATGGATATCCTCGTCGAGAAAGATGTGAGGAAGATTGCTCCTGATCAGGGAGTTGTCAGATGTTTGGATGGAGTTCAAGGCAGCTGGTAAAGTAGTTTTAACCTGAAGCAATAAAAGCGGTGAGGAAAGGTTCGCCCACGTTGTAATAAGCTCTAATTGTGTAGCATTATTGACCTTTGCCTGTTGATGTTCGAGAAACCCGAAGCGATCTGCCACCTTCTTCCCGATGAAGTTGAAATGCCAATGCCCATTGCCTGCTGGACATTGGACCAAAACTGCTGTCATCAACTTTGGTGAACAGTGGCTGAATTTGGGCTTCCCTGCTCATGTAAATATTCTTATTAATCTGTTTTCAGAGTTCGCGTGGCTGAATATATTTAATCATTACCATTCCGCAGGGCGATTACTCGGCTCGCTACAACATCATCTCGGCCGCGCATCCTTTGGATTCTTTAGGCTGTTTTGTGGTCGACTTTAGTCTGGCGCTTGCTTGAATTTACGGATTCGGTTTATAAACTTTCCAAGTTACCTTGTGAGACTCCCGGGAGGAGTAAGTTCGCTGGGAAATCGTAGTAAATACATGGGTATTGGAAGTGGAATACGTCGGGTACTTTCATTCGATCGCACATTAATCATTTTAGTTTAAAGATTTGGGTAGTTTTGTCAACATTTTGCCGCTATTATACTTATTATACTGTAACATGATTGGCCTGACATTTCATACGGGGAGATATTTCACTGTTGTCAATAATGAAACTTGTATGGAATACATTTCGTTCTGGTCAACACGGATACTTTTCATGCTGGCCAAGAATGAATTGTATAAAAGACACAACAAGACTATATGCGTATGCATTTCATTGTTGTCAACAGTGAAAAGAGGCTTCGGTTGTCAAAGTTTGGAACTAGTATAGGAATTAACGTTGTTTGAAGCAGTGTTGCGAATGCGAACGTTTCTTTTAAGTGAAGTAATCTCAAAAGTGTACACTTTGTCGTGTCTTGACAACAGGAGAGAGGAACTGAGTGTGTTTAGAGTGACTAATCTCTATCCTGAACGAACTAAATTGTGCTATTTTCAAACCCGTTGACACTGTTCTCATCTTTTGTTTACTAACAGATAAGGGGATGGATTTCTAGCGAGTTGGAATCAATATGAATTGTTTCCGTGCAGCTTGCTAAAGTCTCAGACTTATCGTATAGCAAACATAAGCGAATAAAACAACAATAAATCTTTCGTTTTGGCCTACGTCAATGAAGTTTAGAAAAAGGCGGTATAAAAAGGATGGGCTCGAAAAGGTAATTTGCCAGTCTTAGGTGAATTATCGACCCTTAAGCTAACTCTTATACCTTACAGAATGAAGTACTTCGTCGTAGCCTGCCTTTTGGCAGCTTCTGTATCTGCCATTACTGATATCCGAGACTGCGGTACTAATTTTGCATTATTATTAGTATTTTCCAAAAATTCTTGAACGACTTTTGAAAAATTATAATTTTGATTTTATTATATTTGGTTAATTATTTAGGAGATGCTAATTCGGTAGTTAGGATCACTGGTGGATCTCTTACTCCTGACCCGGTGCTCGTTCCTGGCCAAATGAGCGTCAACTTGGCCCTTACCTCTTCCCAAGAGATGCCCGGAGATTTGCTTCTTATTAAGCAAGTGCAGAAAGTTGCCCCCGATCACCAACATGTCAAATGTTTGGACGGCATCCACGGAAGCTGGTAGAGACCACACGTTTATATTTTAATAATTTTTAAAATGAAATTTTTACCTGTTTCATCCGTAGTACCATTGATGTCTGCGGCTTGATTGCAACTCAACCTGACCTCATCTGCCCCAATTTCCCCGCTGGAGTACCCTGCGCATGCCCCCTTCCCGCTGGTACCTTTGCCAAGGATGGTATCATCATTCATTTCGATGAAGGTTGGCTCAATTTAGGCTTCGATGTCGAGGTAAGTGGTGGACTGTATTTTGCTAATTATTATTAATATTTTCTTGGAACTTTATGAAATTTAGGGAGATTACCGAGTTCGCTTTGACTTGGCATCTGCCTCAGCTCCCAATAATTTGTTGGGTTGTTTGGAAGTAGATTTCAGCTTGGCAGCAGCCTAAAGAAAAGAAGTTCTGTGATATTTTTTCCGGAATGTTCTTTTAATGTGAATAGTACATGGTGGGCAGGAAATACAGCAGTTGACATAAATTTTCTTGCATGGAAGAGTATGATTGTATGATAGTGTCTCATCTAGTTTCACACTTGAACTTAGCGAAGACCTCTACCTCGGTTCAGATTTTAAAAAGATAACTATACCTCGAAGAATATTGTTTCGAAGAGGTAATACTGTATATAACCAAAGCCGACCTATATTCTTAAATAATTGATGAAAGATTAATTTGCTTGAAAGCTATCAAGTTCAAGTTACTGTTACCGCAATTTGCAACATTAAAAAATTTCGAAAAGTTTGGGTTTCTTTTGCGTGTAGCAGATTTTTTTCAAGACATCTATGCAAGAAACAATTACTAAAACATGTTATGGTAAAGTCCCCTATATTACTCATTACCGTAGTTTTAAACACTCAAAAGTCGCGAAAAATTCTTACGTTTTTGTCGATTTCGAACGATTTTGAAGATTCTGAACGAAGGTTTCAATAAAGTTGAGTTTTTTTTTCTAAGACCTTTGGTATTATAGTTTTATGAAAATCAATCAGGCTTCAAACAAACCTTTCAACAGTTACTTAAGAGGTAGAAAAATTGGTTATTAAAAGTAATTTTTATTTTTATTATTTGATATTGTTTTGCGTCCAGTAGATTGTTTGAAAGCCAATTACTCATTGACTTGAGTATCTTTTGCTAGTAAATACGCAATCCAAACAGCTTTTATAAGCTTTATATTATTAAATTTGAACAATAAATGTCAACTGTGCCAAATAACACTTTCAATTAAGCTTTTCAATAATACGAAACCACTTCGGTTGATACATACGTGGTATATCATATATTGTTCAATCTCACGCAGGATCGCTGCTTTCCATACCTTAGTAACGAAGTCTGACCTGAAAAATAGGCATTAATGCAGAAACTAGAGCAACTATGTAGGACTTCAGTCATTCTATTCGTGAATCATTGCTGTTTTGGGCGCAGCTTGCACCAGTCACATTCTTATCGCGTTTAGGTAAACAAGGAATACTGTTCTACGTCAATCAAAGTTTAAGAGAAGTAGTATAAAAACCACATCACTGAAAGGGTTTTTTCGCCAGTCTTTAGCTTAACAGTGAAGCCAACGCCTTCAAAATGAAGTTCCTCATCTTAGCATGCGCTTTGATCGCTTCAGTGTCCGCCATCACTGATATCCGCGATTGCGGTACTGTTATAACCATTAAACTTACCTAAATTTTAATGTTTCATACACTAATTGCCTATACTGACTTAATACTTTCATAGTAATAATGAATGTATATTATAGGACCGCCTAATTCGATTGTAAAAGTTCCTTCGGGATCTCTTACCCCTGATCCAGTAACTGTACCCGGTGAGATGAGCGTCACTCTAACCCTGGAATCGTCGGAAGAGTTGCCAGTAGACTTGATCATCCGCAAAGACGTCAGGAAAATGTCCCCTGATCAGCAAAAGGTTCCTTGCTTGGACGGAATCCATGGAAGCTGGTAACTTTAACCCTTAATTTCTTCGGAGAAGATTGAAAATCATGGAACATTTTGTTTTTAACGGGTTTATTCGTGATTTTACACTTGTCTTTAATTACTTGTAATGAACCTCAAATTTATTTACGTTTCTCTTTTCACTTAGCACCATCCCAGTCTGCGAATTGATTGCAACCCAACCTGACCTCATCTGCCCCAATTTCCCTCCTGAAGTACCCTGCGCCTGTCCTCTTCCCGCTGGTACCTTCGTAGCGGACGCTATCATCATCCATATTAATGAACAATGGCTTGATTTGGGCTTCGATGTTGACGTAAGTAGTCTTCATCTTCACAGTATCCCTCAATTGATCTTTCACTTCAAATGACTACATGTTTATTACGTATTGTCTCTAATTTAGGGCGATTACCGAGTTCGTTTCGATTTGGCCTCTGACTCTTCTCCTGGCAAGGCTTTGGGTTGTTTGGAAGCCGATTTCAGCTTGGCTAAAGCCGTTTAAAGTGAAAATAACACGTAATTGTGACAGACTATGTGATGTTGAGACGTTATTTTTGGTAGATATGATTGTGTTGTTTGGGAAATATACAGCCGGTGATATATCCAAACTTTCGAAAGCAGTTTCTTCGATCAAATGTTCTATAGTTAGTGTTTAGATTGATTTACAGTATAGAGAGACTTTAAAACCGCAATATATACGATACCTAATCTATTGTACTTAAACCTAATTAGAAGATTACAAACCACCACTAAGTCCAAGCTAAGAGTTCGTTAAGAATACAATGGTCCGATTTACGCAATCAGTGTGTGAAACTAGATTATAATACTATTTATAATCTCTTACAATATAAGCTATGATATCTGTATGTAAGATTTGGAGAAGAATCTGGGAAAGCTAATCTTAATTTCGTTTAAAGTTTACGAAAGGTTCCGCGCGCATGGCCAGCATCCACGGCAGCTGGTAGATGGCATTACTTTGCAATATATCGTACTTGTCGTAATTACATCTCGTTAAGAGAATACGGGTTATAAACATGCTTGTAGCGATATATTATGCAATTAAAAAACGCGCACACGGACAAGGTTATTTTTTAGGCGGTGTGTCAAGAGCTTGAATAAAGCTACTTCAACTGATGAATCTACGTGCAATTACATCATGTTTTCCGAAAAACATCCCAAGCATGTAACTCTCATTGACGCGCGAAAGAGAAGAATCCTTTGTTTACATTAATTGCCTTGAAAATAACAATGGGACGTAATTAAGCCGTGTAGGTTCATTAAGCATGTGTTAATTAACGTAATTAGCGTTAACTATAACTTCGCCAATAAGTAGTGACGTTCGTAGTAAAATTAGACTCGCGTAAAGATTAGGAAACTGACTCTTAAACTTTACATAAGTGAAGTATTTCAACAGATGTCAACTTTCTCAATTAACTTAAAAGTTTACTATGACGTATTCTGTATGACCTTTCCACTGACTACTGAGCAATACTTGCGACTTAATGGATCAGAAGTTTGTTTGCAAGGATAGCAAGCTGCTCTAATCCCACAGTTTATCTCCTTACTTGCACAATTTGACTACTTTCTATTTCGAACTGAACCAACCGACTTACTATAAATATAGCCAGTCTATTCGAAGCTCGGTATCAGTTATATTTAAAAAAATCAAACATGAAATTTATTCTATTAGCTCTCCTGGTAGCTTCGGTCCCTGCTTTCGGACTCTGAAGTTCGCGACTGCGGTAAATAACAAAAAATTAATCCTTAATAATTTCAAATTTCCGGCAAAAAATTAAATAAATTTAATGAAAATTCTTCTTTATTTAGGAGATGAATGGGCTACCGTTTCGCTCATCTCAGGCAGTATATCCCCTGATCCTATTCCCGTACCTGGAGTAATGCTTCTCTCGGTCGACTTGGACATTATGGAAGAACTTCCGTCGGACTTGACCCTCCACTCGAACGTTCACAAAGTTGCCCCCGAACACCACCCGATCCACTGTTTGGACGGTCTTCACGGCAATTGGTAAATAAAATTTTAATCTTTTTAGTAATAGAAAAATTCTCTAAAAAATTCTGGTTTGTTTATAGCACTATCCACGTTTGTCGAATGATCGAAGAGCAACCTGAAGTCATCTGCCCCAGCTTCCCTGCTAACGTAACCTGCGCATGTCCTTTACCCGCAGGTATCCTTAGCTTCACTAACGTGGCTATTACTTACGACGAACAATGGCTCAACTTGGGTTTCGAGGTTGACGTAAGTATTAGTTGTGGTTTAACATAAACCAAAATATGACCAAATAACTAATGAGTGGATACTTTCTTGAGAAATTAGGGCGACTACACTGATCGCCTTACATTGACATCTGCTTCCAGTCCGAACGGCACTCTAGGTTGCATGGAATTGGACTTTACGTTGGTCCAAGCTTAAATTTTGAGCCGACAAGATATATCCGAGAAAGGGCTGTAAAGTGTTGTAGTTGTAGATTCCCCCTGGATAGGTCGGAATCAATAAAATGTAGCCTTGTGCATCAAGTTTGTTTCATGCAAAGCTGAAGTCATGGATAAAAAGGATGAATATTCACTGCTAGAGAAAGTAATGCAGCAGTTAATTCACTTACGAACCATTCAAAATTTTCCGCCTCAATATTTCCGCCTCAATATTGTCATTATATTTACATTCTCGCGTCATCTATGAGCTAAATTCTGAAGCTTTTCAGTGCAAACACCATCTTTGCTCCGAGATCAGAACTAAAATTTGAATTCGTCTAGATTTTATAAACAAGTGCAACTTTTTTTTAGTTGTTTTCCATTTTGAAATACATTCAAAGAAATATTTTTAGTAATTAAAAATTATAAAGAGTACAAGGTATGGCTGTAAACGAACCGTCATATTTTTATAAATCGAGCAAAAGATATATGCTACATATATACACTGTACGCCAATTCGTTCATCTCAACGTATATATACGAGTTTCAGCATTATAATAATATAACGGCGAGACCAAGTGGTTAGCGTGCAAGCCTGGGGAACGAGAGGTTCCCGGTTCGAGACCCGGTCGAGGCACTTTATTTCGTCAAAAAAACGAAATATTAAATGGCTCCCTTTCTCTGGATCTTATGCCTTCCCGGCAAGGTTCCTACATCCATATTCGAAATTGTGAAGCTTCGGCATCACGAGCTCGAATATTGGGGATAGGAAACCGAGCAGGGCAGTTGGGAACAGGGAAAGGGGCGAGGCTCTCAATTTTTGACGATTTTTGAAGGTCCCCTTGATACAGCATTATTCCTTATGGAGAAAAGCCCTGAAAACGCTTTCCCAGCTCAAAAAGGAGCCACGCCCCTTTTTCGCACCAATCCTCCAATAGGATCCCTCTTTTCTGTAGAGGCTCCGCCCCTTTTGCCGTTCTTATTTGAAAAACCACGCAAATATTAAAAAAAATTCGCTTTTTATTAAAAAAATTACAAATCGTAATCGTAAAATGAAAATCGCTTGCATTTATTAATGTCTTAAAGGACTTTACACAGGAGACAAATGTATTTTCAAGATAAATATCAACCTACAAAAGAAAACATTCTAGACATTCAAAGAATGTTCCAGTCAAGCTACTAAGAGATCGCCGCATACCAGTTCCCATTTAGCCAGGCCAAATCTACCTACACAAGGACAAAAACCGTGAGGCAGGAAGGTCACCGGCAATTGCAAAATAAAAACAGCGAGGAAAAAGATTTATACAAAACAGTAGCCAAACATGCAGATCTCACACGTCACACACACTTTCCACTTCAGCCCAGGTAAGAAATCTCTCTAATAACAACTCAGAAAACAAGGCAATTCTCGCTACACAAACGATGAGAAACCCGGCAGTGGTGCTCGAGACCGAGCCATGTTATTCATAACAATTTGTCCCCCATTTAAACTCATTACTGCACTTCCTTCTTGCTCAGAATCCGTGTAACTCGAATAATTTTTAACCGGCTTCTGTCGCTTCCAAGATTGTCTCAGCGTGTCGTTAACATTCGCATAATGATTCACGAAGGAATGCGGATCCGATTGCTGGCTTCCATCCTCGGAATCTGACTCGTTCGAGTCAGTCGAACTCAATTCCGAAGGCTTTTCTGTCAAACTACTATCATCGACGTTGTCATCGTAGGCTTTCCCACTATCGTCATCACTCTGGTAAGGCACTGACGACGGAGTGGGTCGCGGAGGCGGTTTCCCGCGCGGTAAAGTATCGCGTGACATTACGGTTCCCATTGCTGAATGCCGATTCAACGTACTTCTCGACAGGGAGTTGACTCGCTTCGAAGTAGAACGTAACTCAAAGGCAAAGCCCGTGTCGTCATTCGTCAAACTTTCTTCAAGAGTTTTCTGAGCTTCACCTAACGAATGAAACAAAAAACAATTAGACAATTAAACCTAATCAAATATTACAATTATATTAAAATTACAACAATTGATTTTAATAAAATTCCGCAAAAAATCGAGAAATAATTGAATATAAGTACATACAATAATGTAGCAATATTTCAATACACAACAATTAAAGAAAAATCAAAGTTAACTTACTCTTGTACTTTTGACTCTTGGTCTTGATGCAAAGGGTGGCGACGACTAAGGTGATTACTACCACTGAACAGGCGGCTAAGGTCACTAGGAACCAGGTTTGGTGGTAAAAAGGCTTCTGCTGCAGGTATCCGTACTCCATATAGAGTTTCGAAGGCGTTAGGATGGGTTCTTGGGTGGAAACTGGGCAGGACACTCCATATTTGTTAAAGGCTAGTACACGAAATGTATATGAGCTGGACGGCATCAAATTTTGATAGGATATGGCGTATTCTGTCATCACGCCAACGTCGGTGCGAATTACAGGCTGCCATTTGTCTTCATCTAAGTATTGCCAAGAAAAATCCTTATTAACTTGATCAATTTAATTTTTCTAATCCTTCTAAATCACTTCTAAAGTGAACTAAAGTGCAATTAAAGCCAATATAACTGTTAGTTAACAGCAAATACTGAATTTAGGTAAGGGATATTGATACTGTGAACACTAGGAGCATGAGCAGGAAAGAAAAAGAGCGGAAAACTTACGCCAAATGGAAACGTCTAAAATAAGAGGCCACCACCCGATCAATCAAGGAGGAGAAAACGTGTAGGGGCAAAAAAAAAGCAAGAAAAATACCAAGTAAAGTAAAGAGAAAAGATTTTAAGTGAGAAATTTTGAGTGAGTATAGTGAATCCTGCTCTTTTTTACCTTTCTTTTTGCTCTCAATGTAATACCCGATTACGGCATCCTTGCCCGATAATCCATTTTCCCATTTCAGAATGACTGCAGCCACAGTGCGGGCTAAATGCAAGTCTCGTAAGGCACCAGGAGCCCCTGGTTGGGGTCCTGTGCTCACATTAGCCGCTGAGGCTGGGCCGTAGCCCACGGTTACGGCGATAACCGAGAAGACGTAGCGAACTTCTTCTTCTAAGTTGAAAACTGACAGTGAAGTTCCATTCACTTTCTGCTTAACTTGCTTGCTAAAGTCGACTAAAAATAAAAAACGAAAAACAATAAGATGCAAGTTAATAATTTGTTTAAAGAACGAAAAGGGTCTGGTTTAAGATACCTTCGTTGTTCTTTTCCGTTTCGTAAGTCACCAAGTAACCTAAAATCTCTCCGTTTCGTTTCCGAGGAGGATCCCAACTCACTCTCAGACTGTTCATTGTAATGTCCGTAAACTGAAGTGGACCAGGACTTTCCGGAATGCCCTAAACAAAACATAAGTTAATTCCATCTAACTTATATAATCCAATTCGGATATAACACTAATGAGTAGACATAAAAACAGTACGTAGTGTTCCGGATCTTAGATAATTTTTCGATCAGCGTCAATTTCTGTCAATCCGATCCGATCAAATGCTTGAAAACTTTTTAAAAATCCAGATTAGTTCCGATCAAAGATCAGTTCCGATCATATAAATAGTAAAAATAAACTGGTAAAAATAGTAAAAAAAATAGTAAAAAAATAGTAAAATAGTAAAAAAATAATAAAATAGTAAAAAAAAAAAAAAAACTAAATACTTAAAGAATACTATAAATGAAAAACTCGATTACCGACCACAACTTAGAATATCTACTTCCAGGACATTCAAATAATAAGTTTTAATTTACTTGTAATGTAGTTGCAGTAACTTGAATGGATCTGGGTCCATCTCCAGCTGGGTTGAAAGCCAATACGGAAACGCTGTACGTCGTATACATTTCTAAAAAGGAAAGCGAATGGGCGGTGGCCGAAGCTGGTACCACCTCCATTTCCTCCTTTTCCGGTCCTTCGCCTTGGGCCAAATACAAGACCTTGTACCCCAAAAGATCCCCGTTTTGTTCGCTTATCCCTGGAGCTGCCCACGTAAGTCTTAATTCGGTTGGCGACGTCGAAACCAACGTCAGATTCCGCGGTTCTCCGGTAGGAACCGCTTCGCCTACAAATACGGTCGCTGGTGGAGAAGACGGTCCCTTTCCTTGTGAATTAGCTGCGGTTACTGTCACCTCGTAGTTGTGATCCCTCACAAGCCCATCCAGTACTATATACGATGACTAAAAATGACAAAAATAATATTAAAAGTTAAGTAAACCATAAATAAATAAAATTGGGAATGATTTCTACCTTAACTCCCATAACTTCTTCTTTCTGGCTGTTTTGGGCCAGTACAGGGAACTCGCCCATCTGCCGGTACTCCACCAGGTACATGCCAGTACCGGAATCTCCATTCCAGGCGGATTCGCTGAGGATTGTCCACGAAACTCGCACACTCGTGGTCGTTATGGGTACAACTTTCACGTTAGGTACCAGCAACGCCGGCGGAGCTGACAAAGTGCGAAAGATCTCGGAATTGGGCGACCAATTGGAAGGACCCATGTCGTTTACCGCCCGTAAACGGACTTGGTAGTTTGTAAATGGCTTCAAACCATGAACCGTATACGAAGTTTGCGCTGGATCTGCACGTTCTGATGCAGTTACCCAAGGTGCTTGTAATCCTTCTCTGTATTCCACCGTGTAGTACCTTTAAATGATAAAAAATCGAATGAAAACTGTTTTTCGAGGAATTTCTCCGTGATTTTTTACCTTAAAGGGGCAAAACCGTCACGTCCAGGTGTCCAACTGAAGGTGATTTGCCTTGCTTGGATCTGGGAGCTGCTAATAAAGGGGGCAGAGGGCGCTTGGGGCCTTTCCCTACTGTTAGTTGTGTAAACTCGAGCTAAAGCAACTTGTCCCCAGCCTTGATTGGTCTGCGCCGAGACTTCGAAAATATAAAACTGCTCCGCTTCCATGTTCGTGACGCGGTAGGTGCGATCCATGGGCGTAAAATCTTTGGATTGCTTCTCATTGCGTCCTTCCATGACGTACGCTACGCGATAGGCCAATACTTGGCCGTTAGCTTCATCCGGAACGTCCCAGACGACTCGAGCGCTCGTCAGAGAGACATCAGGGAACGAAACGTTTGAAGGAGGACCGGGAACTATGAAAAATCAAGACAATTAGATGAGATTTGAACTCTTTTTAATAAATATTTGGGGAATTTACCATCTTCCCAGGTTTGGGCGATCACTGGTACGGAACTTAGGGTGCCATCGCCCATTTTGGTGTAAGCGCGCACTTGGATTTGGTAACTGGTGAACTTTTTGAGCTCTGTTAAGGTCGTTGTAAGTGTAGTATTTCCCAAAACTTCCTTATTCTAACGGATAAAAGCAGTTTTTAGTGATTTAGAGACATTTTATAAGGTTAAAATTACCTTAAATGGGAAGTTGGCAGCTCCGTAGTAGACTTTGTAGCCCAGAATCACTCCATTTCGGAAGTTTTCGGGGATTTGGTCCCAACTCACTACGACAGTGGTGGACGAAGTTGCATTGGCTCTTACGGATTTCGGCCCAGCGCTTGGAACTTTAATTTAGTGATAAATATTGTAGATTTTATTAATAAATTGTTGTTTTAATACATTATTTTTGTACAAGAAATGTTGTTTACCTCCTTCTCGGGTGCGTTCTTTGGCAACTGGACTGGCGAAGGACATTCCGACGTCGTTAAAAGCTTTTACGGTGACTTCGTAGCTTGCGAATTGTTCCAAATCTTTGAGAACATGGGAATTGCTGTTGTGATCTTGGATTACGATGCTGTTTAGCTCGGAGGATTGATTCACGCCCGAACGACGGTAAGAAACGTTGTAGCCTCTGGGAATTCCATACCATTCAATTTGTTGCAAGGGCTATGAAAAGAGAAATAGAATTAGTTAAAAGAGAAATAGTTCATTTAATTAGGTTTTCTGGAGGGGGAGTGACAAAAAGCTTACCGTCCAACGAACTCGCAGCTCCGTAGCGCTAACAGCTCGTACTGTCATATTAAACGGAGGATGAGCAGGTGGTGCTTGCAAAGTTTGGAACTTTTGACTCGGTTGAGACGGTCCAGATGCTCCCACCACGTTATGCGCGACTAATCGCAAGGAATATTCCATAAACGGTATCAAAGGTTCGACTAACAGCGTTGTAGAATTGGAAGCCGGAGACAAAAACTCGTAGATGTCGTACCAAGTACTATTTCGCGACGTTTGGGCCTAGAATACAAGCAATTACTACATATAAATCAAACCAACCAGTAAATGACAAAATTATTAACGAAATCCATGCTAAATTCAAACACAGAAAACAAACTCGATTTAATATCGAGTACTAAGGGTCCTCGCAACTATCGATTCTTAAGGTAATATCGATTAAATAACCTTAATCGATTTAAAGGAAATAAAATCAATTTCACGATTCTTAAGGTATAATCGATTCTTAAGGTTTATATCGATTGTTATAATGTTAACAATGAAATAATAACAAATACAAATTATATCCACGAATATGTGATTATTTCTATAATCAAAATAAGTCTCTAAATTGAGACTATGTAATTCACACAACCTACCAAGATTAGTTACGAATAAATTCATAAAACCCTATAGTTAACCTTAAATATGACTCAAAAATCGAACATACCTGCACCGTCCACTTGACAATAGAAGAATTCCCATCAAAACCTGGCGTAAACTGCAAAACCACGGAGAAAGCATTGATGTTAGACACGCCCAAATGCGTAGGCGGTTCAGGAAGCACAGGCTCCACCCCAGATTGTAAGGTAGCAACCGAAGAAGGCCCCGCCCCTATCCTTGTCCATCCGAACACCTCGAAAGTGTAATGCGTGGTGGGCAATAAATGTTCCACGGGTAGTGACGTCACTTCCGCTGACACATTCCTCGTCTTGAGCGTATGCGGCGAATCGCGGATTGACCACGTTACCGTGTACCCGGTCAAGTTCCCATTGGACCGCCCAGGTGGCCGCCAAACGACTACGACCGACCGGTCCGTAATCGCATGGAAACTTAGGTTCTGTACCGCATTCGGGACTGTAATAAATAAAACAAAATAGTCAAAATAAGTGTTTAACAAGTATCCCTAATTAAATAACGGAAAAGTACCATCTTCTAGTGTTTTGGCAAGAACGGGTACACTTGCAGGACCATCTCCAGGGCTCGTAAAGCACAGAACAGTGACATTATAGGACGTAAACTTGTCCAATCCAGTCATAACAGCTGTCTGTTCAGCTAACGGATCAAAAGGACTCGGAGGAACTGTAATTCTGAACCGGTTTAAGTCGCCATCTAGAGGTATTGCCTGGAGTTTGTAGCCCTGGTTGATTCCGTTCACAAGTTGCGGGTCCGGAGGCGTCCACCATACTTGCAAAGAAGTCGAGTTCAATGCTAACAGTCTCACTCCAGTAGGTGCTGCTTGCGGGACTGCAGAAACCAGAATTTTCGAATTATTTTCCATTTTTTTTTTATTTTTTCAGAACTTGTTCAAAACTATTTTACCTCCTTCACGCGTTTTGGCGATAATACTAGGTCCATAACTGCCCAATCCCACTTGATTATAGGCAGCAATCTGGATTTCGTAGTCCTTCCAGGTAATAAGGTCTTCAATCAAGTAATTGCGCTGAGCCTAATTAATTTTAACAAATTAATTCAGTAAAAATTATGTTAAAAAGGGGATAATTTAGTATGTTTTACTTCATTGGTGATGTTTTTATGCGACCAAGGACTCTGTCCATATCCATCCAAGCGGTAACGCACAACGTAACCCATAACCACGCCATTCCGGTATTCTTCCTCTGGCGGATTCCACTGAATCATGATTTGGGAGCTGGATCGAGCGGCTCCGACCAATCCTACTGGTGGTCCTGAAGGAACTTCCTGGGGTAAAGTCACACGATTACTGGCTTCCGAAGCTGGTCCCTCCCCCACGCTGTTGATCGCGCTGATCCTAAATTGATACGCGGCTGCTGCTTTCAAATTTGTGAGGATCACCGAGCGCGCTGAGGACGAAACGTTACTCAATTCCGTCACCCAACTTCCTAACGGTTCAGGAATGGGACCTAATAATAGTAAATAAAATTTAAATGGTAAATTAAAAGTTCTAGTGAAGTGAATAAGTAAATTATTACCTGTAACGGGGACTACTCGTCGCTGGACAATGTACTTTAAGATGGGATTATTGCCGTTAAATCCAGGAACCCAGGATACGTTGACTGCTCTTCCACTATTAGACAATTTGGTCGCCGAAACTGTGGTGGGAGCGTAAGGAAGCTCAATAACGTCCAAGCGAGCTGCTCGCGAGTCATCTCCAGCAGTTGACGTAACTTGGCACTCATAAAGACCCACGTCAGTAGCTCTAGCTTCGGCTATTTGTAGAGTGCCATCATCCAGTTGCTGAATTCGTTGACTGCGACTTCCGTTTATCACCCTTGGAATGATCAAAAATAGAAAAATTAGCCTAAAAAACGTTAATTCTGTTGAAATAAGTTACTTTTTGTCCCTAAGCCAACGAAGAACGTATGAAGCTGAAGGATCGCTCGATACTTTGCACTGTAAAGTTGCTGTATGACCCAGAATGATGCGTGTATCCACTGGCGGTTGCATAATTTGAGTTCGCACTGAAAAATAATAATAATACAAATTAAAAATAAGTAAAAAAAATACAAGTAATAATAATAAAAATATTAAATACTGTAGTAATAATAAATAATAATAAAACAAGCAAAAAATTAGTAATTAATGAATTCAACTAATTAAAGTAAGAATTATTAACGTATTCTTCTAAACGCTATAACCTAAAACGCCAATTAACTGCTTAATGAAACTATATTTACCAATGAATTTGGATTTTAAAAGTAATAAAGAAATAAATGGAACAGAATTAAATTTCTTACCTAAAACGGACAAGTAGGCGGAGCCTTCCACTGACCCTGCCTCGTTACTACGTAAGCACGTGTATTTCCCGGCATCGGTTGCACGTACAGCTGCTATAAGTAGACTGCCATCTTCTAATATCTGGAAACGCCCCGTACTCGTTATATGGGCGGAGTCTAAGGAGAAAAATGAAGTTAGAAAAAATTTAAAAATGATATAAGCCTTTTAAATGTTAGTTTTACCATTAAAAAACCACGTCACGTTAGGGACTCCGGAACCAGCTGCTTTGCACACAAGAGTTTCGTCTTTTCCAACCGTTGCAGTACGGTTTTGGGGCGGGACTTCCATCACTGGCGCCGATGCTGATAATAAGATTCGGGTTAAAAGACAAAATAACATGAAAAACCAAAATAAAATGAGTTAAAACTATTTAAAACATTAGCACTAAACTACTTCAAAGAAAGAACATTCACCAACACCAATTAACAAGTATGTGGAAATTATATATAAAAATAGAGAACAAATTGTGGAAAAAATTAATTGTAAAAAAATAATTAAATAATGTTGGAAGAAATATAAGAAGAAAAAGAAAGTCATTGGAAATTACTAAGGTGTCAAAGGTGCCCGTAAAATCCATTTTTGCAGCTACTAAGATCAGAAAGTTTTGGGGTGAAACATTGGTTAGGTTAGTTTGAAGATTAAAAGGAAAAAACTAATTTGTATTAGTAACTAAATACCCGTGTTAGTTTTCAAGTTGTTAAGCCTGAGATCAGTCAAATCAGTGAGCCGCACACGAGCTACACTTGTTGCCGACGAAGAGGAAGAAGAACCAGGTTTCGACAACGTGTCATTCGCAACTGTAATACAGATTAATGCGATTTTATGGAAATTAATTTTGTTAGTATTTTTTTCCTCTTTAATTAAGCCAATTTTCTCTCTACCTCTCCTTGATCAAAAATAGTTTTCCTTTTCATTACGCTTACTTTTAACTTTCAACCATGTGTACGCTGAGATACGTCCAGCTAAATTAGCCGCTATGCATTGAAATACGCCACTGTCCACCATAGCCAGATTTTTTATTATCAAAGTTCCGTTCGACTGCACAGAATACCTAATAAAAACATGAATAATTAAATTCCATCACTATAATAAGAACTAAAACAAGTATAATTAAAAAAAATTTCTAACAAATAAGAATAAATTTAAATACCTTAGGATTCGTTATCAAAGTTAGGAATCCTAATTAGATTAATGACTGATATCGACTTAAAGAATAAGAGATCAGGAATTCAAAGTATCTCTGAATTTCTCTAAAAATTCAGAAATTATTCTAAAAATTATTCTAAAAATAGGGTTAAAAACCGGATATAAAAAACGAGTTGGGACGTACTTGCCAGGTGGCAGATCACGAACATCTACCGTGTCTTTATACCATGCAAGTTCCGGTGCTGGGAAGCCTTTCACTTTACACGGCAGATGGGTATCACGTCCATAATCTGCAAATGTTTCTGGTCCCATTTTTTCCAGCAAAATGGGTTTTTCTATAAAATACAGAGATAAATTCAATCAAACTTTCCATTTAACCGTTATCGTTAAATTGAATGTTCGACAAAACTGCTGAAACTAATCCAAAATCAAGTTTTTCACGAAAAATTCTCTCCTCTTTTTTCCTATTTTCCTGTAATTTCGTTTTTCTAGTATAAAATTCGTAAAATTTACCTAGTACGGTAACGTTTGCCTGAGCTGTAACCACGTCTCTACGGTTTCTCCACCCTGCATGGCACGCATAACTCCCAGCATGTCCTGCTTCGATGTTTAGCAACGACAACGTTCGATTCCAAGGATCCAACGTGTAAAGTATCTCCGCGTTCTCTATAGGAACATCATCCTTGTACCAAAGGATCTCCAGCAAAGACAAGGGGCTATTAAAATTCATTTAAAAAAATGATAAAATTAAGAATCTAATTTTAAATATTAAACATAAAAGAAATTTGAAGTCGAACCTGGCATTTGCTATGCAGCGTAGCATAGTTACACCCTCTCCTTGGGCAATTTGGACATTCTCGGGCCCTACTACGATTCTTGGAGCGATTTCATCTCCTTCAGCTTCTTGTACGACCAACCGAATAGGCCCACTAGTGTCTTCTTGGCCAACTTGGGAATTCGTGGCATGACAGCGGTACACACCTTCATCTTCTGCTGAAGCTGACAGGATGATTAAGCTGTTGTCGCCTGTCACCGCGAATTTGGGGCCGTAGAGTTCCGATCCGTCTTCGTTTTGCCAGGAAATGGAAGACAGGGGCTCGCTTTGCTGCGCTGGCATCTCCAGAATGGCAGCTTGGCCGGCTTGGATGGTTACAGAACGCTCGGACTTGTCCTCAAACGGAGCCATGTCTAGTAAATTGCATACATTTTTAGAGGTGACAAAAATGGTGTAGAATAACATTGGAATGGATTCTTACAAGCCACAACGAGCTTTGCTGGCTCGCTATAAATAGCTCCTACTGAATTCTTGGAAATGCACTGATAAGTTCCAGTATGCTCTCGCCGGAGGGATTGAATCTTCAAAACAGGGTCGGTTACATATCCTGTAATGTAGTCGCCGTCTTTGAGCCATCTGAATACCGGTTGAGGATAGCCTGGACGCGAAAAAGTGATTTTTCGATTAATTATAATAGATATGAAAAGGAAAGGTTATGGATATGGGTTTACCTATGACTTGGCATTGGAGGAACTTGGCTCCGTTTTCGATTACAATAGAAGAAGAAGGTTGGCTAAAAAAACGGGGCGCTTGCAAACGATCTGAATTGAAAAATAATAGCTTATTTTAGCTATTTATTAATTTTTAAAAATTTTATTTTACGTTACCTGTGTACACTATACAAATTAAGCAGGATATTATCAAGCCGAAGACGCAGAGGTTTAAAGATGTTAAAGATGACATTTTGCATGTCTACGATTGGTAGAATTCGATATTTTGTTCATGCTAAAAGAGAAACAGGAATTAAAAACGTTAATATGGACGCATTGAAATCTAACTTAAGTAAGAAGCGTCCGGAAGCTCAGGTTTGTGTCTCATTTCCTGTGTGGTAAGCGCACAGGTATGAAATGCACGAACAGGAAGTGCCTTTTTTGGAAATATTAAGACTTACCGTCAACGTATAAGTAGGTAGGTTATCACCATTGAGATCGCACGAAAATAAAAGGCATACTTGACTGTTGGGTTTCAACTATTTCTCATCGTTTGATTGATAATTTGTTAGTAACGCTCTGAACAAAGACATAAACGACAACTAACAACGACGCCACCATCGGACAGCCTTCAGATCACGGTCCCCGCCTTTTGCTATACAAACTTTGAAGGAGGAGGAGAGTATGTTTAGCCTTTAAACGCCATCTAGTGATAAGATTTATTCGGTTCTAATGGAAACGGTCTAATACAAAAAGCCATATTAAACAGAATTAATGCAAAAGTGATTATGTCGCCTTACATTCTCGAAATTTTGGTTGCATTAAATTATTCATTATTAGTAAAAACCTTTAAGGTTGAACAGTTTGCTTAAGTGAATTTAAGGCACACCAAAGCGTGTCCATAAATAGCAATAGTTTATGTAAAATGAAATCCAGACGATTCACACACTTCTGTTCAACTTAGAAGTAAATTTTTAAGTGTGAAAGAAGTCCATGTAAATAAAGTACTGTAATATGAAACCACAATGAAATTCCTGGAGTCATTGCTAAAATCCACACTTCCTGGCGCCACCGTCGATCTTTTAACGCATTAGGTCCATGAAACCTTTAGAAGCTTAGCGTCTCCTTTTGTAAACTTCCCTTCAGAGTAGAATGCATGCAAAGGTGACAACTGAAGCGATCGTTGGGGAAGTGTTTTGGTGTTCTCTAAATTAAATTACTTAAGTTTCTAACGTTTAAAAACCGTGACTTTAACAATTACTCTGCATCCTTTATTTATTACACACCATCGGAATAACGTGTCTCATCCTCATCTTCCCAAATGAATCGTCCGTGGCGTTAGCAAGCCTCCAGGTAATTTCATCTTGATCACGGCTTCTCGTTTGCCTTTAACGCTTTATTGTTTGTTACACTTTGTTTAGCGTCTATTAATTAGTACTACACTCAACTTAACAACTCCCTATCTTCATCGTCTCGTTGCTTATCGAAACTACCATAAACTTAATTGTTATTATGTTAAAACAACAATCCAACGCCATAAAAACATCCGCGAGCGTCTCCATTGTTAACAAGAAGCTGAAACCAATTACTCTGGGCATTATGCATCCCCCCTGATTAAAAGTGCTCTTCAAATCTCCCCCCTCGCATTGTTGAAAGCGAGAAAAAACGCCAAAAAAGAACCAAACAAAGAGCAAACTCGGCGCAGATGAGTTAGCGCAGTCTCAAAAGGTTTCCCTCATTGGTAGAAACTTTGATACCTGTTTAATATTGATTTCAAGCTTGCTCATCAACGTTTTTCAGTCCAAGGAAAGAACCCCAAATGACACCAAGAACCTATTCTTCACTTCCAACCCCCTCCAAAGCCTCTTATAACGCTTCAAGTTTCTCTCCTTTTCCTTTTTTAACTTCTTTTTCCTCTCCCATCCCTTCGTTAAATGAAAATAATCATCTTCTGACCCATTATTCCAAACCTGAATGACGCTTTTTGTTGATAGGTTGGAATCGAGAAGCGATATGGGTTCTAATCAACCGAGGAAAGATGTCTATTCTGCAGCTTTCGCAGGTTTCCAAGAGAACCTACCAAGGCCTCCCGTTTTTCCCGGTAAAAAAACACACAAAATCACACAAAAAACAATAAAAATTAAGACATTCGTATTTAATGAAGCAAGTTGAAGCTAATACTCGCTTTTTTTTCAATTTGAAGGTGGAAATGATGCAGCAGTTTCAGCCAATGCTTCCTATAGAGCCAGTACTTCGCATCGGAGCGATCCACAACGAATTCCAGACCGGAAATACGAGTATAGCCATAACGCCGATACTTCCAACACACGGGGCTATGAACCAGCCGAAGGCAGCGCTAACGGCACGCCCCCTTTACCTGAAACTCCTCCTTATTTGCGCTGGGCCGAAAATCTGCTAAATTTACTCTCGGATGAAGATGGCGTCCAATTATATTCCCGGTACCTGGAGCAGGAAGGCTGTCGCGACCTCCTCGATGTAATTTTTTTCGTTTTTTCCTCTTTTTCTCGTTACCCTTATTGGGAGGATTTGAGAGGGATATTCTTGGCTTATGCAAAGGGATTTTGAGAGGAAAGGAGATAATTAATTTGCTTCTCCATTTCTAGTTCTGGTTTGCGTGCCAAGGACTCAAGAAGCGAAGTTTGGAAGACCCTGAGGGGATTCCTATGCTCATTAAAGTGATCCACCGACGCTATATCCGCGCTCATCAGCTAGTGGGCTTATCCGAGCGCGTGAGGCAAGAGATTGGCGAGAAAGTCGCGTCGAAAAAGGGACTGGTCGAGAGTATCTTTGACAAAGCTCAAGAGGAAGTGGAGGATTTCATGAACAAAGCCACGTATCCCAATTTCCTCAAGTCTGAAGTCTACTTACAGTATATCCAGGTATCTAATCACGTTCTGTTTATACTTTCCCAGCTGTTACAAGCTGGCAAACTAAAAAAAACTGTAATGAAACGCTTTTTTTATCGATTTTATCGATTTTTTCTTGTCTTAGCAGGCCATGCAAAACGGATTGGAGCTCATGAGGAATAAAAGAGACGAATTTGGACACTCAAACAAGCTTTCCAACGCTCCTTTTGGGGACGAACCCAGTCCATCAAGTGCGTTAGCCAATTTTGAGAAAGAAAAGGCAACTGGCATTTTCTTAGCACCCATGGCAGCTTCAATGGGACCCTGTATAGGTGGAACCTTAGCCACAGTTCATGAAGATTCCGAGCTTTGCATGCCACTCACCCAATCAGCCATTGCTGCGACCGAAAGGAAGCGATCTAGCATGGTACCAGGTCATCTTTCTGTCCGGGGCAAAATGGATACGTTGGGGTACATAGTTTTTTATTCGAAACCTTACTTCGAATGCCTTTTAATGATTTTCCTTTTCAGGTCATATTCTCACGCAATGGGCATAATGGGAGCCAGGATGAGCATGCCTCCACCTGTCAATCCTTATTCATATGCCTATTCTTCGTACAACCCGGTTTCCCGCCAAGATTCTGAGCTCCAGAGTCTAAGTTCAGACGCTCAAACCGACGACACCCATTCGATGACCGATTCGTCAGTGTAATGAACGAAAAATTGCAGTATTTACGAGTCAAATTGAATTATTTTGTTTTATTATTCTTTTAGAGATAATATGTCAGTTGGGTATCCAATGAGGCCCACAAAGAAGCAGCAAAGACGGCAGCACCGCCAAGTGAAGGAAAATGCAGCTCAAAATCGAGATGCGGCCATGCATCAGATGGTGATTCCGCGGACTCAGAGGATTCAGAAGGAATTGTTGCCTCCCCAAGAGGAGGAGCAGTTTTTCGCGCTGCTTTTGCCCAAGTTAGAGAGCGTGAGAAGACAGCAAGAAGCAGAAGAGAAACTGGATAAGAAGCTACAAGCCGTAAAAAGCCGTTTTTTGAAGAGGCATCATTGAATTTCGTTTTAATTTAGTGTTTTTTTCGTTTAAAGCATGATGACGAGACTTGTGCAAGCGACGGATGCATGTATCCGCATAGGCCGACTGGGAATATCAACAAAACCCTGGTGGATGCTTTACAACGACTGGGAATGGCGTCTGAATCTGATACTCAAGCGATTTTGGGTAAAAATTGGACCAAAATTTGAGATTTTACGAGTTTTAACGAGTTTAACGTTTTTGGGTGCTTTTAGATGAACATGTACAAAGAATTTGGTCCGATCAGACACCTTTAAGGTCGCCTGGGGGCTTGTCACCCAGTCCTTGGTCTCCGGAGTCCAGACGCCGGGTCGTACCCACTGGAGTGCCATTTTATTCCAGTGCTTACTCCGGGAAATCCCATGTTCACCATCGGAGAAAAGACAAGGTTTGTTTTAACCTCCTTTTTTGGTCTTTTTTAAAGAATTCTTTTAATTATTTGTGTTTAAAATGGTGTTGAGTCTTGTTTTGTGGTTGAAATGTTGATATAATTGATTTTTTATTTCATATTAGGACGCCAATTCTACCTTCTCAGCGGATTCAGGAGCAGTTTTGGATTATTACGAGGTGGGAATTGGGAAGAGTAAAGGCTATGGCGATGGACAGGCGTTTGCCAACCAAATGGGAGGGAATTGTAGGCCCAAAGAGCTTCCCAGGAAGAGTGGAGTCCCTAAACGATTACCAGCGCCAGAACCTGATTCGGGTGTGTCAGTCATATCAGACGCCCCTCCTACTGCCTATCCCAATCCTCCTCTTCCGGTTTCTTCCAAAGAAAGGTGCGATTTTACTTAGATTTTCTATGAATTTCTGAAAAATAATTTTATATATATTTTTGTTATTTTTTTTAGAGTTTTTAACTGGATTTTGGATAATGACAAGTACCAAGGCGTCGGACAGGAAGGAGACAGAGACCCTAACAGTGCCAGTAAACACAGAGTGCGGACAGGCACGAATACTTCACCTGGATCATCCAGGTAAAGATTTTTTTAAAAAGATTTCAAAGAATTTTTAATTTTTTGGTATTGCATTGGAATTGGAATTGAATTAGGCGCAGTCGGAAGCAAGCACAGGCAGCTACACATACCTCATCCCGTTCAGCGTCGCAAGAAAGGGCGTGGCCAAGCGGGGCAGTAGGTCCTGGAACTGATGGAGCATCCATGTCAGATGATGGCAAAACTAAGTTGAAACCAAAGTAAAATTTTAAGGATTTTTGTTTATGGATTTTTAATATTTTTTTAATTTCTTTATTTTTTATTATGTTTTTTACTTTTTTACTTTTTTTTTTTTTAATGTATTCATAGATCAAGCTCAGTTGTTCGTGGGGCTGTTATACCAGCTGACGCGCTGTCAATGCCGCCTCCAGGGCCAGTATCGAATCCATCAACCTTAAGAAAGTACCGGCCTGGCAGCAAAAGTACTGGCGAAGGACCTAGTTCATTGGCTCCGAGTGGGACGAGTACAAGTGCGACGACGCAAACCAGCGGCGATTCAACGGTGGTTATGTTCACCATTGGAGATGAAACAGTGCCTTACCGGACAAGAATTCCTGGCCCGCACATAACCCTTAAGCAGTTCAAAGAAAACTTGCCAAATAAGAAGAAGTTCAAGTATATTTTTTAAAAAAATTTACATTTTTTTCAATTTCTTGTAATTTTCTCCTCTTTAAAATTTTCTCTAATTCTCTTTAATTCTTAATTTTCGTAACGTTAGAGTTTTCGTACTTTTTTCATTGATTTTCCACAGTTATTTTGTAATTTGGTTTGATTTTAGCCTAATTGGAGAGTTTTTCTTGTTTCCTTTATAGGTACTACTTCAAAATGCAATGCGAAGATGATCCAACGATTCCTGTGTATCAAGAAATTATGGATGACGCAGACATCTTGCCGTTGTGGGAAGGAAAAGTACTGGGATCTGTCAAACCGTGGGATTAAAAGCGAAAAAATGGAAAGGGAGATCAGAAAAGGAAAAAAGCTGAGCTTTTTGGTTGTGTGTGCCTTGATCCAGGTCCAGTGTGGTGGAGAATTGTGTATTCGTTCTGGAGAGCGCTGTTAACATACCTCATTTCCGCCACTGCCTACTTAATAGCTTTGTGTATTGAAATTCGTGGGGGAAAAAGAAACGAAGGAGTTTTTTTTTCGGAGGGACATTATGGGGATTGTACAGGTCCGAGAAAAAGCTTTTTTGGGCTAGCAGTGTGTTGTAGTGACGCGCCTTTTTTCTGAGGTGCGTTTTCGGAATACATTGATACGGTTTTTTTGTAATTAATTCCGAGTTACTTTTATATACAAACTTTCTAACGTTTCTAACTTTCTTTCTAACTTTCTAAGCTTGGGAATGGGATAATAAATTCATAAATATGTAGAGACCAAATTAAATTCTCGAGTTTTCCTAATATAAGTTAACTAATTACAGCTTGGTTTATACTCAAAAGTTGTTAGGCAGTGCAAGGTTGTTGGACGTAGGTTAAGCAGAAGCCACGGTTGTTGACTTGGGCGGGAACGGTGGAGTTTTCATTGTTGTCGAAGTGGACCGTAATTTGGAATGGGCGGATTGAACCTAAGACAAAAAGTTCGATGTTTTAAGTGGAAGCTTAAGATTAATTTGGAAGTTTAGAAGGTTTTAGATGTAGTTATTTTTACTGTAGACGGTGGTACTGTTGGGCGTGACAAAACTGGCAAAGGCAGAACCACAAAGTCGGTCTTGGCAAGTTGTATTGCCTCTCTGGAGAAACCTGCCCAGAACGTCTGTGGCGCAAGGAATGAAAAGCCAATCCGTTGTACAAGCTACTGCACCTACTAAGGCTCCAGGAACACTCGGAGCAGCTTCTGTTGGTCCCGTAATAGAAAATACTGAGAAATACAGAGTTAAATTAGGCCAATACTGTGAACAAGTCTATTACGATAAAAAACAAATAGAGAATACGATAGGTACCGCCATTGTTGCAGACGCTGTAGGCAATTCCGCAGAAATTCTCCTCGGTTCGGACGCAGATTGAATAGTCTTGGTTGGATAACTGCCTTCCAGTGTTGGGGTCGTAGTTAAAAGACGTAATACGGCCTGATACTCCAGTATAGTACTGCAGACATGACGGTATGGCTATACGATAGTTAGTTAAAACATTAGAAATCCAATGCTCGAATAGTTTTTTTCATGTTACCGCGATAAGAAACGGAACAGGGAATCTGGGCCACTAAAATTCGCCAACTTCGAGAAAAACTGGGACCGCTCGTAACTACGGTTAAGGTTGCCGGGGTACTGGTACCTTCACCGACATCGACGTACACTAAACAAGAAAAATACAAAAAAATTACTTCGAAAGAACAGGAACAGTACTAGAATAGATATTTACTATGCTGGCCAGTATTGACTCCGCAGATTTGAGGAGCTCGGGAGCTGGTACTTGTGACGAGGAACTGATCATTCAGACATCTGTTGTCCGCGGTTTCCGGTTGAGCTAACACTAGTGTGATAAAATCGATTCTGAAAGAATACATACCTTTACAATTCTTCACAATTCGGGAGATTTTCAGGTTTAATTAAATTTACCGTAATTGGCAGATCGAAGTGTCCAGTTTATTGACACGCAACTGGCAAGAACCCGTTCCGTCGTAGCTAGTTGGGTGATTCGCATTAACGAAGTAGGTATTGTTTCGATCAGTCGTTCCACCACACGTTTTTGTGACTATATGAAAGTCAATATATTCAAGTAAATATATGCCGAAAAAGATTAAATCGATGAGTTAGAAAAACGTACAGATACAGCAGACACCAAATCCTAGAGCACAAGAACCACTAGCAGTTCCATCTAATGCTGTGCACTGTCTAGCAGTGTAGCAAGTTCCATTATTATCGCTATCTCCTTGGCAATAGTCGTTTACGAATCGAACAATCGTGAAAATATTGAAAACTGGAATAAAATTGTGATGAAACGTTATTAAAATTATGACAAGAAATATGTTAATTGTTTTAAAAATGAGAACACAACGTAATTATAAGAAACTTACACTTCCCAGCTCGGGATTTGGCATCTTGAGTGCCATTAACGAAATTTACGCTTGGATCCGCTTCATCAGCCAATAAGGAGTGAGTTGACAGCGCCACTTGGACACTGCAGCCAATAAGGAGTAACCATATTAACGAACACATGATGAAGCTATCACTAAATATCTGAAAATGAAACTATGGACGCGTTTTACCCTCCTGTTTATATACTCTTATTAAAGAACAGTTATTTTGTTAGAGAAATGTTTTTATTGGGTCTGACAGAAGAACATACAACACTTCCGCATGATATTTCGGGTCATATACAGCGTTTAATTGTTGGTGGTATTATTGGCTCACTTCCTCTTGTTCTGAATCTTATTTATATTACTTTTTATTCCATTCCTCTTCTTAGCAATTAAAAGAACCAAGTAGCCTGCCATCCGACTAGTACACGACAACTTCATGCATAACTTATCGCAACCATAATTTCAAACGGAGCGCATCCACGCCATTCAAGTAATAGCGGAACAAACGTTTATCTCGCACGAAGCCCAGATTCTCGTACAAACGCAGGGCAGGGACGTTCGTGATTTCCGTTTCCAACACAACCTGAAAAGGGCAAGGAAAGGATTTAGGTAATTACAGCAAACTCCCGTGCTATATGTAACGGTAGTACGGTTACCTCATCTGCCCTATCGTGGATCATCGCCAAAATTGCCCGCGTTACTAACTCCGTGCCTTCAAAAAGTTAAGATAACATAAATTTACATCTTAAGTTTTATGCAAAGAGGTTATTTATAAATTCATGAAGCTACTAAAGCACAACCAAAACATACAAAGACATAAGAACATAAATTAATGTAAATGAAATTAAACGCAGAACTTCAAAATGTATTATTATATAAACAATTACGTAAATAACTGAATTAATAAAAGTATACTAATTTAACATTTTTCTAACTTTTTTTTATTTATTTATCTAAGCAGTCTACTACTTATTAGTCTTCAACGATCAACACTGGATGCGTTTCTGGTTTACAAATTTAATCGAAACAGTGCAACCAGTGAATTTAGGTCACAAGTTGCGTGACTTTAGTTCGTTTACTTATAAAAATACTCCATAATAACAAAATTAAATTTTTACATTTAAAATACTATGCACAGTTTACACGACTTAAGCTTATATAAATGCGAAAAATTGCACAGAAAATATATCACAGATAGCCTTTTTATAAAAATTGGTAATTACCAATTTTTAACTTCCGGAATCTTTCGTCGACGGCCAACATCGCGATATAACCTCGACGGGTTACTTTTTTGTGAAGATCTAGTTTACAGACAATGGCTCCAACGCATTCTTCGCCACAATGAGCCTAGAAACAAAGAGAGCGTTACAACTTTTTCAAAAAGGACGTTATGCTTAATCAATCTTTTTTACCAGGTAACATAACTTGGGCCAATTGTGGATAAAATATCTGTATGTGTAAATGGAGTATGGTTCGGATAAATCTCGCTGAATAAGTCGCATGATATCGTGCATTTGATGTTCCGATTCGTACTGGAGATATCGGACAGGCTTATCCATGTCTGAGGCAGGAATAGTCGGTTCTACAGCGTAAATTGGATCGTAATTGACATCTTGACACGAATTTGCATCGCCATTTCGGATTACGACGTCGGTTTGAGACAAGGAACCATTAGGACTGATTCTAAGGTTGTCGACAAGCAGTTGCAGTCCGTTTATCTCTGCTGGTTCACTCCCGTTTTCCTATTAATATAACTTTAGTATTAATTATTTTGTCTAAAATCTGTACTTGTATAGAAAATGTAGTTTTAATTAACATTTTACTATTACAAGTGTTGTGGAAAAGTGAGAAAATATACAGTGTTTATACAAACAAAAGTAATAATCTTATCAAAATATAATATACCGGTACGGCGGTACAGCTACGGAGATTTGATATTGATTTTATTAATTAAAAGGCTTTTAATTACCATTTTTTAACGAGGTACGGTAACTCGTTGCGAATACCAATACAGATTACAGTTGAGTTGGGTTAATTTTAAATACGAAATTCACATCTACATTGATGATTTACTAATATTTTTACTGAATTTTGGTAGCTTTCAGATTCAACATGTTTGTTTTTAATTCATGAACATGCGGAATCATAACACTCATGAGAATACAAAGCCGCGAACGACGATCCGCTTTTCCGAGATTGAAAAAGAGACCACGCCCCCTTTTTGTCGAATCCGTGAATAGGATTCGTCGTTTTTGAAGGCGACGCCCCCTTTTTAGCGGATTTTATGAAAAATCATGGACAAATTTCCTATAATTTTCGCTTTTATTTCAAAAATTAAAATCGTACAACAAGAACACTTTTTGGAAACTAGATTTTGGGGGAAACGTAAAACAAATAAGCAAACAAGGAATTCCGGGGTAAGCAAAACATCTAATTTGCATACTGTTAGAATTGTGAGCCCATCACCCACATTTGAATCCCTCCGGGTTCTTTCAAGTCTTCCAGCTGGCGACGCAATTGGGCAAAAAGTAGATGTAGTTACCGCGATCTTGAGATCTGCCACCTATTGATTCGAGACCGCAGAAGTCATGAAAGCGAATGTCAAGTTCTTGAATTTTGCGACCTTGAATCTTGAAGTGAATAAAGTGAATAGCCAAAGATCCCCCCAGCTCTAAGGCAACTTGTACACTTTGAACAACCCATGGACAAACCCCACGATATTTTCAAAGTGAATAGCCAAAGATCCCCAGCTCCAAGGCAACCGCCCCCTCTGAAGTCTTGAATACCGCGGTCTTGAGATCTGCCACCTATTGATTCTTGTCTGAATTCAAAGCCGCCTGAACCCATTCTCCAATCCTGAGGTGGAAGAAGCTACCACTCTAAAGCGTAACCCTTTGAAAAGTGTACAAAATTAAAAATGTAACAGAAACCAAAATGCATGTCAGTCTGCTCCTTGATGTCCTTTGACCTATATCGATCGATCGTTGGCTGACTTCAAAATAGGCATCTATTTGCTTGCTTGGATGATAAATAATCAATATTAAAATATTTGAAGTACTACTACCATTACTCCAAAGCTCCCCCGAGACTTTTAAATTGATGTCAGGTTCGGCAGCAGATACCTCTTGGCGCAGGACTGCGTCCTCTTCACCTTCGTTTGAACTTCGAAAACTATAAGAAAATAGAAACACATCAGTATCACGTAACTAACACGACAATCAAAGCATAAATAGGCATCCCGGATATGCCCAGTTTGACTTTAAATGACCTATGGAAAACTAGTACAGAGGAAGTATAGCAGTGAGTAAAATACGGAAAATGTTTACCTTTCCAAGTCATTTTTCGCCGTTTATGCTGGGCACAGCAGGGAGAATAGACGAAGAATCGACAAATACAAAAGTGATACCACACTTATCGCGCGCACTTGAATTGATTCCAGGTTTCGAAGATTAACACTTAATCCGATTCGTAATGTTTAACTTACTATGTTATAAAGCTTAACTACTATAGTTTTATAACACTATACTAGCTATATTCGCTATACTAGCTTAAGTTAACGTCGCTGGAGAAAAGGCACATCTGCACTGACTGCTATATGGCAAGCAACTGGCGTTTATATAGGGGTGCTTCAGGATGCACTTCCGTTCAGCGGGCAAAAAAACTTGTGAATCCGTTCTCTTGAACTTGTCCAGACCCGTTTTAGAGTTCATGCGAAACATGCTATTTTCACGATTTTATCACAGAAAACTTCTGAAGGAGCTTATGTGTTTTTCTGGTTTTAACCAACGGGATTAGAAATTACAATAACTAAGCCTTTAACGAATAGTTATAAGATAAAATATACAAATTCATAAATCGGTGCTTAAAATTGAATTCAAAGTCAGGATTCGGTTCTCAGTTCATAACCTCGAACCAAACCAATGTGAAAAGAGTTACGGCTAGCGAGGTTTTAGCCACGCCTCCATGTAGAAAGTGACGCTTAGGGTGGGAAGTTTGTTTTGGTTTTCTTTTGGTATTATATTCTTTGTATGAAAAAAATTTAATCTATCCACCCCTACATTTTAATTTTTGCATGTCATTTTCCAAAATTCATCAACTAAATTTCTTCCACATTTCTTTTCGTTCTTTCTCTTTCGCCAATCTTTTCACCTATTTCTGTTCTTTATTCTATCCTCTTATTATCATTTCTCAATCTCCTCCATTGTTCTCATCAGAGACTTCTTTCTGACATTTAATTCCTCGGGAAAAGAACAAACTACGCCAAGTTTATCGACTCGCAGCATAATATCCCACATTCAAATCAGCTCAGCTTATTCGACAGTCACATCTGTCGTCTTGTTTAAAAAGATAAAAACCTAAATGTGCGAGGGCAACACATTTGTCGACAAGGTTGGAAATAGCTTGAAACATATTACGACTTTTATTATTGGTAGCCATTTTAGCTGTATTACGTCAACAATACATTTCAAAACTTAAATCGTCTAAGCTGGATTTCCCCTTCACTACAAGTTCTCACTTTCTAGTTTGGGGGAAAGTTTGGCGTGTATGATACGGTGTATAAAGATCATCCACGTAGTAGCGAGGTCTTCGCCAAAAACTAGAGACCATTTTATCCAAAAGGGTAGACTGCGTAGCATTGCAAAACACGTGCTGCTTTGCACGTATTTTCATTTTGTCGCTCTTCTTCCACACCTTCTTCGCTCTGCCGACAATAGGGCGAATCCAAATGCCCCTACATTCCAAAATAAACTATTAAAGAAAGGATTTAAACGGCATCGTCTGTACCAGTGTAAACGATAGAAACGTTTGGTGACTGCTTTGACGCTTTTTCGCTTCCCTTTGGTGAGCGAAAACTTGACAAGTGGTCTAACCGAAGTTACGTTGGTTTGGACAGGTTTATTGAAGAGTACTAGCGAAGATGGACTATAAACAAATAAACTTTAATTAATAATAAAAATATTTAATTGAATTTTACTTGGAAAACAATGTTGTCCGACATAACGGGGCGGTCAGTACTCTAAAATCTGAAAGCGATTTGCAATACATGGGCTGGGTCGATATATATTTTGAGCAACCGGCTAACTGCGATGAGACAGAAGAAACTTGAGGAAATAAGCTCATTCCAGCAGCATTTGTAAACAGCCCTGTTTAAGTAAAAATATATTTAAAGTTAATCGACTTTTCTGATCTTAAACGAGACGTCATACTTGACATATGGCGAAGCATTTTACTGTGAATTATAGCGGGTTTTCTCTTAGGAATTAAATAATTTTTGCGTGGATTATTTGTGAACACTCCATTGGTTTATTTTCGTATTTAACTGTCTTCCATAGATGGCGGATGTTATCAGAAAGGGAATTCGTCACCTAGTGGCGCTAGGCAAAAGTAACACTACTCCTTTTCGTTCGACCGAGGACCGACAGAAAAAACAACACAAACAATATCTGATTTGAAAGGTTCAGGATACATTAAACAATGGAACAGGAAAGCTCTACTACTACGGTGTCGTTTAAGAAAGTTAACCGTAAAAACTTGAGGAAGCGAAAACTTTCTACCAATGACAATCCAGAGGAGCCGGAGGCCAAACCGGAAGAATCTTCTGACGAATCGGAAGATCTTCTGTAAGTCTCTCGAATTAATCTAAACTAATTTCACTAGAACTTGATTTTGGTGTAATTTAATTATAGTATTTAAAATAAGAAAGATATTTCGCGTATGTCTGTATCTTACATTAAATAAAATCTTATTTAATTTAATTCTAGATGTAGATCAAAATTGGAAGAAACCAAAGAACGACAGAAACTGCGTCAAAAGCCCCATGGAGTAAATATAATAAGTCTGGCGATAGGAAAGAGGATTACCCTAGAAGAGGAAATCTTGGCTGTAAGTTTTTAAACATCAATTTAAGAAAATACAATTTTTTTCTGTTATTTCATCTTTATTTCTCATCTAGAGAGATCCCTTCAGGATTAGTTCGGGAGGAATGGTCGATATGCAGGCCTTGAAGAGTGGTAAAGTCAAGCAGAACGACGATGCCTACGATAGTGGCATAGGAACTCAATTTTCGGCTGAAACCAACACCAGAGATGAAGATGCTGAGATGTAACTTACATTTTCTTCTAGAAATCTTAACTCTTTAACGGTTTTCTGCTCCGTTTTGTTAGGATGAAGTACATTGAACAGCAGCTTGCCAAGACGAAAGGCCAAGATAAGGAAAAAGAAGAAGAAGATACAACGAAAAAGTACCTTTCTCCCGAAGAAGCCGCTTTGCAAGCAGTTCCAGAATTCTTAAGGAAAAACTATAAGAAACAATCCGAAGAAATGCTTTCCAACCAAATGCTCAGCGGAATTCCTGAAGTGGATCTTGGAATCGAGTAAGGACTATAAACCTGTCTCCTTTTTCCGGATAATTAGTGTAACATTATTCTGTTGAAAGGGTGAAGATTAAGAATATCGAAGCCACCGAAGATGCCAAGCAAAAATTATTACTCGAGAAAATGAGGAAAAAGGACGGTCCTTCTCAGTTTGTTCCCACGAATTATGCGGTGAACTTTATCCAGCACAACAGATGTAAGTTCCTTGTTTTAGCTTAGAAAAGGGGTTTTTAACATGTTTTTGCATTGCAGTCACCGTCACCGACCAAAACAGGAAAAAGAAAGTGGTGCAAAAAGCACCAGAAGTTAAGACGCAAATTACACATGTAGTAGGAGGAGAAGTTGCGTTACCAGTATCAACCGATCCTAAGAAGAAAGACGAAACTCAAAAGGCCACCGACGACTTTTACTTTGAGAAATTTCGACGCCAGTTCCGAAGATAATTGTATACCTGTCCTAAATAAACTTCGCTTTGTTTTCCAATAACCTGTTTACTTAAATAAAACCAATTACTCTATTGAGTAAAATGTGTTTAGATGAGGTGAGATTTGGATTCAATTCAACTGAGTTATTGTTTCCAAAAGATTTGGATCCTTCACATTATATTTGAGTTATATTCAGTGTCGTGCTAGCTTCCAACAGGAGCAGATGTGTTGTGCAGAGCGAGAGCGACCAAAAGCGATTTGAAGATAGTTGGTGAAGATATTGTGTTGCGTTATATGGTTACTTTGGTGCCTTTTTCTTGTTAATAATTAAAATCAGTTAAGTTATATAAGTTTATAGGATAATTGGGCAGTGTTATCCCTTTTTGTGGTTTGGGTGGGTTTTTTTTTTTTTTTTTGCCTCATTCCGCTGTAACTGGTGGTGGGAAAGTGACGGGGAAATATTTGGTGTAATTTGTTGTTTTGTTTAGCGATAGTTTTTGA